>CM068375.1:271164252-271764252 GCA_034769895.1 Magicicada septendecula | reverse complement strand
AAACGTCCGTATAATACATTGTTAGTTAATGTTCTAAGTCTACTTGTATTCCTAACACTGAATTTACAACTTTTAGAAGATTCTTATTTAAGAAGACTCTATTTAAACGACTGTCACTTTTAGAAAATAAGTTCACGACTCTCTTAAGAAGACTTCATGTCTCTACGAAAAACAAAAAAGAACTCTGTTAAGAAGACTTCATGTCTCTACGAAAAACAAAAAAGAACTCCGTTAAGATGACTTCATGTCTCTACGAAAAACAAAAAAGAACTCTCTTCCTCTTGGCGAACACTATCTTTTATAATCTTCGTTCCCACCAAGCTACTTCATACTTTTACGTCCAACCCCTATAGCTGTGTCTTATTGGCTTCTGGTCCTAAGTTCCAGATAATTCTTCTCCCAACATCTAGAATTCCGGATAAAACTCCACCCAACGTCTTGAGTCGTTTCCACCACCTTCAGATGATTCGTTCTCTGATTTCATCACCATGGAGATGTAGTCTAGATGTCCAACCCTTGTCAATCCTCGGCTTCCTAACGGTCGACCTTAGTTCACGTAGTCATCCCCAAACTCTGGTTAAACTCTCCTCCTACTCGATTCCATGAAAAAGCAATATTCTCGCCTGTCGATCACTCCTTTCAGTAGCCTTACTGTCCGAGCCATAAATTTTCATCTCCTTGACACCTCTCTACTTCCAGCGTGTCGAATCGTGGTATTGTACCAGTGTTTCCTCGCTATATCTTCTCTGCTAAACGAGCTTTATTTCTTTTCAAGAGTTACTTGGATTCCAGCTGTGTGTGACCTCGTTATTTCTTTGTTTCATATTCTTCTCAACTGCTTCATTCCTTGAGTTCTCGTCTACCGTTTTAAGCAGTGTCGTCGTATTGTCAACAATACTATCGACTATGTACAAAGTATTTCTAAGTAAGCTCTGTGCTGGTCAATTCGTTACGTTTCCTTTCGAAACAAAGTAGCACGCTTTACCCAATTCGCTACGGCTATACTTACTGTCCTTTGTTCATGTAGAGCAAGGCGTATATCTGTTGCCTGTCAACCCATTTCTTTGAACGACTGTTGCTGCTAGCGTACACATTCATCAATGCTGTGACAGCCAACAACTGCCCTTGTGTGTCCACATCACTCAGAAATTTTCAAAAAAAAATCTAGCGTTACACATATTCACTACCGTAACCTATTGTAAAGTTATCTCATTTAAACCGCTTCCCATCGGCATCAGAGCAACTGTTACATAATTATTTTTTTGTGTGCCTTATTAGTGTAGATTCGTTGTTGACATATTAAACAACGACACACCATTAATCAACGGCTATACCGACAGCAGAATGACAACAACACGACGGGACGTCTCTATTGATTAATGGATACTAATAGTGGCAAGCAGCGACTACGTGGACTCATAAAGGTAATATGCAATCTGATTGGTGCAAAGAGACAGTATCGGGAAGTGCCGCACGTTTAAGACTGTCATTCGTTTGGCCGATGAAGTATTAAATACTTTCGGTTTTTACAACGTAAATAATACTAATTACCTTACCTTCTGATAAAAATACAAAAGTAAAACTTATTACGATTAACAATAAAATAAATAAGGTGAAAATATTACGTCACTTGATGTTACATGTTGCACTAGCAACTATCAAATTTTGTACCCCATGTGTGGATCCGCGACCATCGCCAATCTTAGCCTGACATACGATACTTTCGAGCGCTTGGAGTTTTCTAACGCATTTTTCTACTTAGATAGATAAATAACAGCCGAGTAAATTAACAAATAATTACACACATCAAATTATGATTTCATTATGTTTGGTAAGTTAGTATAAAACAACTTTATACTAAAATAATACAAAATATTTGTATCTATATTTCAAACAAATAATAGAGCTCCAGGTACTTGACTATTATGTTCAACACGATTCGTTTTAACTATATAATTTTATTTTAATTTAAAAATTATGTTACCATTATTATTACTGTTTATTACTCTTTATATAAGGGTTAGTTGAAAAGTTCGCGGAGTGACGTATACAGCATAGAAGTAGAACTAAAAGATTCACATTTCATGTAAACACATGTTAATTTTCAAATCCATATGTTAATTTATTCATTGTTTACCAGCTGTTCGAAGTTCACATGTCACGCGTGTTAAAGTGGGCAAATACAAGCAAACATCGTGCTTCTATTTTTAGTTAAATAAGGTGTTGCCTAAACGGAAATTCACAACCAAATAATCAGTAAGCTAGGAGATGCTGCATCTTCAAAAAAAAAAAAATTGTTAGGAAGTTGGCTTTGAGTTTATATATGGTCGTACGAACATTGAAGATGATCCCCGCAATAGATGTCTTAAAGTGCAACAACTCCAAATGCGGCATCACCTTGCATAAAGTTTATCACACCTAGTTCTTGAGCTAAATATGATAGACACGCGCACGTGAGATTCCTATAACCTTAGTAATGCCATCCACTCTCAACCGCCGGGTTTTCAATACCGTCTATTACATTTTTTAATGATATATGGAGTTGTTGCACTATTGGGGCGTCCACTGCTAGGATCACCTTCAGTGCTCGTACGACTACGTTCAAACTAGAGTGCTCACTACAGACTATTGATCTCTTTGAAGGCGCAGCATCTCCAAGCAGATTTACAAAATGGATGTGATATTCCATTGACTTTTACTAACAAAAAATTCAGTAACAGTACAGTGTTTGATTTATCCACTTTTCAAAACAAGCGTCACATGTGAACTTCGAAAAGCTGATAAGCAATGCGTAAATTAACAGATAGATTTAGAAATTAACACCTGTTTGCTGTGACACGAGTCTTACAACACACACACAATTTTAGTTTTACCGTTAAGCTACGTGCTCCGCGAACTTTTCAGCTAATGTTCGTATTGTTACTTAGTTACAGGAACGTTACTTCTTGTAGCTGCCGGAAAAAATATATTACGTCTCCGGAACATTACTGTTTCATTATGATTTCACGTTATTAGTTAAACGCTTTAAGAATTAGGGTCTACACCATTTAAACAGGGTACAAGTCATGCCACACCACTTCCGAGGAATATCAGCTTACAATAAACCACGTGCAGTGTTAGAGGCGGCGTTGTTTTCACGAATAGATGTAGCGATTGTTACTGACAGTGCTCTGCCGTCTCAATCGGACCGCTGTATTGTAAGTCAGTAAGGCGTGGGTCGGCCAGACGTGACCACGAAAAGAATCCACAAAACAGCGGATACATTAAAATGTACACCATACAAAGCGGGCACCATTTCATATAAGCGATCTAAATGATGTTCCGCAATTTCTAAACGATTTTGCCTTGCTGTGTTTCTTGATATGCCTCAGCTATTTGACAGGATGTGTCACGATGCCTTTAAACTGCCTTTGTCAGGATGTGATTATTTTTTTTTTAGCAGACGGCAAGACTATGGTCCACAGCCAATGTCGGCTACATAGTCACTCCATAACGGATAACATATCACAGAAAGTAAAGTGATGGTTGGAATCTAACTAAACACTTGTAATATTCACAAAAATTATTTATTACTTGAACATTTGAACAACATAATTTAACTTACCTTAATCACAAATATTTAGTAAATGGATTGGATTCTTCCAGAGTGGTTGGTTTTGCTTGTTTCGTTCGGGTGTCGTCTGCAGTCCGGTGTTTTCGGAGCCATGTTTTTACATATGGCTCTGGATCCCAGTCACTCAAGTTTGGGCCGTGTAGTTTAACAAACATCAAACTTGACACATGTGGCACTGTCAGTCTCGTACGGGTGGGTGTAATGATGAGATTCATTAAACTGAATCCTCTTTCGCAATCAGCTGAACTGCAAGGGGTCAGTTTTGTACAGTTAAGCAAAGGTGTTAAATGTTTTGGTATTGTTGTATGGTTTTCGACAAAATCCCTGTAGCTGTTTTTGATTTTGGGTATGTTTAACTTAAACCTTCTGCACAACTTCTCAATCTCTGGTTCGCCAAAGCCTGCAGGTTTTTCAGTAGGCCACGCATCTGATTCCAGCACTTTTAATTCATCTAAAAGTGATTCGTAAGCTTCATGATGATGTGATGGCGCACTTGACCGATGGGGTTCGTGGCTAGAAACTGTAGTAAACATTCTTCTTTTTAAGTTATTTATGACACTTGTTATTAACTGCTGATGATTGATGGTTGGAATTGTGTGATTTTCTATGGGTGGAACGCCATTAAATGTTCCTTCCCTGATGCAAATTTTTGCTTCCAAAGTCTTAGTACTGGGATTTTCCTTCATAGCCTCAAAAAACCGGACACTTCGTCGTATAAGTTTATCAGCATAGATTACTGTTGTTTCTTGGTTTTGTAAGGATCCTGACAGCATCGACAGCTCAGCCAGAATATCATACATTATAGCCAAATCTAGCAAAAATTGAGGTGATGAACGTCGTTTTGATAGTCCACTGTACATGGCTCGCTCTGTCAAATTTCTGCTCTTATCGGCTTTAGCAAAGTCAAAGTGTCTGTTTAAGGCACCGTATCCATACCAAGTAGCTGACACGGCTCTAAATGAACTTGCTATCCAACGTGGCCCTAAAATTTTCCCGATTTTATTTATTTCTTGATCTAGGCCACTAGCACATTCTGCTAACTCCCTTTGATTCTTTGGAGACCTGCTATAAACGGAGTACACTTTGTCCATAAAAATTTGGAAATGGTCTACAGCTCCCACTTCGTTTATTGCATCACTCAGAGTTAACTCAAGTCTGTGGTTCATGCAGTGCCAAATAATAAGGCTTGGATATTTTTCAAGCAATCTTTCTGCGACTCCTGATTTTTTCCCCAGCATAACACTTGCACCATCACTTGCAAATGCAACCGTCTTAGACGTTTGGTCGGATAGTTCTAGGAGATCTAAGAATAAGAAATGTGGAGAGTCCTCTTTGCAAACTTCACACTTCAAATATACTATCAGAGTAGACTTGCTGCCGAGAGTGGTCGATTCGTCTATCAGGACTGATATTTTGCCTGATACACCTAAAATTTGTTTCACGACTATTTTCTTCATTTCGTCAGAAACGTGACAAATTATTTCCATTGCAATTCTTTTAGAGTGTAGCCCCACACCTATATCCAAGCCATTCAATTTTTGCATCTGCAACAGATCAAAATGGTCAGTGCAAGGCCTATTGTTTTTCGCAATGAAGTAAGCAGTTCTAAAGACAATTTTTGTTGTCACTAAGTGGGCTGCATTCATTTCATCAAAAACCTTGTCTATTGACTCTTTTTTGCCTTCAGCAGCAATTCTTTCAGCTGTTGTGTGACCAAAAGAGTTAATGTTCTAATATTTTTTTTCTTAACGACGTAAGTTGAGAGGTTTTACTTGATCCATTAAACGTAATTAGGAACAAACGCCATTCTTTTGATATGCTCATGCGCTCTTTTTTAAATGTGCCAAGTTGAGCAACTTCTTTACAAACATTACAGCCAAGTTTGCCGTTGATACAATCAAGCCAAGGAAAAGCATTCTTTTTACGTTCCCACATTTTTTCTGTCCAAATGGAAGGCCAACGAGAAATAGTTGAGTCCTCAGTTGATGAACGACAGTTCATTACAGACAGAGAATTATCAATAACACAAATACCTTCGGTTTCTGTATGCTGCACAAACGAGCTTTCGCCAGGTTTAAGGAGAGTATTTGCATCGCGAGAAGCAAAGGTTGAAGACTCGCACGAAGACTGTATAGTCCCTCTACTGAAGAACGACGTTAGAGTTTTTTGTTTCTTATTGGCAGATTCCATGACTGTTGTAGCACTGAATAAACACACGTAACGGTTCACAACAGCGATTTACAACTGACAAGCAAGAAGCGGGAACCACTAATGACTCATCAGTAAATACTGAGTTGAGTAGTGAGCCGATCGGTGGAAGGTACCCCCTCCACTGCACTGCCCACTGGTCTACACTTCAAGGTCATCCCGCATCCAAAATAGATCTCATGTGCGTTGTGTTCGGCGCCGTTCGGTGAGCCTATGCATAGTTACCAAATGATTATGTTATTTTTAATTTTCTTTCGTCAGTTTTAATTTTCGATCTCAGCGATGGTCATTGAGATGAATAATGTGTATAAACAAAATTAACAGTAAAACTAAAAGGAATTATTTGTCGAATATGTTAATATTTCTTCATTATCTTGCAATAAGAAGTATAATAACAGTGAGTACTAAATCTTAAAACAATACGTGGACCAGATTTTTGAGTAAAAACACATTTCATGTGAAAGAAAATAATTCTTTTTCTCAAAAAGCAGTACCGGAACGGCGTTCCGGCGCGTTCCGGTACCATTGCATCCCTGATAATTCATTAACAGAAGCTTTCAGAGTGACAGACATGTCTAATCACGTTGTGCTTACTATAAATATCATTTGTTGCTTATTATAGGAATAAGTTTTTAAAATTTAGTCATTATGCAACAGTGTCCTTAAGATTGAATAATGAAAAAAATTTAAATGTATCTTAACGTTCTGACTATTTACACAAAATGTGACTTATATAATTAAGATCAGTAGATTATTCAATCACTGAAATCTGTAACTTTTTGTTACCCAGAGATGAAGGTTTACTTATATATAAGTCGCACGTAAATATTGAAATTTGATTGTCAGTTCTTTCTTTTGCAATAAAATTATTTTACTAGCTTATATATTCTTAAATGCAGGAAAATCTTTAAATTTTGTTAAGGGAACGCTTTGTGATATTTTGTGTTTCCGAATCAATACAACGTAAGCATAAACGTTATTCAGAGCTTTCTGATGCAGCGTCGAGGATTCTTTTAATAACTAACTTCTCAGGTAAAGAATTTCCCAACAGATTTTCCCACTAACCGTTTCGTGTGTCCAAATAAGTATAATGTGTACTTATTTATAAAACGTATGTGTATTTATATGTATTTAAAATATATTTGTATTGTTTATGTGAAATGTTGGTATTTAATCATGACCTTGGAAAAGCCTCAGTACGGTATTTGATCCAAACTGACCTTTCAAAATACTCGTACGAACACAGTTACAATTTCTTCAGTATGTCTGAATTATATTATTTTAAAAATAAAACACGGTTTGACATATAGTCTTGCACGGTACAAACAAAAGTCAGAGTACTTTGTAATACAGTACTGACGTTTGATTCAGTAATTTTCCCCTTTGCCGACATTACGGCCATGTGATTAACGTTATCTAGCCGTATGTAACGGTGAGATGATAAACCCCTCGGCGTATACATTACCGTGGCTCCCGTTGTAAAGTTGAGTATCGCATGCGTGAATCTGTTCACAGCAGTTCGGTGACCTGCACTGTTTTAAGAGTAGATAAAGAGTAAAGATTTGAATTTTCCTGCATCCATTCGACTTTGTTTTACTCAAGTCTGAAACACTTCAAAGAGTGAACACAAGGATAAGGGATTAGTTCGTTACAAGGCCCACCAAATCATGGCACTGCTTAATTTAATTAGTGCACTTTAGTTGGTAAGCAGAAGGCTTTAAAATACGCTGAATCTATTTAAATCACTTCATGTTTACAGTTTGAATGAGCTGAAAAGGTTTCAATAAGACTGAGTATTTCATAAATGCCATCTATGCAATTTTACCAAATAAAGTGTCTGATGATTCGCTCCTCCCTTGGGAGTGCTCCGCATCCCAAAGGGATGCACCCCACAGTTTGAGAATAGCTGCATAACGTATATAATATGTTATGTAATTCTGGGTTGAGGATAGCCTAGAATGTTATTCCCAGCATAATATTCCACTCTTTTCAATGGATTTTACTGTATCTTATATTTACCGACAGTGAACACTTTGCCTTATATTATTTATAGTAAACATGGTATTATATATTAACATTATTATTATTTGTAGATTAACATTATAATTGCAGATGTACACAGTTAGCCTATGTTCAGTGTGCACAACTGAGATATATAGTCATGTTTCACTATCCCCACGTTTTCCAAGTCCTAGATAATTCGGTTAAATTTTCTTGTAGAAAACCGTAAAATACTAACAGCCAAATCACTCATGATATGCTATTCGCAAGCGAAGGAAGCATTTTCCAAGAAGATACAGTGAATTTATTGACATTCATTGACTTTTTCTGTTGAAACGAAAAAGCCATTCATAAGAAGTTCATTTGAAAGCTGTATTTGTGCTTCAGAAGCAGAAGAGAGCTAAAGCTCGAGGTCCTCGAGCTATAGTGCTGGATAAGATTACTGAACATACCACGACAGAGGGAATACCCAATGAGGAAGCTCGAACAAAGGAGACGAAAGAGGATGACGCTTAACACAGTAGTAATAGTAGTAGTAGTAGTAGTAGTAGTAGTAGTAGAAAAAATAAGAAGATGAGAAAAGAAGAGGAAGAGGAAGAGAAGAAGGTTGCGATGACGACGATGATGACTTTTACGTACGCCTTTTTGCGGGTAAAAGACGAGAAACTTAGCACTCGGAGGTAAACCTGATCTCGGGGGTAATGTTACAAGATACTTTAATGGAGAAGTTGTTCAGGCGCAGTTATCCTGTAATTACTCCGGTCTTGTTATGTAAATAAGGGAATCGTAGTGAGATTCCCTTGAATGTTGAATCCAAAAGACAGCGACTGTTGAGAAAAGTAGCTGGAGTAAGGTAAAATTCGAGTTCGACGGTTTGGAAACGCGTAAAACGTGAGAGCGATCACGTCATTCCAAACATTTATTTCTTGAACTATCAGAAGCCCAAACGTTTGCAGGCGACATAACTGTTTAATGAGGTAACATAATTGTACGTTCTGATCTCTGAACTAAACTTACAGAAGGAATAATGAAGGCGGTCATTTAAGCGCATAATGCCGCGCAATGGCCTGCAAGTTGAAATTATTCAAATCGAATCTTTTCTGGCCATCGAGCTGCCGTATGATCATCCATCCAGATTTATATTTGTGAATGCGATTCTTGACTGTAAAGTAAATCCACGATGTGGAGAAATATCGCTAAAGGAATACATTGTCCATTACGTGGGCCTGATGAATTCCTCAATATTTTTTCAAGCGTTGAGCTGCAACTTATTAAGTCTAGAATATTTCAGTACAAGTTTTCTATGAGCTTTTTACAATATTCTGCACTACAGTACACCACAGTAAAAACGTTTTACAAGCATGTTTCATTGAATTATCACCCCGCCTCATTTTTAACCATGGTGAAATATTTCTACAAGTTAATTACAGTATACTATAGTCTAAGTTTTTACAGCCTTAGAAAAGTATATACTACCTTACGGAACCACCTTGCTCTAATAATACATACGGTTCGGTTTAATTGTACAATACTCCTTAGCTTCAGTAGTTTTTCTTAGCACCCATAGAAACCGTGACGATTAGACCAGTATTAGTTGGAACAAAATACTATTCAGATCCGTGTAGATTACATTTTATGCTGTACGTATGAATTCAATTTGTTGGTTCACATTTTGGTATCGATGACAAATGTTAATTCCTAATATAAAAGAATTCGTTGGCGGAAAATTTACACTCGTAATTTAGTGAGAAGCGTTGAACGTTGTTAAGAACCTAATTTGGTATTCAGCTCAGTTACCAATGGCTACAATGCGATATCATTCTGCTGAGAATTCTTAAGAGCAATAATTGGATTATATAAAGCAGGCAACTTGGTAGTCAAGTCACTGATACACTTCGTTGAGTTTTTAAAACAAGCAACTCTTCCCTTTTCTACAGCTACAGAAATTATTGTAGACCTTTCACATACATATTCTTCTGTAGGCAGTAATTGGAAGACTAGCGTGGACCTGTCAGTATGTTTGACACTGCATCTCTTCATGTATACAGGGAACCTACATTTTAGCACCGATTTCGACCAGCTATTTTACATCTTTGTACTAAAGTGTGCTGTATGGTGACCAGCTTTGAACAAAATTACGTATGCTGTATGGTGACTCTATTTTCAGTGTTTATTGTAGTTACGATATACTTACATAATGATAGTTGATATCCCCAGCATGTTCTTTTTTACACCTTATGAAGATTTCAGTGAGTAGTGTTATATTATCAAAGAATGTATAAGTTGCTCTAAAGAAAAATCGATTAGCCTTTTTATTATTGTAACGTGTTTCATGTAATCAGACGTTTTGACAATTATGAATGAAAATGTTTAGTGTTTACGTTCTAAGTGTTAATAATTGTTCTTAATAAGTGAAAGCATTATTAACCGGGCTGTGAGGCCGTGGTCTCGTGCTTATGCTGACAGACGTTTCGGCCTCACCGTTGGAGGCCATCATCAGTGTCGGTAACAACTGGAATCGGTGTCAATTGTTACCGACACTGATGACGGCTGCGATGGTGAGATCGAATCGTCTGTCAGCCACAGACCCACTAATAATGTCTCCAACTATGTGGACGCCCGCCATGAAAGCCTTGGGAACTCTGATCTTCATAATATTTAAACTTTTAAATAAGTCATGTTGTTTTTTTTTTTTTAATTTCTTTATTAACTCATGCTGTCATTGTTATTCGGTGTACACGTAAAATTTTTTCCATATATATATTTTGTGTCCTTTCTTGCATTCGTTTTAACGTTCAGAACATATGGAAATAGCTATTTTTTATATTCAGTGTTTTGGTAAATGAAACTTGTAGACACGCAGCTTCACAGAAGCGCTTCGTTGTTGAATTAAATTTTTCCTACGTACAATGTATTGCAGCAGGGCACTCTATTTTACATATTTCATTTTTATTTTGGTTGCAAATTTAATTTTAGGTTTTAATTTGAATCTAAAACTACTCTGTCTGTATTATAAAATATTTTAAGTCTCTATCTTCCAATAGTTAAAAAAATTTGTTTTCACAGGTACGTAATAAATACAAGTTTTGTTTATTATATTATCGTTATTAGTTTACTTTTAGATACAGGTTTGTTAAGTGCAAGTTATGCTTACTGGGTTCTTGTTTTATTTTACTCTATAATTCACTGATGATTTTTTGATCTTACCTATTATCATTTTTTTAATAATGTTTATTACTTTCTCTCTTTCAGCGTCATTTAATGGGATTAAAGGCATTCGGTGTATGACAGAATTTAATTTTGCCATTTTATGTTGCGGTGTTGTTATGTACCATGTTATTCAGCCACATATAATCGTGTTGAATTATTAAATTAGTAAGCTCCATGCGCTGCAGAGATCACTGACTATTTGAACGAAATAGATTAATTATTGTCAGATGAAATCAAGTTAATAAATTTTATTTCGTTAAATTTGTAAACGAAGTTATCTGAAAATATGATTTTAGCGCACGGGGAGGTGGACATACGTAGTTACCACGGTTAGCTGTACTTGAAAAGTGAAAAACGTAAAAACATTATTTCTTTATTATTATGAATACGATATACACTAAAAATTCCGAACGCTACAATGATTTTATAACTACAATTCTTAAATTACAAACAATTTACTTCTAGTTTTTAACATTATGCATGTTTCTACAGACATCTCTAGGACTATGGCTAATACTTGCACAAATACACATAACTGCTATCAATATGTACTGTTTTTTTGCAAACAGAGCATACAGATATTTTTAAGGCTATCCAAAATTTGCAGGGGTGTTGACAGATATTAATTGTGCCAAATTATTAATGATACCTAATTCGAATTTTGAATAAAATTCGGTACTCCACTTAGACTTTTACCAATTATAAAAAATTTTAACTACCATTTTTGGTTCGTGGTGAAGCTAAAGTTAGAAAATTTCAGTGTAAACAGTACGCTACATTCAGAGTTGGGTTAAAATCCCTTTTGTCTTAGACGACCATGGAGTTTCCCAAAAGTTTTTGAAAATTTTTACACCTTTTTTGGGTCCTAGGATTCAAAACCTTTGAATTTTCTAAAACTGAAAACTGAATTTTATTTAATTTTAGTTAAAATTCTGCTTAATTGGTACGCGGAATGGAGTTTCTTTCAAAATTGGTTTTTTTGAAAATATATTTTTTGGTTTTGGTGTCCCAAAATTTAAAAATTTCCAAAACTGAATATTATATACAAGGTTTGGTTAAACTTCTATTCAGTTTTGTTACCCCACACGAAATTTTGCTATTTTTTTCAAAATTCTAACCCGTTGTATTTTTTAATCCCTTCCGCATTATTTTTGGAGGAATCAGTCTCAAAACCAATAGGACTCTGTGTAAATGTAGGCTAAATGTGTGGACACCCAAGCCATATTTTACGAAGTCGGTTGATGCATTCAAAAGTTATCGTGAGGCATAACCGAATGGGCAGATCAGATGGACATACAGACAAACGCTAAACGGTCGAGTTAAAACTGAAACTCGCTTCCATCACGCAATCAGTTTGAGAGGAAATTAAAAATATTTGTATAGTACGCAATATATAAGAAGCCTTCTTTAATTCTAACATAAACAGTTTCCTTTTTTATCGAGTTACTGAAAAGCACAATTGTAAGAAAACAAATTCGTATATTGTAGAGCGTAGCGTGTATCAAACAGCTGTAACATCACAATAGGATAAGAAACGATATTTAGCATTCTTAAAATGTAATGACGTGTCATGAACACAGTATATTACTTTCATTCATGCCTATTACATTCAGACAGGTTATGAACTGTTGGGTGAACGCACGATGGGTCAGAACGATTTTTAAGATAAATTGCACCTCTTACGTCGAGCCATGTATGAATTTTTTACTCTAGTACTAGTAACGTTGCTCGTTTAACAAAGTCGTTATAATTTATCTACAGACAACACAATTGAGCCAGTCATTAAATCACCCAATGGTAAAGCCGAATTTAATAATCGCTTTGTATTCACTGCACTGTGTTTCTATTTCGTCTTCCTAATTATATATAGATTAATGCCTTCAACTATATGAAATTAGAAGATAAACTAAAGAAGAAGGTCGACAGCCTGACGGAAACTTTGGCCGTCCAATGTTAAATATTAGCAGCGGTGAGGGAGAAGCTCACTGCTTAATCCTGATCTGTAGTTCTGATGTTTTCTACCAGAAGCGCTGCTGCGTATCAAACCGCTTTGCAGGCACTGTAAAAATCTTCCGCGGAGATTCGACACTGCAATCTTTTGCATAGCAGACGAGAAATTTGGCTACTACAAAAGGAACTATCATTAGGATTAAAAAAAATAATTTTACAAAGGTTATACTCATAAATATAAGATTAATAAAACCATACCAACCGTTTTAATGGTCAAATAAAAAAAAACAAGGGGAAAATCCAAAACGACCATGGAATATATGAAGAATATCACGTAAAGTTTCGTTCAATTCATGCATTCAAGTCACGTTCACAGTCAACTTTTTAGAGTTTTTGGCCTTCACGCGTAGGCCTACTGTAAATTTTAATAAGTCATTTAGGTGTACCCGGTAAAGAGATTTTCCCTAGAACGAATAATCAATGTTCTTTCCCCATAAATAAGGAAACATTTCTCCTAAGAAAACACACAAAACTGTGCCGTCACTCGTACGTCGTGAAGGTCAGGGGAGCAGATGGAAACAGTTACTAGGTTCATTACAGTCTCCTAAAAATACTAAAATTTTACATTTTATATAGTATTCTTGTTTTAGTACCAAATTGTTTTTGTTTCTTCAGTTCTATTCATTTGTTTCTACCTCGTTAGGTGTATATTTAAAAATTCCAAAAGTATTCACCGTACGCTATCAAATCGCAATACGGCAGCGAAGTCTTATTATGCGGTCGTGTTGACGAGGCCGGAAAAAGGTATGCAGGTCGGCCGCTAATCCGATTATCGCATCGGAAAGGTTTCTATAACGGAGAGAATCCCTTTTATATACTGCACACACGTTAACGAAATATTTTAATCAACTGACAGTTGCATAACTACAGCACGCACGCAACGATTTTATAAACTTTTCGACGTACGCACTAATTTGTGAGAAAAGTACTGGTAATTAGGGACAAGCGTTAAGGGTTTTCGAGCTCCAAATTCTTTACATAAGACTATGCGTAATAACAAAGTAAAAAAAGGAGACTGAATTTTAAATATGATAGCCGTTATCACAAGGCTTTGCAGACTTAGTGTTTATTCTTCGTTTTCAAGAAACGTAAAACCGTCCAGTAATGTCAGTAACAGTCGCGGTGACTGTTTTTTGTAGCTGCTTATTTAGTGTAATAATTATTTTTGAGCTTCTTATATAATCGTCTCAACATTACGGCTCTTACAATGTGAAACCCGTCGTTCAGTTATGAAAATACGACAGTATGAACAGCTTCATAGACTTGCCTTTCCTTTTTACTTGACTGGTTTTCCGTACGATGATCAACAATACGATTTAGGTATAAGATCTTCGTCTCTATAATATTTTAAAAGACACGTCTAAGTTGTACTCGTTTGAACAGCCGTTCCGTTTGATTTTTAGTAGAAAACTATATACTCTTATTTACAGTCGTGCCCCCCCCCCCCCAAAACCGACCGTGTGTCACGTAATTCGATAATTAAAATTGTATACATACTCTTCATTCCACGCCTTTAATGAAGAATTCTTTTTTCCGATTACTCTGTCTGCCTTTCCGACTCACACTGTAATAATTTCTTTACAATAATCATGAAACTTTTCTTCGACTACCTACCCTAATAAATGATTGGGGCACTGGACGTTGGTAACCACGTTACTAAATAGGCCTATTTCATTACACCTGTGTCTGCTAACTCGCCCATTAACCTTAATCTAATACATTAAATTCTTTATGTCTTATGAGATTCATGGTTTCAGTAAACAGGTTGAAAGAAAAACGCGTTGGTTAGTATCAACTTATTTTAAGGGGAGATCAACAGTTTTCGGTAAAAAAAAAATAGATTTTTTATTGTTACAAAAATTGTCCATTTAATCCTGATTAGAATTTTTTTCTTTTATGAGGTTACCTACATTAATGTGGCAATAAAAAAATAAAATAAAACGTATTACACGTTTTTTCCGGCTAGCACGTTGTTTAGCTTTACGCGCGTTTTCCGTAACCATGGGTTTCAACAATTAGGTACACTTTTCTTAAAAACTTTAAGTGATATTGAGTCAAATTTTTGTGTGGTTGAACAATGCAATGTAACATTCGAGTTGTACTAGAATTAATATCTTCCTTTAAAAATTAGTTTTGTAAGAAATTTTTAAATAAAAAAAATATTTCAAAAAATGTATAAAAAGTAATTATGTTTTGTATTAGTATTTTTTTCTTAAAGTGCTTCAAATTGGTACATTATGTTGTAAATATATGTGTTAAGGTATGGTAGAAATTTAAAATACATAGCTTTAATAAATCATTAATTTATGGTACATAACTAAACCCCTGTTCACCCTTCTAAAATGCATTTGACTAAAAAAGCACGGATCTCCCCTTAAAGTCCATAATAGTGTGCCTTTATTGCCGTTCAATTCCAGACTTTTCATCTCGTATTACCCTCCAATCCAATTCATCTCGTTTTCATTGTTCTCAACACCAAAGAATAATACTTATTAAGTTCTACACTCTCAACTACATTCAGATATGAAGACAATTCTCTAAATCTGTTCAAATTACGAAAATGAGAATAGAAACGATCTAGTAGAAACTGAAAATGACTTTCGATTCAAACATACAACAAATGACGGCAATGACTGAAGCAATGAATTCCTTGTAGTTGGGGAACGACCAAGACTGCAGAAAGACAATTTTCGTGTTGTTTATTAGGTCTAATATAATATGTGCGTTTATTAATTTTTTAAAAATTAACCATGTTTTAAATAATTCATTGTGATAGTATGTAATAATATTCATTAAATATTCATGCAAATAGTAAACTGTTTTTTTTCTTGAATTTTACTTTAATGCTTTTTTATGCCTTCATACGTCTTGAATAAAATACCTAAACATAAAATTGCTTACAGTAGTAAAAAATAATGTTAATATTTATTAGTTTCGAATGGTCATCGCGATACAATAACGTATATACAATTGGAGTCTGCACATAGTCGTACTAGGTAGTGAATGTTGATTTCGCTGTCCAAGCAAATAGGAATTACTAAGTAAGACTGCTAATCGGTGGTATAAGTAAAATACATTTACTAAGTGAATTTTACCTCAATAATCTGGCAAACACGAACCGTTTGAGTCAAATATTGTAATTTATCAAATAAGCCTTCATTATATAGTCTGAGAAATATTGTTTTTAGTATAATAGATAATCTAATTATTATGTTTTCCTAATAAGTAAATTGTTAATAAATTGTTCTGTGCGATGTCCAGGTAACAATAAAAAAACCTTTAGCAACGACAATATACCAATTGCAGCCCACGTTTACCGCCAATATTATCGGTAGCTCATGTAACTAGATTGTTTTGAAGTAATATTATAACAGCATTTGAAATAATAAAACTTAAATAGCAAAATAAAAAGTAGTATTTTCCAACATACTGTCTAGTCTTAGGCATGGCGAAATGTGAATGTTGTTTTCAGTATGTAATTAGTTTGAAAGGGTTGTTTATAAAAAAAAAGGCTAAAGGCGTTATACACTGCAAGTACAAATTTCGAAACCACGGATTATTAGGTATCAAAAGATAAATAAGGAAAAAATCCAAACATTCTTTGTGGCATTTTTTAAAAGAATTTTCAGTACAGTCATTTAGGCGCCAGTGCGGGTTGGAGAATGACAATTTGGAAAAAACATACACTAAAGTCAGGGGAGGTCAAATTTTCCCATCCACATATTTTAACCATTCCTTAGCACGACCGCATTATCAAAATTATCTTAAAAACTTAATTTTTTATAATTTTTACTACACATTTCTAACGACTTTGATAATGTTATTAACTTTCGTTAAACAATTTAATTTTGTCACCATAATTATTATTTAGTGATTAAATTTACTTGTTAACTCTTATTTCCGTTAGATGTGATTGAAATTGCTGGATTTAATGATTAGGAAATTTAACGTAAATATCGACTAAGGAATTCTCAGTGAAATGTTTGGAACATCAATTATTGTAACAACACACAGTACAAACACCACTTTAAAAATACTTAAGTTCATGGATAGATAGCTATAGGTATTGGTTCCCTCAAGGGAATCACGCACGTTTTTGTTGAATTTAAATGTAAAAACAAACAGTTTTGGAATAATTATTTAAACGACAGAATAAAATTTTTTTAACAGGCAGAACTGTTGTAGCAATATCTTTCTCATCGTGCAAACGGACTGCCGTGCGGCGGCAAGCCAGAGTACAACGGTGATTTACATACAAATATGAAAAACTAAATTACGCATTTTTATTGTTTGAAAATGTATAACCGAATGTTGTGGGCGAAGTGAGCTTTTTTATATAAAGAGACTGGATTCGTTGAATTATGCATGAATTTAATATAGGTACGTAATACAGATGAAATGAAAGTTGGAAAGTATTCTGTTTCTAATACCTACAGTACTATTCCAGAGGTAGCACTAAAAGTACTGTATTACTCTTACTTGAAAAAGGCGTTAGGCAGTGTAGCTTTAGAAAACTATAGTTTTAGCGAAAAACAATATACACAGCTCGTGTATAACTATGCTAAAATGTTGCCGTATTCAGAATACAAAACGAGAAACAGACAGATGGGATGGGTTGGAAAATTAAAACTTTTAACGTGTAAGGTAGGTTGTATCCCGCACATTGAACTATTTAATATATGTGTCTAAATTGTGTCTGACGAGGTAGCCCTGCGTTATTGTGAACTTACCGATGCGAATTAAAAAGCAATTACCTAATGATTTCTTTGACTGAAAGAAGTTAATATTCTTGCTATAATTGTATAAATTATATACAGTAAATAAAATATGATCTAAATGTTTTATGAATTTAGATGTAGGCCTACAAAAAGATATTTATTTATGTCTTATCAGGATATTCTATCGTAAGGATATAAACTGAGTTGGAGTTGTACATACGTTGGACGGGTAGTCGGAGAAAGAAAATTTTAAATATCAATAAGACGTTGGCAATAACATCTATGACTCTTGTTAAAAACATCGATGAAATCAGGGATGTAGAATGAGCTTTTCCCATCCAATTCTAAGTAAGTAATTCAAAGGGGAGCGAAATGAATTCAAAAAACATATTCACCCCTGCGCCAACGAGCACAGGGACTAATGAATCGAACACATCTATAGCATCAATAAAACTATCAAAAATACCAAAAAAATTTATAAACTATCAAACGACCATTGTCAGGAAGGAATAAAAAATAAAGTTTTGGGGCACTTAATTACACACACACACACACACACACACACACACACACACACACACACACACACACACACACACACACACACACACACACACACACACACACACACACACACACACACACACACACACACACACACACACACACACACACACACACACACACACACACACACACACACACACACACACACACACACACACACACACACACACACACAATTACGCTCACGCGACTGACTAAAAAAAGTCGAGAAGACCAATCAATGATGACATTATATCACCCTGTTGTATCCTGCACATGGGAACAGAATGAAGGTACACACATAAAGATATACAAAATCGTCTTATAGACCTGTTTTAAATGGGTCCGAGGTGATGGAACACTCTTCTTTATCCAAGATAAGAGCAGTATAATCAGTAAAAACTGTTGGTAAAAGCCAAATTGTAAAGCCATACAAAATACTATATCACAGCGGCAAGTACGATATAACTATATGTTGAAGCAACACGAAACAACTTTTTCTATAATCTTTCAAGAACACAAAGGGAGTCAGCTTATTTGGCTGCGGCATGAACAACGGCAAATCTAAAAGAAAAATTATGGCAAGATAAAATTAATATAAATTGGCTGTAATTGCGTATTAAATATTAATTAATTTATAAGTGAATTTATTATTTTGTTATTTTTAATAACACAAAAATTAGTTTAATATGTGTCATGACGTGTCCTAGGGAGTAGAACAGAAACCACTGATTTGAGTTTCTCTAACTCATTTAACTTGTGGTGGCAGTGATGTATCACTTCACATTCACGTGGGTCAAGTTAATCTATTACGATCTAAAAGGCAGCTGAAAGTGAAGTTACTATGTGGATCTGAAACGCGTACACTACAAATTAAGATATAATCCATGAAAATTATATTAATTTAGAAAAGACTGCTGAATAAATAGATAAGTAAATGAATTTACATGTACACTTCCATGTGTGTATAAATAAAAATTATTGACATCTTGGCAATGCCACGTTAGTGGTTAATACCATAGTATCTATAGAACTACTAATAAAGGCAGTTCTAATATTACAGCTTCAGTAATGAGAGTGACCTTTATTACGAGTTGATTTCCATAAGCGTACCTGTGGGAGAAGAGGGCGGAAGGCGCACAAGGGTAAGATCCTCTCGTCTCTTCTGACTCTTGTTAAAAGCATTGATGAAATCAGGGATGAAGAATGAGCTTTTCCCATCCAATTCTAAGTACGTAATTCAAAGGGGAGCGAAGTGAATTCAAAAAAACATATTCACCCCTGCGCCAACGAACACAGGGACTAATGAATCGAACACATTTATTATAAGTTTTGATTCTCTTTTTAAAAGTATGCCCCTTCTTCTATTCTCTTCTTGTTTAAGAGTTCTTATTATGTGCTCTGCTTTTATACAGAAAAGTTTGTGTTTTTTTTTTGTCGTTGTTTATAAGTATCGTTGGCAACGTGAAACTCGGTGTTACGTCACGGTTTGGAGCTGATTAACGAAGTCTTGTTCTGGGAAATAATGAGACGACCAGAATGGAACAGAGGGAATCTTGAATTCACTCTGTCTCACTCAACGGAGTGCTTTTAAGAATTCTTCCAGGAAGGAGTTTTTATCGTCCAAGTTATAAATTAATTAAATTACCGATATCGATGCTGTGGAAGGAAGAAACACTGAGAACGCTAGGGGTTTCATTTAATTGTCCGGAAACTATGTGTTTGCAAGTTCTTCATGCTTCACAGCAAAATACGAATTGTTCAGCCATCAGTTGTTTCAGTTATTAAAGAAAACTATAAAATAAATCATCACATAGAATCAAAGTAAAAATAATATACATCTAATCTGCAAGTAATAAATTTCTTTTTTAATACAAAGGTTTTTTAAAATATACACATGGTATATACATACAAACGTACACATGATACGTTTCACAGTTTTTATTTAACTCTGCCAGCTGTATCAGCTTATTAGGCTATTCTCAAAGAGAATCAAGGAACAACTAAACTAAACGAAGAATGTAAGGGTGGTGAACATGTGTTTATACATCCGGATATGTGTGGGGTGTGTATGATGGAGGGGGTGGAGAAGCTAGTAGGAAGGTGAAGTGTCTGTAAAAACTAAGTACAATCGGAAGGCAAAATATAAAAATTAACTAAACTAAATAACAACTTTTAATAAAGGGGATAGAAAGAATTCAGTTTGTTCGTTAGTTAAATTTTTGTTACTTTTGATTGCTTTCCTAATTTCTAGAATTTCTAATAAATCCATTTTTTACCTTTTTGTATGTTGTGCAGTAGTGTTACGTTTTTTTTTGTATCTATGAAGTGATTGTGTTGTAAGCAACGATCTGTAAAACCTGTATTGGCTGTATTAGTTAAAATCGCTTTCTTATGTTCAGAAATGAGATGTTTCAGAGCACGGCCACATTGTCCGATATAAACAGCATCGCTTTCTGCCCAGTGTATTTTATAAACTCCATTTTTCTCTAGTATGTTTGATTTTTCTTTATTGTGTACTAGTAATGAAGAAAGATTACTTTTTCTTTTTTAAGGATAATTGCAATAAACCCAACAGTAAATGTGCTTTGCGTCTTTGAATCTTCGTTGAGAATTGTATATTTCTATTAGCTGTTGCTGTATGTATGAAGTAATCTAAAATGTAATTAATAGCTGAAATTTTTACTTATAAAAGTATGCGTAAATCTGAACATTATAACGGAATGGAGAAAAGTATTCCAACATGTTGCTTACTGCACGATGCAACAGAAAAATTAGTCCATTTTTACAGTCAAATGCGAGTACTATTTAATAATTGTATGAAATGATTGTCCTACTCCACGATTACTTCATATAAAACTCGACTTTTCCATACTTTTTAACCATTTATGTAAAATGATATAGGCCGAAATAAAATGTACTGAAATAAACTAAAAAGTAAAAAAAAAAGAATTAGGAACAAAACTACCAATACAAGACGGAGAAACTTAACGACTGAAATTCTATGTACGATCATGAGATTATAGATATACTTTTTATATTGCTAGGCATAAAAGGAGAAAGCAAGGCATAATGAGAAGAAAGCAAGGCATATGAGAAGAAATTATAAAAAAAATAGCAAGTAAGATGTCAAAAGGAAAAAAGTAAGAAAAACGGACGTAAACAGAGGAGAGTGGAGGAAGCAAACCAGGACTCTACAATATTTAAAATAGACGAATGAATACTTGTACAACCTGAAAAAGTTACGACTAATTATATGTTATTTCGCAGAACTCCATCATTTTATTTTAACTTAAAACACACACACATTTCGATCGTTCGTAATCGTCTTTAGATGTGCAAAAAACAAAATAAAATTTTTAACAATATGATACAACAAAAATCAAACTGTAAATTAACAATCTAGTTACAACTAACCACAAAATAAAGTAACATTTAATAAAGTAGAATAATTCAAATAAAGTGGGATGAAATATTTACATAAATTAATTAGCATTATAGGCCGCTGTCCGGAGCTACACAACAACGGCCTCTCACAGAAGACATTTAGGCTTTATTGTGGACAATATCGGTGTTACGTTTACGTAATAGGTCTACTTATTCTACACAGAGGCACAAATAAGGATAAATAAGTTATAACATCCTGAAATCAGTCCCATTAAAGTAAACGGTAATAACACAACAAAAAATGTTATTGAAACGTTGTTTAGAAGATGCTTATTGACTGAATTGATTTTCCTATATTTCATATTTCAAACGTATACGCAAATGCTGTGTAATAAACCTGTTTGTATATTTGAAAAGAATTAATATTATATTAGCGTTATATTATATTATATTAATGTTATACAGCTGAAAAATAATAAAGTCATCTAAAAATTAAGAGATTAATAAAATTAATCTTTTTTCGAATCTCTGGGAGATCCGGTCCCGTTCGTCGCCCCCCCCCCTTAAATACGCCGCTGGCAATAGTTGTGTGAAAATAGCTTTTATTTAGTCTTGAAAGGTTGGCACATTTTGAATTGCCTCAGTGAAAATTTACGTAGTTCTGATTACTTAAATTTACGTAATTTGATTACGTATTTACGATTACATTACGTAATTCTGTCACTTTATCTCACACCGTGTTAACCAGATGATAAGAATATGAGGTTTAAAAACTTTTTTTTATAAAAGTGGTGCTATTGCCGTTACTGATAAGTGAAATAATAATTTAAATTCAAGTCAACATCCACAAGCGTTGTACTAGAAAGCTACGACTCTAGGAGGTGGAAATTGGGGCTATACAGCTGATTAACGGTGGCTATTTCTCCATCCGAAATACCTACGCTGCCTTGAAGGGTGTACAGTTAAACGAATTTTGGCGGCGTGTGTCCAGCGTTAGATGGCGCGACCCTGGGTGGTCTGCGTAAACGGCGCTGCAGAAGCCTATACTCGGCTCGAGTTCGGGGGAAGGTTGGCCACCTCGTCCGCTTGTCTGCGTACCAAAACGTCACCTCCACGAGCCCCCTTCTGGACATTGTTATATCTTGCGTCAACATCAGTACATGCTACAACGGCGAAGTGGGTTAGTCTCTTCTTTAAGGAGTCAAGCCTGCTGTTCGTAGCCAATGGATGGAGAACCAGGACTTTTCCTGCCCTCCTCTGTAATGCTTATGTACTTTAGTAGCAAGTTGGGGGAACCAAGGAGTCTTTTTAGTAGTAGAACATAAATATGTATATCTCAGTAAACATTTAAAAAAGTAGAAGTAAATAAATAATTAAACATTTATTTAAACTTATTTCGTTTAATTTGAGACTCAGAAAAATTAACTCAGTTTTCTTTAAATTTTTAACAACATGGGTAAATGCTTTGTTAGGAGAGAAATTTATTGACTCTGTTATTTTTATCCGAATTACATAACCAATAATTCGTTGGAGTAAGAATCAAAAGAGTAATGTTCCTATGACATGATTTTTTTCTGTTACACTTACCGAGCCAATTTGGAACATTTTTAAGAAAACATATTGGTTTGTTACTTATAAGAAATAGTTCTTCAAATATTAACTATATTAACTAACTTTCTCCAAGTAAAATTATATTGTATTTTCACCTTACGTACATTTCACTGATTAAATCACCATCATCAGAGGTTTATAACAGAATAAACAATTAAACTGATTCGATATCAGTTAACATACCGAATTTAACATAAAAGAAATGATCGATTTAATCTGTTTTTACTTACGTTCATTGTTTTAATGTTTATTTACTTATCAGCTGTTTTGTCGGTTATATTGAAAATATATTAGGTTTATATTTAATCTATTTTAATAAATTTATAATTTTAAATAGATCATCTTGTTTTGTTTTTATTGAGTTTGTTATTTAATTAGTAAATTATTGTTATTGTGTTTGTATGTAGGCCTATTAAGTTTATCCCAAATATTAATTTTTTAACCTTTTTGTATGTTTTTAATTAACTTCACATTTTGAACGTCAGAAATAGATGTTTATTATTTGTACAATGCGTGGATAAATTAGATTTGTAAATATTTGGTTTTAAAAAATCATTACGGTGTTGAATCTATCGAGTAGTTTTTCTTTGTATATTCCATTTTTATTGTAAATATTTGATTCAGTTTTTGGTTTTATTTGATTAAAACAATATTATCTGTGTTATAAGATATTTACAAATTTGTATTTTTAAATAGTTTAATTAGTTTGCGAGTTATATTATTAATAGATGGATTTTTATATGTGGGTTTATAGGGCGTTTGTTTAGTTAGTTTATGTTTTATTCTATTTTCTAATTTATTGATAGTTTTGACTTTGCATCCATTATTTATTGTTGTTTGTTTAATAATATTTCTTTCTTTGTTTATTTCTTTTTCATTTAATGGAATTCTATACATACGATATAATAATTAATTGAACGCTGCAATTTTGTGTTGGGGAGGATGCTTTGCTGGATGATTTGCTTGGAATGATTAAATCAGTTTGAGATAGTTTCCTGTATATCGAGTAATCGAAATTATTTTCATTTCTATTTATGGTTTAATCTAAGTACTTTAATTTATAAGGAATAATAAACTATGAAATATTTACTATGTATATCAAATTTCAACTCTCATTTCACAATTCATTCAATTCGGGAGTAATTTATTTTGTTTTGACACATACAGATACAGAGAGGGAAAATGAACAATTTTTCGCTATCTGTTTATTGGGCATTTTTCGTTCAGTTTAATGAGTTTGACAAAGTTTCCTTCATTTCCCAATGTTTGGCATCATATTATGTTAAAAAAATTTAAACAACATGTTAATCCACATTGAATAATCACTAGAACAGTCACAGAAAGAAAAATAAATAGAACTACTAGTAGTCCAAAGTAATACTCTAGAATCTTCTACTGTATATTTTTCTCACCACCTGAGGGAAGAATACGAGGGAGCACGTCTACGATTGTGTTAAGTAGACATGATTACAGAACCGATACAGTTTGCCATTAAATACATGTTCATGGGATGCAGCTGAGGAAAACGATAAAATTGTCAAGCTACATGAGGATCGTATGTTGCGTAGTAACTTGCTAATATAAAGACACGACCGCTGTAGCCACTGGTGTGTTGCAGTGTGATCGTTACATGCCTTGTCAGCGATCCTGTGTAAGTGACTGCTGCGGAGCTTTGTTAAACGATTAGCTGATCAGGACAGAAGATTTAATTGGGATTCAAATAATTCCTTTTAAACTTCTGAGCGTTTAGAAAAAAAAGTTATTGGGTTAAGTGTTAATTCCATTTTTGTCCACGGAACAGTAACGGCAGAGGAGAAGTGTACACGTTTATTGGGCGTGTGGAAACGTTAAAAGGCTGGCCGGCGGTAATGCGTTTAGCGACGCGTACGGTATTGTATAACGTGTATTGACATCGACGTATTAATGAACAAAGCTTTCAATATAACAACAACTACAATGCATTTAGTTTGATTAAACTGGAAACAACGAGCGACGGACTACTCCAAAATTAAAACGGCTCGCGTACTCCGCTAATCACGTGCATTACTGTGGAAATGAGATTGTACGTGTCATTGCGCGCCCCGTACCTTTCACTATCCGCGAGTAATTCTGTTACTACAGGGCAGCAGGAGAGCTTTGACGAGAGCATGTCACTTCTCGACCAGCTATTTCCTGCAAGCTAGAAATAACCAAATAACCGAATTACAATGAACGAAAACAATTAGCGGAGAAAAGCAAACTAATTGTTTTCTACAGAATGTTTAAAAATATAGCATTCCATCAGTGCTCTCTACAATTGCAACTTAAACTTAAAAGTAAGAGCGATTTTTATCCAACCAAAACGTCTACGTGTTTAACGCTTTCTCATTAGTATTTTAGCTTGATTTGGAAATAACACATACAACTTATTTACATCTCTTTCTTGTAGCAGTGACACTTAAAACATAACTCCAACAAGAAGCAAGACGGGATTTTTCGGTGACTGATTTTTACATTCAAAACAGTACAATACATAACCATGTTACCGAATAAATGTTTCTCGTTCAGGCTCGTATTATATATGTTACCGGCAAAGTACAAAATCAGACATTTTATAGAATGCCTAGGAATTTCATACAATGCCTGATTCCAGCCGGCAAATTATGAAATAAAACACATTTCATACATTGCCTAGGCATTGTATAGAATGCCTAACGTCTTCTAGGTAATGTACAGAAGACAACGTGTACGCTATGGTTTCATGTCACAACAGGAATCCCCCCTCAACCCGTACCTACCGCTGACCTCATCAGGATCCGGACAAGGGTACGTAAAACGTGTGTGCAAGACTAAATGTCTAAATAAAAAAATGTAATTGTGTAAAAAATGAAAGAAAGTGTAATTCAAAATGTCACAGCTCACTGTATTGTTGTAATAAGTAGAGTAGGCCTATATTCCATATATTTCGAATTAATAAACACCAATAAAATCTAATGTATTTTTTAAATCAAATTGGTTAAAAAAGTTCTTATACAGTATAATTTGAGTAAAATAGTATCTGAACGTAATTAAGTAGAAAATAGATAATCTCGAAACTTCATAAAAATTCTCCTCTGTCTAAAATCAAACAATTATGTGTGGTTTTGTAATAAAATGTTTTCATTTTGAACGTAGTAAGCTTATTTTACACTTTGCCTAAAGAATCACTAGCATTATATAGAATGCCTAGGCAATGTACAGAATACCTGGGAAACGTATAAAAAACATTTGAAAAGTATTCTATTCTATACTTTGTCAAAAAACTCCAGGCATTGTACGAAATGCCTAGGTATTCTATAAAATGCCTGGATTAATTACTTTGCCGGTAACAAATATATTACAACAACACACGGTTTTAATGTGTTAGCCCCACGTTTTTGGAAGCCATTTACAACACTACAAAATTTAATGTGTTTAATAATGATGTGTGACATATCTTTAGATACATTACATTACATTAAATTCGTGTGTGTGCAAGAATTAAGGTTGTAATCATAATAATAATAATGCTATTTGATTTGTTTATAAATCATTTCAATTTTTTATTAACACTTTTTTAATTTGTTTTTTGGTTTAGAAACTCATTATTATTTTGACATATTTATTACGAGTAATTTGCAGATTCTATATTACACGTTATTTTCTTATTTACTTTACGATTCCAAATGATTCGTATTTTTACGTACCTACTACGTATAATTCGTAATCTTATTTTACACAAAAAACACATTATAAAATCTTATTGCTAATACATTGTTATAAATTTTCTATACAGCTCTCAGCTAGCTCAATTATCTTACTGATTATCTACTCTTTTAATTTTGTATATTAATTTCTTTTTGTTACTGCATATGCATTGCTTTCTATTAATTTATCTGACGAGGTCATCATTTACTAATAACAATTATAGTTTTTAAATTACAGTTACTGCTAACTCTTATCGTTACATAGTCTTTAATATTACTGTACTTAATGTACAAACAAAAACATATATACAACTATACAGTTACTTGACTCATCTTAGAATCGAATTGTTTATTCTTTTTCTCTTTAATATTTAAATTCTTTTGATTCGGTCTCGGTTTCTTATAAATGCATGGTTATTTGTGTGGTACATCTGAAACGTGTCCTCTTCGGTCCTGGATACGGATGATCCTCTTCGGCCCTGGAAGTCCTGGAATCGGGTATTCTAGGAGTCTAGTCGTCCCCCGTCCGCTGGATTCTCGTACACTGGATCATTGGATTCTCGTACTCTGCTTGTGGTTGATCTACTGTAGTTGTTGTTTCTAAGTAGATTCTTTGGTTGTCATAGTCGCCGATCCAATCTAGAAGTTCTAGTTGTTGGACATAACCTCCGATCACATCAGTAGTCGAACAAAGAAGAGTTGTAGTTCTTGAGCAGAGCCTCCGGCCGCTAAGATGGTCTGACGAGAAAGAGATCGATGTTTGCGCGTCCTCGTATTTATACCCAGAGCGCCAAAATCGTGTCTCGACAATATTCTGCATGTTTGAAATTGTTAAGAGCGTCACTCTTAACCCACGCTTTCTAATGACACTTAAATTGCTCGTCTTCGCGAATTGCGAAGTCTTTAGCACATTATCCGATATTCATTCGATCGGTAATTTTTTTAGGCGTTCATAATGCACAAACCGTTTTTCTTTATCTTAATTACTCTAATTACTATTGATTTTTAACTTACTACACTAACACTTTTTGTACGTTTTGCACTATTTTGTATACACTTGTTTGTTATTTTTAACCACACATTTTGGTGTCTTTAGTTTTTCGCTACCATGCGCAAAAGCGTTATAAATTAATTTAAATAGAATAATTTATATGAATGAACTAGTCGCACTACACAAACATTTTACGTGTGTACACACATGCAGAGAGCAGCTGGCTCTACTCCCTGTCTCAACATGCAAGTTCTATTACAGTTTATATTGCAGGCTGAATGATTATTATTACCAAAATGCGTTATTTATTTCTTCTAATCACTTATTTAAATTACTTGGTGCAATGCACAGTACTCAACCTATTTGAACTGTTGCAATATGTATATGGTTTAGTTGGAATTAGCCAAGGCAAATGGCACATTTCAGTAACAATGAGTGAAGCTCAAATTCAGTTGTTAATAAACATGCTTTTATTTTCTTATACGGTCCCGCCATTTGGTGCATTATCTCAGTTGTACATAACTGCACACAAAAACTGTTCCATTATGAAGATTTTATACCGTTCCATAATATAGTTTTTATGTTCACGCAAGTGGCATTTTTTAGATAGATAAAACTTTTTGCCGATTCCTCTGTTAGACATCCACCAAGGGTACAGAATGGGCCAACTTTTAGTATGTACATCTTTCCTCAGTTGCTACAGTCGTACTGCCTTAATACAATTGTTAAAACTAAAACCCCATGGTAACCTGTTATAATTGATATTTCAAGTTGTAAGATCCCCACATTAACCATCGTAAGTACAGATTAAATCACTACGTTTCGACCTCTAACCAAATCGGAAGTCCTCTTCAGGTGAAACAATAAATAATAATTAATACAATACAATATCCATAAAAACAGACGGGTATCGTCACTCATAAAAGGGATATATTATTTAGACAATAGTGCCAAAATTAACAGTCTATTCAACAAGAAAGCCTCCCCTCAGGTAGCGAGGGTTACCATCTCCGCTCTGAAGGAAACGACTCCAGTCGACAGCTGACGTCCAGAATCTTATAATTTGATAACAATAGTAATGGACTATACAAGTTTTCAGAAATAAATTCTACAATTTGTTACTTCTCAAATTTATTGTTTCAAAACAAACTAATGCTGAAACAAATACAAATCAATATAAAACACTGAAAAAATGTTAAAGCACTAAACACAGAAAAATTTAAGTAATTGAGAATACTATTCAAAGGACAAATTTATACAGTACATCCGATTATAATGACACCGATAAGCCCCGATCAACAAAAACCAACCAAAGCCAACAGCACCCAGCTACAGTAACTGTATTCACTTACTGGTGAAATACCATAGTTTAAATCTGAAACTGCCAGACAGTAGATGAATTGTGGTTGCAAGACGTAGCACACAAGCTGAACGTTTTTAACATTGAAAATGTTTATAAGGACGTGTCTCACATTTGCGCGTGAACGCTGGTGAGTGATCGAAAATGGGAACCGGTGAGTTTCCATAGAAACTACTTCTTTGTTGTCATAACACATATAAAACTTCGCTTATGAATGCGACTACATTTAACTTTTAAAATCTGTACATTGGTAAATGAAGAAAAAAAATATATATATATATATTTAGATTTATTGAAGGATTTTCAATGCCCTTCTCTGTGCATTGCATTTGTGCAATGCCTGTAAATTGTTTGCACTCGATCTGTGTAAATACAATTATATGTAAAGTTATATGTAGTAAAGGACTACATACTACATACTGTAACTGTATGTAGTAAAGTTATATTCATTTAGGTAAGTACAACTTTTATATTGCTATACCATGTAAATATCCACATTTATATACAATAAAAAAGACAATTTATTACTTTTATCACTTTTTTTACTAAATTGCTATAATATTTTTATACTGGAAATACGAACAATCGATAATTTCGATACTTTGGTCTCAATAACTCTGGATTATTGCCATCTAATACAGTGGTTCTCAAACTTTCAGTCCGCGGACCCCCCCAAATAATTTAAAACTTAACGGACCTCTTCTGATTTCTGAAATAAAATAAACAGTAAGTATGATAGAAACTCTGATATAATTTAAAATCAAAATTCTCTTAACTTGCAAAATTATAATATTAATGATATCAAACATAGTTTACTGTGAACAATGAAGCTGCTTTTGAACAATTAGCTCTGCAGTATTGAGTTTAATGTATGATAATTTCAATATTAAGTCACTCTCGACATCAAGTTTATTTCTCAACTTCGACTTCAAGTACGTGAGCAGGAAGAATGCGGTTACACACAGATAAGTAGAGGGAAACACAATTAAACGCTTAAACGTTTTTTTGCGAGTTCATGATAGCCAGTCATTACATATAACCAAAAGTCAGCTAGCTGTAACTGCGAAAACTGTGATTTTAATGTCAAATTCAAAGTTCAGTGAACATCAGAGTTCAGTTAATGATGTCAAAAACTGTCAGTTTAATGTTTTGCCAATGAGTCTTCTTTTTGTACTGTAAGAGAGAGGTCTAGTCAGCTCGGCTGAAAAACAGGTCTGCTACACAGATTTAAAGATATTATTAAAGCCAGTAGTTAGAAATTACTTTTACAATTACAGTTAATTTGAACCCCCCCCCCAAATACTGGAATATTCTACTAATTGTTTTAAGATTATAAAATTTAGATTTCAGAGCATACAAAATCGGAGAAAATTACGGTATATTCTAATTTTTCTTAAAAGTCTTTGCGGACCCCACTTTGGGAACCACTGCTCTAATATATTAGGCATTTTGCACTTGTTGATGGCAGGAGTATTTGTTATTAAAATTTTATAAAAATTTCATCAGGTGTCGACAACATTAATTAATATTATAATCTATATATATGTTTGTGTGTATGATTACCTTGTGTCCATGCGTGCAAGTGACGGAGGTCCAATGCGGCACGGCTCCCAGACTGAGAGGACGCCTTTTGTTCACAAAGTCCACGGGGAGACTGTAGTCATCACACAGAGAGACCTGTAACAAAGCGTCTCTGTAACTATTAATGGCGGCACAGTCTGCATTATGGATTGCAAACAATACGTGTACACAGCTTTCTTCTGTGATTACACCAGACCCATCCCACTGGCACGCCCAGCAACTCAGCTTCTTACTGCCTTGTTTTTAATTTTCTAAACCGTCGTGATTGCGGTCCTTAATTTTTATTTTAAAGTACCATTATTATATGTATGATACGTATTGCATAACAAATAATACATAATAGTTATACGTTTAATGTTACAAATACACAGCGCGTTGTTATACAAATACAGTACAACGTCGATAATTCGGACTAATTGGTGTTCGACCCAGTCCAGATTATCGATTTGTCCGGATTTTTTAACATATACAAAAAAATTACTACTTAAAGTATAAGGATAGACGGGGTACTTACGAAAACTCAGCGTTAGGTTAGAAACATCATTTTCGCTACATTTATTCCAAGCACTTACACATATATTGTATAAAACATTTTTTTAATCACAAATTCTGAAGAAATTTAATTACGCAGATCAGAACTACGAAAAAAGACGCCAATTTGTTTTTGAACAAGGCTTGAGGTGCGTTTATTGGAGGCCAAGTCTTTGAGTCTCTTTAGTAACAAAAGTTGGGTAGTAGAGCATTCGGGCTGCTTTTCCAGCCAAGACATTGCAGTTTCCAATGCGTTGAATGTCTCATCAGCGATGTCTTCACTTTCGTCGTTTTCGTTACCGTCTGGGGATTCGACCTGAGCTATAGTGTTAGTTATTTCTTCATCATTTAAAATTTGATATCCATGGTAATTTTTATCACTTTCTAACCACTCGCTTGCATCGTTTTCGTCGCAGTCTTCGAAACCTGCCATTAACTTTAATAATGACGTAACATTTTCTTCCACCCGTTCGTCTACTATAACACTGTATAGAGGCTAGGCTCAAAGACATCAGTAATTTGAACAAGCTTGCGCAAAACGCTCCCGATTTATTGGAATCTCGATTTTGATACCGCTGCCGACGAATCGAATTTTTCTGTCCACAAGGTCCGGATTATCAACGCTGTAGGCTACTGTATTCTCCAATGTCACAATGTGATTTAATGTATAGACGTGTATAGCCTTGTTTCCAATCTTTTCGACCACAACTCTTCATTACACGTTTCTTCTTTACACACGTTTTTCGTTTCATCATCAAACTAACAAAGTTCAATCCACGTGTTCATTATACGTTTCTTCGTTATGCATCTTTTCATTATACACTTTTAGTTTCATTAACGTTCCTTATCTTTCTACGTCATAGCAAAACTATTTGTCGTGCGTATGAATACATTCCTTGTCAAATAAAGTTATACAGTCACTTAAACTGAAAACTATATTTCCGACAGAAATTTACTAATATTCTAAGCAAACACGTGACATGAACATGAAAGTACCCTACCAATATGTAGGCTATCGAACGTGTTTCCGTACGACACATATCGAATTGATTGTAAGTTTCAATCTCCACATTACAGATAGAAATATTACAATGTCTGCTTAGGGTTATACAATAAAAAAACAAACTGAGAGAAAAAATGGGTGTTAAGAATGTTTGGTACGTTCAACACTCAAATCCGAACTCAACGGTAGACAAACACATAAAACAACAGTCTTGTGAATATGGTCCAATACAGCAACATTTAACCGTATTGAAAACATGCAGTGATGAAATAAGATCGAATATATATGAACAATACCGAATATACAAACATATAAAAGAAGAAGGCCATGAAAATCTATTGAACATCATGACGGACTTCAAAAATCGTATCACATTTGAAATATTGCGGCCAAATGAAAATCAGCATTCAGTAATCAGCTGATGTAATATATAGAACGGAATGTAAACATAAACACTCTGTAAGAAAATCAGTTTTCGGGAAACTTTGGACAACGACGTACGTATCACGTTCATTAATCAATGTCTACGAATTCGTTTTTGTAAATAGTGGCTGTTTTACGATATTGTGACCGCAAGTGTGCTGTATATGACCCGACAATGGTCTGTGACCGAAATCGATCGTTTTTAAGAATGTGAGTAATACAAATTTTATTGCACATCGTATGTATGGTACCTTTAGGCTATGAACAATAAATACAATACAATAGAAAATCGATCCAAATATATTTTAAGTAGCAATCAACAGGGAAATCAGATGGCTTAAAAAGATGGCCGCCTACCAATCTGGGAGGATTCAGGTTACAAGAAAAAGTATGAATATTCCAGTATAATAAGTTAAAAGTATAACTGAATTTTAAGGCTAGTACAAAATGATATTCAGAATCGCATAAATGGACATAAAATAAAGACTATATCAAAGTCTTCGTTAATGTTTCAAACGTACGCGTAAAGAATTAGCAATTAATATTGTAACATGACATTTAGAACAACATAATATCGTACCTGACTTAATGAAGACTTTGATTAAGAAGCTGACAAGAAGAACAATATCTTCAAAGATGATAGTGAAGAAGAACGACTAACAATTTCAGACTGACTAATAAGACAACTGACCGTACCCAAATTAATGATTTAGGCTAAGTGATGCAGATATCTTCAAACCCCAGCTATGACAATAAACTTTCAGTATTGACCGAACAAAGAATTGTAAAGACAAACAATTTATGAACCAGGACTATAAAGAAACAAATGGTTTCAGTTGATGTATCATTAAATCCAGACAATCAAAATACAAAGTGAGGGATAATAGACCCAAACATATAATATTATGTAAGAGAAATATTGTTAAATAATTAAGTTAATCAATGTAACAAAAATATAGATACACATGATTATAGATACAAGAACCATACAAAAAGTGTCACATATAGAGTTCATAGAGTTGTCCTGTAAACAACAAATTATAACATGGTCACAATTACATTCATAACAAGAGTAAAACCCAGATAAACAATAAATGTAACAAGGTTATTAGAACTGTGTGTGAGGTAGAGCAACAGTGTTCACTTTATTGTAATTTTTGTAACACAAAACATCAGTAAGTATACGGATGTTTAAACCCATATGAATAGTCAATATGACATGGACAGTGTCAGAATTTGTCATAAATTAGCTGACAAAGGACTAAATAATTAGTATAGAATTGATTTTGTTAAATGTGCATGTTTTATGTTATAGCACAGTGTTTTATATAATAGTATTTGTGTTGTGTTTTTTGTATGTACCGGGGGATACAATTAATTTTAAGGAATGTCAATTTAATGATATTAATTCCATTTTTTCTATGTTGTGTTAACAAATATCACAACAGAGTTGATGATAAACCATGGTAAATTAATTAAACAAGCAGAATGGACTATATAGAGATGTTTTGTTAAATGTCAAACACCTATACAGTTTGAGTAGAAAACAATTATTTGTACAAGGAAGTGGTATAATCATAGCCATGTGGACATGAATTTAAATATTAGAATAACATATATTTTGTGTTGTTAAAATAACGTTATATGTTAAACCATTTTTATGAATGTTAGAAGTTAATTTAATTGCTAAAGATGTTAAAACATGATGATGAAAATAATACTATTACATAGGCCAGGTGAAACCAAATTTAGTAAATTTTGAACAATTATATTCGAAATTTTGTAAAGCAAATATGAAGGGATAGATGTATTTATAGGTAATAATGTATACACGGAATATAGAAACAAAATAACACATACCAAGTTATTTAAGAAAATTCCAAATAACAAAATTGTAACATCCATAGTTCTTAAGCAAAAATAGGCATGTTTGGTGTCTAAATATAACACATGTGAAGATCAAAATAATGCTGATAATGGTTTTAAAATCCCATTCAGTATAGAAAAGTTACGTTATTTTAAAGATTTTGGACAAATTTAGATTCTGAAATAATAAAAGTTTATGACAATGTCTATTCGGATTGACCAACCAGGTTCCAAGTTTACCCTTAGCAACCAGAAATTTCGGATAAATAAAATGGGACTTCTTTGACAACGATCTTAGCAGATAGACGCGTTCTTAAATCGTCTTACATTATATGTTATAAAGTGTGAAAAAACAATACCAATAGATAAATATTGTTAGAAGTACACTATACAAACGTTTTGCAACAACAGAAGACTACCCATTAGATGGATGAGAAGGAGTAATAACCAGAAAGAAGATTTGACGTGGACGAGGGACGAGAAGAAGACCTGACGTGTACGTGGGACCTATTTACAACTAAGAAGAGTACAAGAAGAGGATTTGGTGATCTGACATCTCATTATATCGTACTTCAACACATACACTTGTATACACGTATTTTAAGCAATAATCAACTGAATTACAGACACCATATAACACGAACACTAGAAACAACCACTAATAACACCATATAAGACTAACACCTTTTAAACACAACAAGAACTTTTAATTCACTTAATAAATATCAAAGCCTGATATAGACATAACCTTTTTAAAACTGGCAACCACTATACGATTTCTGTGTGCACCTATCACTCTAACGTTGTAATATCCCATGATTGTGAACTTGTATTTTGATTAATAGTGTAATATTTTGTATAATTATAAATCCCCGAACCATATACGCCCTGAGATAATTGATATATTTTTATTTAAAACGATAACAAAAAGCATTGTTTTGATCTAAAGGAATACTGAACAGCTACTGCTGCCAACTGGTAAAGAAGACTTATATTTTGTACTACAATTGCGATTATTCTGTTTAAAAATTATTAAAACAAGTTAACCAGTGTTTTTTTCCAAATAAAGGATTCCACAAGGATATATGTTTGATGATAATTGTGAGTCATTATTATTGCCGTTACATTTAGTAAATAGAATTCACAGGTTGTAGCTGACCCGATAGTTGGCATCGGTGAGTGACGTCACGTAAAAGAAGCAGCGTAGTGGGAGTAAGCGGCAATTTACGAAATTATTCGCCGTTCGACATAATACATTTATAATTTACATCGACGACTCCAGTGCGAGTTTGTCGCTACATCATTTATCCATATTACAAGTCGACATTTCCAACGGACGGTGTATTCAAGTGCACGCTACATAAATACAAGTAAACTGATCCACCATAACATTGTATGTAACGAAATATTCTCTGGTTACAAATAGACGAAACCGAGGTGAGGCTACATCTCGATCGTAAGTAACCAGAACCCGATTACGAACAATCACCCCCTAAATATCGTTACAGAATTGGCGCACCAACGTGTGAGGCGTGCAATTTAATATGAATTAAATTATTATTAATAGACAAATAAACCAGAATAAACAAGATGAGGAAGCGGGAGGTATCGCGAAAACGAGCGGCCGAAACCGAGGAGGTAGACGAGTTAAATATGGAAGATAAAGAAGCGACACCGGTTGAGGAAATAGAAATTATAACAAGAAAGGATCCGGAAAAACAACCAGAAGAAACCACACAAACGGAAGGCGAGAAGACGCAAGACATGTTCAAACGTATGATGGAATATTTAAAACAGTATTATGAGAGTATGAATAAGACATCGGACGAGAGGAATAAGAAACTGGACGAGATAAATAAGAAACTGAACGAGGACATTAAGGAAATGAGAGAGGACAGATTAAAAAGAGAAAAATTAAGAAATGAGAGAACCGAAGAAATAAAAAATGATAGCAAACCAGAAACAGAAGAAAAACCAGACGCCAAAACAGAGGATCCAGGAGTAGTACTACCTGAAAAGAAAACTGACGGAAACAAAGAAAATACTAAAGATAAGGAAGTGGAACCAATGAAGAGAAGAAGAACACATCCAAAGAAATTAATGAAAACAAAGGAAGAAATGGAGATGATGAACCAGGGTTTATTTGATGATGATAATATCCATATGACCAACCATGAAGAAATCGTGAGTTCCGGGAATAATGGAAGTAGATTAAGGGTAATCTCAGAGATGATTTACCAGCAGACAGTAGTTTACCACTGGGAAAGGACCAGAGGTAAACTGAATAAAACATGGGGACTAAATCAGTTTCAGCGCAGGACTGGACAGTGTATTCCAGAAAGATGGAAGTATGACATCTTACCAGACTGGGATGACGGCACAGATGAATCACCAGAATGTGTTCCATTAGAGTACCATCCAGGACAGTTCCAGTGTACAGGTGCACTAAAATGTATTCCTTCAGTGTGGATGTGTGATGGTGAACCAGATTATGGGGCTTCAGATAAGCAAATAATTAAGAATTCAGATGAAGATCCGCACAGATATTTTTCATGCAATACCACAAATGGACCAGAGACGTACTGGTGTATAAAACATTATGATAGAGGGAGCCGAATAAGCTTAGCAGCCAACAAAGGAATAGCGGCTAGAAAAATGAAATACAAGACAAAAGCCAGAGATGTCACTAGTACCGGAACGATGATGAAGACTATGGTCATCCGGACAATGAGAGCAAATGAAGTGACAGACTACGGTTAAGTCTAATACCATACACCTCCACAAAAAGGGACTGATGTTATGATAACCGACTACGGCCAAAGAACCATTCCAAGGAGACGAGAAATAAGTTTCATTGAGGAACAGTAATATGAATAAAGAAACAGAACCATACAAATGAAGGTATGAGCAAATGACCGACATAACGAAAATTACCAAAGGATCATCAATACTGGGTACAGAAGGACATATGACAATAAGCACATTAATTTGGAAGTGAAGAATTTATTGTTATAAAACCACAAAATTCTAAAGAAATAGTAAGAACAACTTACAACTAATTATTTATGAGAATTAATTTGGAATTGAAGAATTTATTATGATAAAACCTCAAAACACAAAGAACATAGCAAGCTCATCTAACCAACTTTGATAATCCAAAATATAATTTTAAATGAAGCCCAATAAACAAGGTTGAATATTTCAGAATTTAGATAAATAGTAAGGACCAATTACAGTACAGTTTAATAATGTAATAATGAATCAAGCAGATAAACAACTGGGAATAAATTTCCAAATTCTAAACAAAATAAGCACCTCTTATTAAACACAGTTATGAACTTATTATTGGAATACAAAAGAAAGATGCAACATCCATAAATCAGAAGAAACTATAGTGATATAAAATGAATAAGAAAGGACAAATGTAGACAGTTGACGATGAAAATAAGACAAGACTAGAAACGAATTTATCGCAAATAACCTATCATGATTGTGAGAGAATCAACAGCAACTGAAGATGCAAATACTTGTTATGTTTTAATTTAAATGAAGACAGTGAATGAAAAATGAAGATTAAGCAGTACTGATAAAGAAGGAAGGAAGATAGTACCAATTGAAAAAAAAAAAAATGTTATTAATATTGCCACAAGAAAATAAACACCTGAAAGAATCAATGGAAAGAAATATTTAGATCTGAGAAGTTAGACTGAGTGAACAATCCCAAGAATATATTATATTATTTCATTTATTTTAGTCGTGAATAGACTAGTGATTATTAAATGTGACTGACTGACGAGATAGCTCCAGCAATCGATATTATTTATGTATTATGTATTGTAAGGACAGCGGGATATTAGGTCAAGAGGGCCACCCGACTGATTCCAGAATATATGGTGATTAATTTGTTAGGGAAGTAACATGTTCCAGGGATAGAACACTTATAATTAAAGACAAGTATACCAGATCATAATAAGAATAACAAATGATAATATGAAAAAGAAGGTAATTGATAATTTCAACAAAAACAAAATTTATAAAAATGATCAAATTTGGTGGCAGGGTAATATGTAACATGACATTTAGAACAACATAATATCGTACCTGACTTAATGAAGACTTTGATTAAGAAGCTGACAAGAAGAACAATATCTTCAAAGATGATAGTGAAGAAGAACGACTAACAATTTCAGACTGACTAATAAGACAACTGACCGTACCCAAATTAATGATTTAGGCTAAGTGATGCAGATATCTTCAAACCCCAGCTATGACAATAAACTTTCAGTATTGACCGAACAAAGAATTGTAAAGACAAACAATTTATGAACCAGGACTATAAAGAAACAAATTGTTTCAGTTGATGTATCATTAAATCCAGACAATCAAAATACAAAGTGAGGGATAATAGAGCCAAACATATAATATTATGTAAGAGAAATATTGTTAAATAATTAAGTTAATCAATGTAACAAAAATATAGATACACATGATTATAGATACAAGAACCATACAAAAAGTGTCACATATAGAGTTCATAGAGTTGTCCTGTAAACAACAAATTATAACATGGTCACAATTACATTTATAACAAGAGTAAAACCCAGATAAACAATAAATGTAACAAGGTTATTAGAACTGTGTGTGAGGTAGAGCAACAGTGTTCACTTTATTGTAATTTTTGTAACACAAAACATCAGTAAGTATACGGATGTTTAAACCCATATGAATAGTCAATATGACATGGACAGTGTCAGAATAAGTCATAAATTAGCTGACAAAGGACTAAATAATTAGTATAGAATTGATTTTGTTAAATGTGCATGTTTTATGTTATAGCACAGTGTTTTATATAATAGTATTTGTGTTGTGTTTTTTGTATGTACCAGGGGATACAATTAATTTTAAGGAATGTCAATTTAATGATATTAATTCCATTTTTTCTATGTTGTGTTAACAAATATCACAACAGAGTTGATGATAAACCATGGTAAATTAATTAAACAAGCAGAATGGACTATATAGAGATGTTTTGTTAAATGTCAAACACCTATACAGTTTGAGTAGAAAACAATTATTTGTACAAGGAAGTGGTATAATCGTAGCCATGTGGACATGAATTTAAATATTAGAATAACATATATTTTGTGTTGTTAAAATAACGTTATATGTTAAACCATTTTTATGAATGTTAGAAGTTAATTTAATTGCTAAAGATGTTAAAACATGATGATGAAAATAATACTATTACATAGGCCAGGTGAAACCAAATTTAGTAAATTTTGAACAATTATATTCGAAATTTTGTAAAGCAAATATGAAGGGATAGATGTATTTATAGGTAATAATGTATACACGGAATATAGAAACAAAATAACACATACCAAGTTATTTAAGAAAATTCCAAATAACAAAATTGTAACATCCATAGTTCTTAAGCAAAAATAGGCATGTTTGGTGTCTAAATATAACACATGTGAAGATCAAAATAATGCTGATAATGGTTTTAAAATCCCATTCAGTATAGAAAAGTTACGTTATTTTAAAGATTTTGGACAAATTTAGATTCTGAAATAATAAAAGTTTATGACAATGTCTATTCGGATTGACCAACCAGGTTCCAAGTTTACCCTTAGCAACCAGAAATTTCGGATAAATAAAATGGGACTTCTTTGACAACGATCTTAGCAGATAGACGCGTTCTTAAATCGTCTTACATTATATGTTATAAAGTGTGAAAAAACAATACCAATAGATAAATATTGTTAGAAGTACACTATACAAACGTTTTGCAACAACAGAAGACTACCCATTAGATGGATGAGAAGGAGTAATAACCAGAAAGAAGATTTGACGTGGACGAGGGACGAGAAGAAGACCTGACGTGTACGTGGGACCTATTTACAACTAAGAAGAGTACAAGAAGAGGATTTGGTGATCTGACATCTCATTATATCGTACTTCAACACATACACTTGTATACACGTATTTTAAGCAATAATCAACTGAATTACAGACACCATATAACACGAACACTAGAAACAACCACTAATAACACCATATAAGACTAACACCTTTTAAACACAACAAGAACTTTTAATTCACTTAATAAATATCAAAGCCTGATATAGACATAACCTTTTTAAAACTGGCAACCACTATACGATTTCTGTGTGCACCTATCACTCTAACGTTGTAATATCCCATGATTGTGAACTTGTATTTTGATTAATAGTGTAATATTTTGTATAATTATAAATCCCCGAACCATATACGCCCTGAGATAATTGATATATTTTTATTTAAAACGATAACAAAAAGCATTGTTTTGATCTAAAGGAATACTGAACAGCTACTGCTGCCAACTGGTAAAGAAGACTTATATTTTGTACTACAATTGCGATTATTCTGTTTAAAAATTATTAAAACAAGTTAACCAGTGTTTTTTTCCAAATAAAGGATTCCACAAGGATATATGTTTGATGATAATTGTGAGTCATTATTATTGCCGTTACATTTAGTAAATAGAATTCACAGGTTGTAGCTGACCCGATAGTTGGCATCGGTGAGTGACGTCACGTAAAAGAAGCAGCGTAGTGGGAGTAAGCGGCAATTTACGAAATTATTCGCCGTTCGACATAATACATTTATAATTTACATCGACGACTCCAGTGCGAGTTTGTCGCTACATCATTTATCCATATTACAAGTCGACATTTCCAACGGACGGTGTATTCAAGTGCACGCTACATAAATACAAGTAAACTGATCCACCATAACATTGTATGTAACGAAATATTCTCTGGTTACAAATAGACGAAACCGAGGTGAGGCTACATCTCGATCGTAAGTAACCAGAACCCGATTACGAACAATCACCCCCTAAATATCGTTACAGAATTGGCGCACCAACGTGTGAGGCGTGCAATTTAATATGAATTAAATTATTATTAATAGACAAATAAACCAGAATAAACAAGATGAGGAAGCGGGAGGTATCGCGAAAACGAGCGGCCGAAACCGAGAAGGTAGACGAGTTAAATATGGAAGATAAAGAAGCGACACCGGTTGAGGAAATAGAAATTATAACAAGAAAGGATCCGGAAAAACAACCAGAAGAAACCACACAAACGGAAGGCGAGAAGACGCAAGACATGTTCAAACGTATGATGGAATATTTAAAACAGTATTATGAGAGTATGAATAAGACATCGGACGAGAGGAATAAGAAACTGGACGAGATAAATAAGAAACTGAACGAGGACATTAAGGAAATGAGAGAGGACAGATTAAAAAGAGAAAAATTAAGAAATGAGAGAACCGAAGAAATAAAAAATGATAGCAAACCAGAAACAGAAGAAAAACCAGACGCCAAAACAGAGGATCCAGGAGTAGTACTACCTGAAAAGAAAACTGACGGAAACAAAGAAAATACTAAAGATAAGGAAGTGGAACCAATGAAGAGAAGAAGAACACATCCAAAGAAATTAATGAAAACAGAGGAAGAAATGGAGATGATGAACCAGGGTTTATTTGATGATGATAATATCCATATGACCAACCATGAAGAAATCGTGAGTTCCGGGAATAATGGAAGTAGATTAAGGGTAATCTCAGAGATGATTTACCAGCAGACAGTAGTTTACCACTGGGAAAGGACCAGAGGTAAACTGAATAAAACATGGGGACTAAATCAGTTTCAGCGCAGGACTGGACAGTGTATTCCAGAAAGATGGAAGTATGACATCTTACCAGACTGGGATGACGGCACAGATGAATCACCAGAATGTGTTCCATTAGAGTACCATCCAGGACAGTTCCAGTGTACAGGTGCACTAAAATGTATTCCTTCAGTGTGGATGTGTGATGGTGAACCAGATTATGGGGCTTCAGATAAGCAAATAATTAAGAATTCAGATGAAGATCCGCACAGATATTTTTCATGCAATACCACAAATGGACCAGAGACGTACTGGTGTATAAAACATTATGATAGAGGGAGCCGAATAAGCTTAGCAGCCAACAAAGGAATAGCGGCTAGAAAAATGAAATACAAGACAAAAGCCAGAGATGTCACTAGTACCGGAACGATGATGAAGACTATGGTCATCCGGACAATGAGAGCAAATGAAGTGACAGACTACGGTTAAGTCTAATACCATACACCTCCACAAAAAGGGACTGATGTTATGATAACCGACTACGGCCAAAGAACCATTCCAAGGAGACGAGAAATAAGTTTCATTGAGGAACAGTAATATGAATAAAGAAACAGAACCATACAAATGAAGGTATGAGCAAATGACCGACATAACGAAAATTACCAAAGGATCATCAATACTGGGTACAGAAGGACATATGACAATAAGCACATTAATTTGGAAGTGAAGAATTTATTGTTATAAAACCACAAAATTCTAAAGAAATAGTAAGAACAACTTACAACTAATTATTTATGAGAATTAATTTGGAATTGAAGAATTTATTATGATAAAACCTCAAAACACAAAGAACATAGCAAGCTCATCTAACCAACTTTGATAATCCAAAATATAATTTTAAATGAAGCCCAATAAACAAGGTTGAATATTTCAGAATTTAGATAAATAGTAAGGACCAATTACAGTACAGTTTAATAATGTAATAATGAATCAAGCAGATAAACAACTGGGAATAAATTTCCAAATTCTAAACAAAATAAGCACCTCTTATTAAACACAGTTATGAACTTATTATTGGAATACAAAAGAAAGATGCAACATCCATAAATCAGAAGAAACTATAGTGATATAAAATGAATAAGAAAGGACAAATGTAGACAGTTGACGAGGAAAATAAGACAAGACTAGAAACGAATTTATCGCAAATAACCTATCATGATTGTGAGAGAATCAACAGCAACTGAAGATGCAAATACTTGTTATGTTTTAATTTAAATGAAGACAGTGAATGAAAAATGAAGATTAAGCAGTACTGATAAAGAAGGAAGGAAGATAGTACCAATTGAAAAAAAAAAAAATGTTATTAATATTGCCACAAGAAAATAAACACCTGAAAGAATCAATGGAAAGAAATATTTAGATCTGAGAAGTTAGACTGAGTGAACAATCCCAAGAATATATTATATTATTTCATTTATTTTAGTCGTGAATAGACTAGTGATTATTAAATGTGATTGACTGACGAGATAGCTCAAGCAATCGATATTATTTATGTATTATGTATTGTAAGGACAGCGGGATATTAGGTCAAGAGGGCCACCCGACTGATTCCAGAATATATGGTGATTAATTTGTTAGGGAAGTAACATGTTCCAGGGATAGAACACTTATAATTAAAGACAAGTATACCAGATCATAATAAGAATAACAAATGATAATATGAAAAAGAAGGTAATTGATAATTTCAACAAAAACAATATTTTATTAAAATGATCAAATTTGGTGGCAGGGTAATATGTAACATGACATTTAGAACAACATAATATCGTACCTGACTTAATGAAGACTTTGATTAAGAAGCTGACAAGAAGAACAATATCTTCAAAGATGATAGTGAAGAAGAACGACTAACAATTTCAGACTGACTAATAAGACAACTGACCGTACCCAAATTAATGATTTAGGCTAAGTGATGCAGATATCTTCAAACCCCAGCTATGACAATAAACTTTCAGTATTGACCGAACAAAGAATTGTAAAGACAAACAATTTATGAACCAGGACTATAAAGAAACAAATGGTTTCAGTTGATGTATCATTAAATCCAGACAATCAAAATACAAAGTGAGGGATAATAGACCCAAACATATAATATTATGTAAGAGAAATATTGTTAAATAATTAAGTTAATCAATGTAACAAAAATATAGATACACATGATTATAGATACAAGAACCACACAAAAAGTGTCACATATAGAGTTCATAGAGTTGTCCTGTAAACAACAAATTATAACATGGTCACAATTACATTCATAACAAGAGTAAAACCCAGATAAACAATAAATGTAACAAGGTTATTAGAACTGTGTGTGAGGTAGAGCAACAGTGTTCACTTTATTGTAATTTTTGTAACACAAAACATCAGTAAGTATACGGATGTTTAAACCCATATGAATAGTCAATATGACATGGACAGTGTCAGAATAAGTCATAAATTAGCTGACAAAGGACTAAATAATTAGTATAGAATTGATTTTGTTAAATGTGCATGTTTTATGTTATAGCACAGTGTTTTATATAATAGTATTTGTGTTGTGTTTTTTGTATGTACCAGGGGATACAATTAATTTTAAGGAATGTCAATTTAATGATATTAATTCCATTTTTTCTATGTTGTGTTAACAAATATCACAACAGAGTTGATGATAAACCATGGTAAATTAATTAAACAAGCAGAATGGACTATATAGAGATGTTTTGTTAAATGTCAAACACCTATACAGTTTGAGTAGAAAACAATTATTTGTACAAGGAAGTGGTATAATCATAGCCATGTGGACATGAATTTAAATATTAGAATAACATATATTTTGTGTTGTTAAAATAACGTTATATGTTAAACCATTTTTATGAATGTTAGAAGTTAATTTAATTGCTAAAGATGTTAAAACATGATGATGAAAATAATACTATTACATAGGCCAGGTGAAACCAAATTTAGTAAATTTTGAACAATTATATTCGAAATTTTGTAAAGCAAATATGAAGGGATAGATGTATTTATAGGTAATAATGTATACACGGAATATAGAAACAAAATAACACATACCAAGTTATTTAAGAAAATTCCAAATAACAAAATTGTAACATCCATAGTTCTTAAGCAAAAATAGGCATGTTTGGTGTCTAAATATAACACATGTGAAGATCAAAATAATGCTGATAATGGTTTTAAAATCCCATTCAGTATAGAAAAGTTACGTTATTTTAAAGATTTTGGACAAATTTAGATTCTGAAATAATAAAAGTTTATGACAATGTCTATTCGGATTGACCAACCAGGTTCCAAGTTTACCCTTAGCAACCAGAAATTTCGGATAAATAAAATGGGACTTCTTTGACAACGATCTTAGCAGATAGACGCGTTCTTAAATCGTCTTACATTATATGTTATAAAGTGTGAAAAAACAATACCAATAGATAAATATTGTTAGAAGTACACTATACAAACGTTTTGCAACAACAGAAGACTACCACCCATTAGATGGATGAGAAGGAGTAATAACCAGAAAGAAGATTTGACGTGGACGAGGGACGAGAAGAAGACCTGACGTGTACGTGGGACCTATTTACAACTAAGAAGAGTACAAGAAGAGGATTTGGTGATCTGACATCTCATTATATCGTACTTCAACACATACACTTGTATACAGGTATTTTAAGCAATAATCAACTGAATTACAGACACCATATAACACGAACACTAGAAACAACCACTAATAACACCATATAAGACTAACACCTTTTAAACACAACAAGAACTTTTAATTCACTTAATAAATATCAAAGCCTGATATAGACATAACCTTTTTAAAACTGGCAACCACTATACGATTTCTGTGTGCACCTATCACTCTAACGTTGTAATATCCCATGATTGTGAACTTGTATTTTGATTAATAGTGTAATATTTTGTATAATTATAAATCCCCGAACCATATACGCCCTGAGATAATTGATATATTTTTATTTAAAACGATAACAAAAAGCATTGTTTTGATCTAAAGGAATACTGAACAGCTACTGCTGCCAACTGGTAAAGAAGACTTATATTTTGTACTACAATTGCGATTATTCTGTTTAAAAATTATTAAAACAAGTTAACCAGTGTTTTTTTCCAAATAAAGGATTCCACAAGGATATATGTTTGATGATAATTGTGAGTCATTATTATTGCCGTTACATTTAGTAAATAGAATTCACAGGTTGTAGCTGACCCGATAGTTGGCATCGGTGAGTGACGTCACGTAAAAGAAGCAGCGTAGTGGGAGTAAGCGGCAATTTACGAAATTATTCGCCGTTCGACATAATACATTTATAATTTACATCGACGACTCCAGTGCGAGTTTGTCGCTACATCATTTATCCATATTACAAGTCGACATTTCCAACGGACGGTGTATTCAAGTGCACGCTACATAAATACAAGTAAACTGATCCACCATAACATTGTATGTAACGAAATATTCTCTGGTTACAAATAGACGAAACCGAGGTGAGGCTACATCTCGATCGTAAGTAACCAGAACCCGATTACGAACAATCACCCCCTAAATATCGTTACAATATTCACGTCCCCTGTGTCTCCATGTTTTTTTAGCGTAAACACACAGGACCGTTTGAGTGGACTATATATTCTGTAAACATGAAAAGACGATGTTTATGTGTGCTTGGTGAAACATGCGATCACGAACCAACTTAAACTAAAACTATTGATTTACGTTTCAGAACTATATTTAAATATGTTCTTACAACATGTGAATTGGATCGCATTGTAGCGAATTTTCTAAGGCACCAGAAAATGGAAGAGAACAGGCACGGAAGTCATTTGTGGCACGCTTGTCAGAACACATTTGTGAAACGAAAACCAAACGTCCTGTGTTTTATTCCTTATTTCTGTGTTTTACGACATATTCATGTATACATATACAATACATGTGTATTTGCCGACGTTAACTCGTATTTTCAGGATTCCATTTATTAATTAATACTGATTATGAAGTTTGATCAGAAGTACTTCTAATAAGTTCTAAGATTATAAGTAATAAGATTAGAAGTACATTCTAAATTTATGTAGCTTAGAATACGAATTACATTAAGGCCCCCCCCACACACACACACATACACGCGTGGATTAATAAATACGTACGTATCTGAGTGTCATGACATATTACACATCAAGTGAAACAATTTCCAATTTCCATTCCCTGTGGAATACAAATACGGATCCCAAATTTCAAAATAATTTTGGAGACAACGGGAAAAATTATGCCACACGTGGCACAAAAGAAATGACCGGTGGAGATGTCACTGAGTCACTGGATCCTAAGAAAAGAAAAGGTGGAGTGAGGAAGAGAGGGGGGAGAGAGCCGTCTATGGTTTGGCAGATTAATCGGAGACCTGGGGACTGATACATGTAGATAAATAGAATTCATGTTGATAATCGCTCCATGTAGGTGCAGAATTTTAGAGAGATTAGAGCGAAGCAAGCTAGTCAAAGCAAAATCAGTAGGCCTACAATTATTTTTGAAATGGGCGCTTGAAAAATAAACGATTATAACATGTGCAGTTTAGGCCTACCTATAGTAGGCGTATGAGTGTTTCTATGATCACAAAGCAATGGCGTACGTGGCAAAACTACCCAGTGAAGTATACGAGAACCGGAAAAAAACTAATTGCGTGCTCTCTTTCATTACACGTGGGCGTGGACGCGCGTATGTGAGTGTAGGTGTAACCTCTAAATTGATACCATAAATTGGTACATAACCTAACGTGTTTCCTTGCCGTTTGAGTAGTTTACCCACAGGGTATTTCTTCTCCTTCGTTCACCTTCCTTCTCTGTCACTGAGTGCCACATTACATCGTATTATGTTACTATTTTGGCGTCAATTGATGACGAGTCGGCTATTCTCAAGACCCAATGCCCGCCAATACACGTCACACAGCCTCTTCGCCGCCAAAATTCAATTTTACCCCATAACGTATTTATTAATGATACACCGTTTTACGAAGAACGGAAGTTTTGTACAGTTTAATTTCCGAAATCCGTATGATAATTTATTTCTGTAACGAAGCAGTAAAAAATTGTTATAAATAATATGACATTTTTGGATAAAATAATAATTGAAAACAAATATTTAAAGCCGGAAATTGTAAGCCGATAAGATAGCCAATTTAATAAAGAAAGACAAATTAACTTTACGTTTAAGAAAGGAACAACTCGAGGCTGATACAAAGACTGCAGGTCGCACTGAGAATTATAGAAAGTTAGGAATAACGAGGTGAAATATGGGAACCACTGAACAGAAATCAAGCAAACTGATTAGATGATACCGTTTTACAGATATACAAAATAAAACTTACACGACATGGAGCTGCCCCACCATCTGCTAGCCAAAAGTTATTGTCACAAATGCGAGGGTAGAAAACTGCGGTACATGTTACGAAGACAAATTCCAGAACAACGGCCTTCGTATTCTAAAACGATGGCGTAGTTAAATACTGTTATACAAAGCTTAGTAGGGACATTATTGCTACGTTCGTTGAGATGAAAGACAATTAACGCTCTTGAAAATTTGAGACTGTCGTTCTACTCGTTTCTCGACTAGCCCAGCGCGTGCAGCCAGCACATTGAGGTTGTTCCAGTCACGACGTCTGTGTCAAGGTCATGCACTGACAAGCTCCCGACTGTTCGAGTGCCTATAACCACGCATATTATCTCGGCACGCCACCCGGAGGATGGAAAATTATTCTGGAACTTCTGCGGGGTATATATAAGCGTTAACGGCCCGCTGGAAAGTGATTATTATGTAAATTAGTGTAACATTGTAATGAAGTGACATTAGCTGTTGGACAAAATTAACTTGAATTACTGTATAAGAGTGCCCTGTTGATTTTTCATTGTTATTTGTGGCTAATTAAAGTTGGTAATTAGCGATTTCATACGTGTCTACTGACTTCATTAATGACTTTATTATGAACAACACGACGATCAGTGTGACCATCGTAACAATACTGAAGAATGATTGGGAAAACGTTCGATCAATATTGGCAGACAAATTCTAATGGAGGAATCCGATCCAGTCTCCGACTGCAATACATAATAAAATTCAGAGACGATTTCTCTGACTAATGAATCGCGGGTTTGGAAACAAGTTAGCCTGTTTGATATTGCTTAATGTCAACATGTTCCTTTGTAGAATGCGCGGGCATGTGTGTAATACCTAGCTACGTTTCATACATTAAACAATCAATCATTATTCAAAACATATTTTCAGTAAGTAATACCTCTTCTTAGGCAGCGTTTCAAAAGCGTTCAGGGAAGGAAACACTTTTCTGTGTGAATTTTGCCTAAAATTTCTTGAAATTACATGAAGCTCTATTTTCGCAAGTGAAGAGAAGTTTACGAGCAATCCACTCTGTAAGATTGCGTAGGAACGACACTGGTGGAGAACGTAATACTTCATCTGTAGTCTGCTGCTGGCGGTTATTGATAAACGATTACGGCTCCGTTATCGTCCCGTTTCTTCACTAAATTCATCACTGACGCCTTCCCGATCGTGGCCCCTTCTTGTTACTGCAGATAGCAAATTCTATGAAAAAATTTACACAAACTCAAGTTAAACGAAACTGAATAACAGGAAAAATACTATTTTAATATTAGAACATTTAAAATACGAATACTCCTCATCTCTTTCCATTGGTTTTATTCTGTTCTGTCCACAAAATTTTGTTTTCTCCAAATGTTCTCTCATTTCTCGGTTGTTTTGGTGTGTTCACCATTATTAAATTTGATTTCAAATTTAATTAATTATTCTTTGTATATTTCAGTATATTTCCTTCTTTGAGGATGACAGTAAAAAGTACTGTCGAAACAGTGTTAAACAAATTATATGAAAATAAATAATCTTGTGGCTATTTAAATAAATTAATTATTTTAATTTAAATAAATAAAAATCATATTCTTGTGGAAAATAAAAATATTATGTATTATTAATATTAAATTGTTTATTAGTCATTAATCTATTGTTTAATAGACTGTATTGTAATCTAGAAGTTTTCCCGTACACATACTGGGACACACAGTACATAGTTACAGGGGCCTTTCTGACGTATGCCAAAAATATACAAGGACACCATTGAACATAAATTTAAAATTATATATATCCAAATTGATACTAAAATGTTTAGTTTTATACAAGAATTGTTTCAAGGCGTGACAGAACCGAAAGGCATTCGCAAAAATACGTCCTACAGCCAGTTATGTCTTGACTTCTGCTCGGTACTGACGTTGATCTCTCCATCTTTTTCTTGACCGCCACATCTTACTGTTCACGTGTTTAAATTCCTTTTAAAAAACGCGTGTAGCGTCCATTCTTTTATGCAGTCGTGCTTTGTATCTGTAACGCTCCTCAATAACATTACTTATTTTCCTGTCCATTCCTGTCTTTTTTTCTGCTGTATCACAAATTTCTTCTTCCCCGCTTATTGAAGTCCATACTCCACTTCCATACGTTAGGATAAATATGAAGGCCATACCATAGTTTTACATAAATTAGTCATCCTGTCTGCACGCAATTTATTTTTAAATGCCATTATATTATAATTATTTTAATTTATAATAAACTCATTTAATTACACAGATAAAAATGAAAATAAAAATAAAATTTGTGGATGGTCACAGTATCCGCATGTTAGAAGTGAAATTTCTTTTGTTTGTTAACAGTACTACTACAGCTACTTGGTTTATTTGACAGTTTAAATTCTTCTGGTCAAACTAATATAAAATGTTTAACTCAATTTTGTTTATTCACTTTGTTATTGCTTAGTAGTATTCCTTTGGGTTTATGTTAACATGGAGGTATATTTTCAGATTAGTACCTTGAACTGACTTATCAGCAAGGTATATTTACAGTTAGGTCGCACACTGACACCTTACTTTGACTTTTAACTGAACGTTAAATCTGTTTCAAGTATTTTTGTTTTTTAATAATCCATGAAATGTTTGTTCATTTTCAAATTATATTTTTAAATTCGCTAATATTTTTTCCATTTTTAATTTTTATTTTGAGTATTTTCTACTTATAATGAAGCTGAAAATTATGGGTCGACTGTCGTGACTTTCAATCATCCTTGCACCCTTATCACGAACAAAATTGTAGCTCGGGTTTTGCAACGCACAACGATTATAAGAAGTTCCACTTCATAAAGTCGTAAGGTTGGTCAAAGTCACCAGTTTTATCGATCTTATTTTTTCTCTCTTTCTTCGTTTTTGGCCGAATATGGGCCACGTGAAATAACTTTATCATGATTTTCCTTCTTTTCTCACTTGTCTTTCCTTCCAGTATTCTTTCATCTTTTCTCTATGTTATTTTTTCCTTCATCCAGATAATTTTTATTTGTTGCTTCTCTTCTTTCTAAATATTTCCAAATTATTTAACCCTTTTCATAAATACGTCCCTATCCAAAATAGCGTCTTTTGTAAATTCCATTTCTGTTAGACCCTTTTTACTTCAGAGAAACCAACGGATTTGTGTTTTCGGATTTTTATCAAAATAGCCGAATCTTCTTTTTGTCAGTATCTCTGGTTTCACTCGGACCAAACGTCCGTAGGCCGTGATCTTTCTTTTCCTAATTGTATAAGGAAAGTTTCTCATTTTCCAAATAAATCTGGAATTTGATAAAATAAAATAGACATTATTATTGTTGTTGTTGTTGTTGTCGTCGTCCTTAATATGAATATTACTGTGTACTACTTTCTAATACAATTTATCTTCATGTTCCTCTACCTTTAGGTAGTGAGCCAATCGAAATTCCAAAGCCAATGACAGAAGTTTACAAAAGATATTAAATTAATACACGCACGCGAGCGCGCTGTCAACGTTAAGCAGTTTATCTTCCGTTAGACAATGCGCCACACGTACGGGCCATTGTGTAGACACGAGATACAGATATACCTGTCTCTGAAAGGATATGAATTAGGACATCCCCTCCGATAACAATGCACAGTACTGTTTGTGATTCCGCGGGTTCGATGATCCCCTATATTGATGTTACTTCACAAACATTGTCCGTACACAGCTGAATAATATTGTAATATTGTAATATGTAATAAGTAACGAATATTGCTCGGCTCAAAATAACATGCATCTTTGCTTCTGGTTTCTGCATATCTTACTCTGAACGTGTATTAACTTAAAAAATAAGTTAATATCTTGACTATACCCAAATAAAGTTTAAGCAAAACGGATAAACTCAGAGTTACCAAACAATATATCTGAATAAAAAGTCTTCTTCAATTCCAGGTAGAAAAATTTTGCGTTTTAATATAGATACAGCTTTTATATGGTTTAATAAAGGTACTGTAGATAGCGTCAACTTCAATTATCCTTTTTCTAAACTAACAATAGCATTATCCGGCTGGTATCTGATATCTAGCAACACGTTTTTTATATCTCGTAAGGAAGTACCTAGTTTGAATCAACCTTTTTTACAAGGACGAGTTTAGCATGAAAGGCACTAATTCCTACAAAAAAAAGCAGAATCATTTATATTGCATCGATAGATGCTTTATATTGTTTTTATCACAGTAAATAAATTAGGCTGTAGACCTACAATACATTCAACGTGAATATTATGAATGAGGCTTTGAGTAGAATACAAATCAGTAAAAGGAAAATAATTTCAGTTATAATACTAAATGGAAGTAATATAGACAAAGTATGTACATACATCCAGATATACATATATTATTACGACGGTCATAAGCTCGTCGTATCTAAACAATGTGATAAATAATAAACACCAGAGAAATGGTTAATTACAACTCTGATTACAATAAAGTAACTATAGTTGCAATAAACAAGACAACAATAATCACCCGTATATAACATTTCTTCAAGTATACGTTGTTATGTAACGGTTTTTTATTCGGGTTACTTGATCAATTAATTAACTCTTTCTTGATGATTTCCCTATGAAATTTATTTCGTTAGGCCTCACGTTTGAGCGCCATATGTTATGTAACGTTAAAACGTGGTTTATAATTCGACGTGCTTCAGTTGATGAGACGAATCGGCTACGTTGACTTCTCGCTGAAGGTAGATTTCATTTATTAGTGATGTACTTACTTGGAATAAAGTCCTGTTAATTATGCAGAGTTGAGATGGTAAACCGCTACTCAATTACCGCTACCAACAGTACCAACTGTTGCGAGCTGTCCACCTAACCTGTAATTGTCTAGTCTACTGAAATAATTTAGTTAACTCTTTTTGTTGGGTAAAAATGTGGTTTATTGTTCGATAATGCTCATGTATTTACTTTAAAGAATAATTAAAATTGACATTTTGTCCATTTTACAATAATGATTAGCTTTATGAAAATCTTTTATCTCAGGGTTGGTTATTCTCACTTGTCTTTCCTTCCAGTATTCTTTCATCTTTTCTCTATGTTATTTTTTCCTTCATCCAGATAATTTTTATTTGTTGCTTCTCTTCTTTCTATATTCAGAACATAAAACGTTATTTTTTGGTTAAAAGTTTTATCTAAACTGCAGGTCCTTTTAGACTGCAAGATACAAAAAACAAAAAAAAACTGAATCATTATACTACTATAATCATCGAGTAGTAGAAGAGTGATTACATTAATAAATACATCTTAACTAATAACATAAAAATTCTCAGACACGTTGCGTCAACATTGTAGGTTAATTTGGCGTACTGAACTGTGATCAGTGAACCTAAAATTAATAATACTTTTTTAACAACATACAAAATTACAAATTTAATAAAGTTATGACACTCTTCAGTGTTCATAGGAAATCATCTGATTCTTTATATTGGATGAATTTAATCAGGTAAACAAATAACTCTGGTAAACACGTTCAGCTTGTTATTAAATTCTTTTAACTAGTAACAAATTGATTAATACAATACTGGTTAAACTCTTTCTTAAGGTTCATTATAAATTATTTTATTAATTGTCTCTGATAAAGTTCATCATGTCTGTGGACGAATATTAAAATTATAATTAGCTTTCGTCACACTTCTTAAATTGTTAATATATTAACCAAAATAATAAGGTTCATTGCACTCTTAGTGTTCATATGAAAATGTTTCCTTCATCGTTTTTTTTTATGAAATCTATCAAATAATTGAATAACCTTTATAAATAAAGTCAACTGTCGCTAACTCCTTTAGCAATTAATAAATTAATTAAATTGATACGGTCCAATATTCCTTATGTTTTCGTATTTTAATTATCTTTCGATTTATTCGATAAGTCTTATTAATTGCACTCAATAAAAATTGTTATTGTGACAAGTCATATTTGCTCTAAATAGAATTTAATTATCACTATACTTGCTTGTATTTTCCTTTTCTTTTTCTTAATTGCACTTTTAATTTTTTTTATATTAATATTTAGTTTACTACCTATGCGCACATACTCCGTACATAATCACTGATATAAGGTTAACCCGACTTTGTTTACTACCGGCATAACCTAACTTTCACTTTTTGAGGTTATCGCTCCCCCCGTCAGCTGGTCGGTGTGAATTCATAAAATTGTTCCCAGGACCGGCGTGGCTTACCCGTCTGGATACTGAGATGAACTGTGTCCTCTTCGGTGTACGAATCTGGCTTCTAATGCTCGATGGTGATCGCTGATTGGTTAATTTTCTCAATTTCCGTAACTCTTCGGTAAATCTCGGCAAAATAGACGCCTTCAACGCGTCTTTTGACTGGGCTTGAGATTATGATAAATTGGTTTACATTATGATTCCCAAGGGATTGTACATTATTAATTCTTTATAATTAGTATTGTCCATTTATCTTTGCTCTAATCAACAATTCATTATTACCATTGATCAGGGCTTTCTGAGACGAACAATTTGATTCCCCACACCATATGTATTTGATCATTATTAATAAAATTAAAATTACTAACATTTCTTATTGTCTATTTATGTATAATTATGTTTGTTTTATTTATTTATATAAATCAATTTCAATGAACATTGATGATTACTCCCTGATACTCGAGTATGAACTTTTTACAATCAGTTATAAAGTTGTATTTTGATAAAAATTGTCTTTGGCTGTTTAGGCCTAACTCAATATTAGTTACTACATTTTCAATCCCCTTTTTTATTTATATTACTTCCCTTTTACTTTAATATCATCATTCATAATTGTTGTCCACTACATCTTATCACTGTTACAATATTCCTTTTGACATAAGTAAATCCTTATTCCTAATAAACATTACAAATACCTTGGCTGGGTATCTTGGCCTATGACTCTACCAATTAGTTTTGCTTATTGTCTTTTAATAGTGGTTTCTTAACCGTTTCTATTATGACACAATTATTCTGAAATGACCATTACAACTTCTGATCACCTCAGTTTTAGTTATTACATTGTTATTTTCTTACATTTATTCTTTATAACAGCCCATGGCTATGTACTATTGGGTGTCACAATATTTGTATTCATTATACATTACATAATCGTTTTTTAAGTCATTACCTCTTACATACATGGTCATCACAATAATTATAAAGTTTTACAAGGTTTTGGTTTGCACCATAATATTCCCATTTGTGTTAATTTATCAATAGTTCTTGCATCTAGTGCTACATGACAAGTATTTTTAATTTTCATTATTATGACTTACTTTCATGATAATAATTATTGGTTTATATTATATTAGTGATTTCACATATCATTGATCCTACTGATACCCATCTCTTTCCTTTTTTTATTAATATGCTACAGCTTTTTTTAGATTAGTTATTGTGTAAATTTCAATCTGTCCATTTCAGTATGTTCATTTACACTAATCAAAATCTCTTCTTGGTAATTATTCTTATTACTAGTATGATCCTTATAATCTCTAGTTTAATTACCTTACAACAGAATATGGTTTAATAACATTTTTGTTATCCATTCTTATCATTCTAAGTGCAATATGCTTGTTAATCTATGTTATGTGTCCCTATTCTAGCTTCAACAATGGGTCCATTTCATATTTGCTTTTTATACATTTTACTTAATTATTTACATGTACTAATACTGTTATTATTATTCATTTGTTTGGTATTTCTTTTCCATTTTCTTTTTTATATTATTTTGATCACATTATTAGTGAATATCAGTTTTTCTGACATCCCTGTGCTATATTACTTACACAAATAGTAGATAAGGTACAATCTGTTTGTTATCTTTTACACATTATTAAATCATATTAATACCAGATTTAATTTCACTCTCCTGCTTATCTTTGCTTACATCATTAATTTACATTGAAGTTATGGTCACAGTCAAGTCACCTATAATCGTCTATTAATGGTTTGATGTCATTGTTAAGTTATGGCATAGGGTCTGCATAATGTTTTAAACTAATTATTCTTCTCAATCATGAGCCTCAATTTCTATTCACTTTATTTGTTTCATTCTTTCTTTCTTTATTTATTCTCTTGGTTGCGTTAATTCAATTCTTCCCTATTTTAACTTAATTCATTAGCCTTCTTCAGTTTATATTCCTTTGGTGTATGTTCCAGTCTTCTTCTCACTGTCTGATCTATTGAGTATATTGGGTCAACGTTGGTCTTGTCTCTAGTCAGTTGTCTTCATTTCTTTCATAGTCAATTATTTCTTAATGCTGATCTCTTTATTCTTCTCATTTAGTTTATTATTTAGTTTTCCTCCTCCTTTAAAATTCAAGTTTAATTGTTCTGATGGCCTTTTATGGATTATTACTTTTGCTTATGAATGTTTGTATTTTGGCGAATATATGTACTGTTACAACACAAGGTAATGTAACACAATACGTAGTCCAACACAAGGTAACGTAACAAGCTACAAAGACCGCCTAATTAACACAGTCGTAATAATTAATGGAAGTCACTAGCTACGGATGTCCGCACACGATAATCGCTAAACCGCTGTATACGCACGCACCGAATTGCAAGCCGCGATAACAACAACTGCTGGCCGCATTCAGAAACTCGAGGGGTTAAGTATGCACATATACATAGTATACACACAAATACATATATACCCTTATGCATATTGTAACAAATGGATAGGCAAATGAACAAGTGAAAAACTTCAAATATTTGGAAGCAATAATAATAGAGCAGAACACGAATTTGGATAAGGAACTAGATGGAAGGATGGAAAAAGAGAGAATCATACGTTTTTGTGTAAGAGATAAAGCCGAAATAGGGTGTAACAGAGCCCATTTAGTTGTAAAAGGTCATATTATATTCCGTACAGCAGCTAAGTACGAACGTCACATGAGACAAATTATTAATATTTTTTGCAAAGTTGATACAAAATTCCATCGAACTTAATGAGACGGAAATCAGACTATTGAGAACAATAGAAGTGAAGAACGAATACGAAGTGTGGCAATAAGAGGCAACAGCTCACGACAGAACCTATACTACGTAGATGAAATAGCTAAGATAGATTGATCGTGTGTGCTGGACGACAGAGGGAAGAAGAACAACAAAGAAGCTGTACGAAACCGAAGTAAAGGAAGAAATAAAATGTCAAGGCGAAATTGGATACAAGGTATTAAGGAAGAAGCTGAGGAGATGTAACTGATAGGATGAGGATAAGGTGGAAAGAAAATGTAAATGAAAAACATTGTTACGACAGTCTCACGGATTGTCGTGTTTCAACAGTGAAAACAGAATATTTGATACCAGATGAAATCACTGTTTAGAACTTCAATTACAGTTTAAATAAGTAAAACAAACAATTAACAATCGTATACAACAACGTTCAAATGACGCACAATGAGTGTCACAAATTTAACAGTATCGGACTAAATAATACGAGGCACCAATTACAGATGTCCGGACACAATAATTCACTTGTCACAACAATAACGCATACCAAATCGCAGACCAAAACTAAAGTCGCTGCTTTGGAAGCGGCGATTTTATATTTCATGTGTATGGTGTAACACGTAAAAAAATTAGCCTGGATGCCGGTACAACAATCGACAAACGTCTGGAAAACTGGAGAGCATTGCGTAATCCTACCACTTATCCGGCGCGTGTAAAACGCAATGTAGTCAAACACGTATGGGCTTAGCCTAGAAATGTAAATAGTGAACTATTGAAAATACTACGCTATGGACTACGGTACTGCACGTAAGAACGTTTGAGGTATGAGTATGGAGTAGAACGCTTTATTATGCCATACAATTTGTTTGTATTGTATTGAGACATAAAGTTGTATTATGATATTTTATCGTAGTCGGATTTATTCTATAATGCAGAGACCATGGTTTTATGTCGGATTGTGCGATAACATATAAGGCAGTGTGATTTACTATGTGACTAAGATCGATGTTATATTAAAATATTACGTTATACGACTGTGATACGTGTTGACTAAACCAACCGCCCTGCACCTCACATCGTCAGGAAATGTAGATTAAACAAATTACTAAATAATGCACTTTTCACCTTAGAGTAGTCATGTATGTTGTTAAAAATTAACATTTAAACATTGACTGTTACAGTCCAAATGTTAAATAAATTTGAGACGTAAACACACATGTATTTGAACGTGAAAACTTAAGTGGACAGTGGAAGTCACTTGTGGTAAAGAGCTGACTCGAATAGAGAAACCCGAATGTAAGACAAATCCAACAAAAACACCATCCATTGAGGATACACCACTCGTGTTTGACAGTACTGTAAAATCGACTAAAATAGAAGGCAGTACAAGGACAGAAAAGGAACTGAAAAGAAAACCTCTTGCAAATAATTTATGAGTTCAACAGAACGTAGGAACCGATACTTGAGACGAAGCAAAGTCCATTTTTAAGAGAAGAAATAAAGAAAGTCGACGCTGAAAGAAGAATGGGATACTGCATCCTGCTTGAGGATTAACAATCACAACATTATTTAATGTTTTGTTGATTGTTGTACTACAGTTTATGCAAACCTTAGAAACAGGCCTTGCGCTCGTGCACTATAGTGGTGACAAACATAACCCGATTATTGTATTGTGGTCGAGACACTGCGCTCGTCTTATACGCCAAGATATGGAAAATTCGTGTGTGCGCATGCGAGATAATGACAGAAAGAGAGTGAAGGCGGGAGCGATCAAAATGTGAATTCGAGGAAACAGGATGAATAGTCGTCATCCAATTTTGATATTTTGGTTATTAATCAACTAATCAGGCTATGAGTTTTGTTATATGTATGGTAAGTGCCTGCAGCAGTACAAAGATTACTTTTTAAATTTACTGTCTATACACAGAGTACACAGTTACTAAATTCTGAAATTTGTAACTGCAATAATTCTGTCTAGTAGACAGGCAAGTGCGCGCACTTACACTAACTGAGCGTACACTGTAACGTGTTCCGTGTATCCGCAGGGAAGAGTTGTGCGCTGAATGCACAGGGGAGTAAATTTAACGCCCTACAACAGCAGCAGAACAACCCACAGCTGACGCATTAATGTAACCTTTGTGTATAAAAAAAACGTTCTGCTTATTAACCCTTATGTAATAATGACAGCTACAGCGGTGAGTGCCTTAATTAATTCTGACAATGAAATAGAAATTTGTAATTAATTATTGTTGATACTGGTATGATTCAGTATCACTGTCGTAAGAGAAATTCGTACGTAGTAAAAAAATTGTAATGAATTTATGATGAAGACGAAAAATGGGAGGGGGAAGCGGCAAATAACTATCTTGTCTGGATACAATGGTGGGGGAATTTGCACACGTTGTACGATATAAGCTACACTATATGTAGTTAAAACAAATGTATCGTCTATATTACAAACCCCCCTCACACACAGTCCAATATAAACTGCAGTGGACCGTAATTATGATTTTCTCTTCCAGCATGTGTTGTATATCACAGCTATCTATTTACCTACAGAACACTAGGTTGACGTAGAACTCGGTGAAACTGTAACCGGTATCGCCTCCACACAACAGAGGAGAATGTCAGACACATTACCTTACACATCGACTCTTACTACTCTGTCCTTACTGGGCTTACAAGTAGGCCTATACACTATAAATGCTCCACGTTGTTGCACGTTGGAAGCGTTACATCTTCAATTCTAAGGGGTTTGTCCACAATGACGCTATCAGGCAATGGTTGAAGGTTCTTTCTACCGATGCGTTTGTCCGTTCCCTTGCTCTCAAATTATTCACCCGCGCCTTTATCTCTCCTTACCCCTACTCGGCTGCTTTAGCACGTACGAAGACCCACCACCACGAACACACAAGCGCCCCCGAGCTTTGCTCGATGACCCACCATAACCACTCATCTGCCCCCACCGCGCTCTTACGACGTTTGCTCACCCAACCTTTCTATAGCCAATCATACAACCAAACGTTGTTCTTCCAAACCCGTGGGAAAAAACCGTTGAGGTTCGCTCCGCGGTCCTGGACTTAATACACAGCCTCCGTCCCTCCAAAATATCGCGGAGAAACCACCATCCTACCATGCGCATGGCTAGTCAGGTTCACAGATGCATTAGGGAGCCATCGGGCTCGCCTGAACACTGCGACCACTGGGGCACGTTCGGCTGCGGCCCCAACTCCGATTCCGACTCCGTGTGTCGTCACAGGCGTGAATATAAAACTTGGTGGATGATTACACAACAGCTCGGAGACGGGGGACTCTACCGGTCCTTTACCAAAGGGTATAGATTCGATAGGAATAAGTAGCAACAACAAAGAATAAATGAACTTAATAAAAACGTCTTTCACCACAGAACGGGAATGCGATAACGCTTACGCGATTGTGCTTAAAATAGTCGTACCCGCATGGGATGAGGTGTGTTCTAGAATGTGAACTGAACGCGTATCAAAAAATATAATACTTGTAAATTCCCGCTTCATTCGATACACAAAGAATCGCACAAATCAGACTACTGACACCAACGTTAACGACGTTCTAAACAGAGAATAATAAAAGAAACCCGACGTGAAGTGAAGACTGTTATTCACGATGTTTGGGCCCGCTGTCGAAGAACAATAGGCTATGTCTTTCGACAGTATACTGTCGAGCTTACAATGTCAACAAATGTCCCACTGTGTATTTACGAACTAGATTCATGTCTACATTGCTCAGTGGTACCCCATCTCATACACGTTAAAAACATAAAACCGCCATTTAGTTTAATTTGTAATATGAACGTATAATTTGAATAATAGAGTAAGAAGAAAAGGAATCTTACTTGCGTTGCCGTCTTGAGCGGGTACAAAAGCCTCAGATATAACTAGTAATTATAAATCATTATAAGTAATTATAATTTTAATCGTTCATAAATAAAACAACAAAAATTGTATATAATAACAGTAATAATTTCTATTACATTAAACACAAAATATTTGACTTAAACAGAATAAATAAATTTTAATGCCCCAACTGAAAAAAATATACGCCAAACCTAAAAACATTGATTCGATAGATGCTTACAGCATAAACTGAATTTAACCAGTTTTTAAAACCAGAAATTTAAAGTCACATTTGTCTGTCTATTTGAGGTATGACGCAAGATAACTTTACAACGCGGCAACGGATGTTCGTAGAACTTAGCATGTGTGACCACACAGAACCCTATTGCTTCTGAAATCGATCCCCCCAAAAATAGGCACCTGAAGACAAAAACGTAAGATGGTCAAATTTGTAAAAAATCGCAAAATCCCATGTGGTGTATCACATTAAAAAGAATTTAAAACAAAATCTGAATGTAGGATTCATTTTTAACAATTTCAAAATTTTTAATGTCAGGGCCCAAAATGTGGATGACAGTATTGATTAAATCGATAAAATTCATGATGGTTGTCAAATTGAAGAGAATTTTAACTAGCTTCTAAAAGTAACCTTCAGTTTTAAAATTTTCAAAATTTTTGGATTCCAGGGCACTAAAAAGATTTAAAAAGTTGTACAAAATTGTGAAAAATCAGCAGGGTGTCAGACTAAAAGGAATTGTTTAGAATATTTAGTGTTTATTGTATAATTTTGTGCTATACAATTATTGTTATATTACTGTACAATTAGTAGAGGAATCTGGATGTTTGTAATGTTTTCCATATTTGTAAAATTATCTAATATCAAAGTTTATCTAACAATAGATGTGCTTCATTCGAAATAGTGAGCGAGTTTTGCAGCTGCAGGAAGTAAACTAGTTCATTTATGAAAAACCATTTGCTCCTCACCAAACATATCGTTTTTAAGAAAACATATTTCAAACGATCAAAAGCATAGAAAGCAATGCTTTCTTGATCAAACGATCAAGCAAATTAGAAAGCATATAAAAACAACTAAAATTATAGACAAATCCAAAAACTATAAATGACATACTTTAATAAATTTTTATATTAATTTCTGTAAATCATCGTTAAGAAAACGTAGCCTATTTATAAGTATACAATATGAATAACTCAATTTTGTTTATTAAAATACCGTAAACAAAGTTAACAAAATACATAATAACACAAAACTCATGTTATACGGTGACAGCCTTCTGACGATGATGCAGTTATTTTATTATTTTATTACAAATGAAGAAGTAACTATGAGAAAATATCCCTGCTTGATTCTAATGTGTATGATTATTAGGCTGATTATGAAAAATTAAAATAGTACATCATTAAATGATGTTTACCACTTAGCTTTGTAATTTTTATATGTATTTTCGTTGTTAGCACAATCTGAATTGGTCGTGTCTGAGGATTTGTCCTAATTCTAATTAATGGTAGGCCCTACTACTATTTTAGTACATACACCAGTATACGCGTGGGCGTTCTTATAACGCGTATACAGGAACAGGGAAATGGAGCAATAAGAAAGATAGCAGGCACTGAATACCTACGTAATTTACAGAATTTATTGTACTAAATATATTCACGTCATTCGCAGATCCGCTAATAAGACCCGCATGAGAAATCGTATCCTTTTTTTCTCCGGGGCGTTGGGGGGGGGGGGTGAACGTTTGCCAAGTACCGAGCTGCCTCCGCCTGCGTCAGGCAGTCTCCTACGCTGCTTCATATTTTGTCTCACGTTTATTTATCGTGAGACTACATCAGTGCATAACACTGCAGTACGGTGCGAGCTTGCCTGCTGGCTGTTGCCCATTACGTAGCGGAAGGGACACGTTGTAACGGCATCGCATTTATCATTCTGTACACCATAATAAATGACAGACTGACGTCATACCCCGACCTGTAGATTTTGTTAGATATATGAGCTCATGTGATATATGTATACAGCGATATCTGTCCATTTATATACTGGTAAGTGATATTTTGGTTGAATGTAAATTTGTAAGTTATCGCACATAGGTTATTCATCTATATGTTGATTCGATCTTTAAGGTAACAACAAACCGACACCAGAAACAGAAAGAAAAATAATTGAAGCGTTTTATTCGAACACATTTAACATCCTTCACAAATACAATAATCCATTATGGACTATTTAAAGGAGCTAAAAAACATTAAGTTATCTAAGTGGAAGTTAAAAACAAGTACTGACGTCATAGAAGCTGTTAAAGGAATTGGAAAAACTTGTGCGGCAAAACTAGGCAGTACGATGTCAGAAGAATTCGAGGTTTTGTTTCGACAGGGCTGCTGCTTAGCTCCAACTTAGTTCACATGAAGACTATCAGAAGTACAGCCTAAATATCAGCTGTGAAAAAACGAAATATATTTTGCTTGTTGGCAGCGTAAGATGAGACCTAGAACTAGGATAAAAATGAAGATAAAGTGGATAGGATTGAAAAGGTGGTAGAGCGGAGATTTGACAGCTGTTCGGTAACTGGGACAGGGACACTTCCAAACACGTAAACAGTCGATTGTAGAGATCCACAGTTGAGAGTATTGCTACATAAGGTGGGAAGTACCTGACAAAAAAGGAAAACAACTTCGGCAGTGTAATAAAAATTGCTTACTGGCAGGTTGTTGTGGAATAAGAAAGTAGAGAAAAATATAAATGATCAGATAGGTCACGAGCAGAAGTAGACAGTGAAACAGAAACCATCGAATCCTGGGGATCAATGTGGCCTGAACACGTTAGACGAATGTCAGAAGAATTATGGCCTAGAAAGTTATGGAAGTGACAACCGACAACAGGACGGAAAAAGCAACACCACGAATGTCTTTGAACGATGTAGTGGCAAAGGCGATGAAGAGTGGCAAACTCTACGGAAGGAAGACTGGAGACACAGATTAAGATGGAAGCTAGGATTCGATGAACGTCAGACTGTGTAGTCCTGCTCGCATAAAAAAAAAAGAAAACTAACATCATCTCGCTCCGATTATTCGCTATAAGACAACTCACCAACTAACCGTCCTCTTTTTTCGTGTTGTTTGAGACTTGTTCAGGAAGGACAAGCCGAGGCAACTCTGGGGCAAGCCCCCTTCAGCCAGATGTTAGGATGCAGGGAGACGCGCGCCAACGCAGGCTGGAAGCGAAGAAGATGGAGGCACATTGAAGGTAGAGTAGTGCGTGTGTGTGTATTTGTGTGCAGATGTAGTTTGTAGCCATATAGGCGAAGAAATTGGCTGATGGAAGTGCCATTAATTTTAGTTTTTTTTTTCAGGGTGGGGGGGCAAGACAGGGACGAGTAGCGCAGGTCGCCAACGCTGGAAGGAGCCAACAGAGAGGCGTCAGGGTAGGCGGGGGACACAAAGAAGAGGGTTAAAGACTTGTTAAGAAGTTAGGGAAACTTAAATTATTGTATGATCTGACCTTCCTCACCGACGTTTCACATTATATAAGTCGCAGTCAGGGTGATAAGGTTTACGATGCACTAATTTGTTCTACGATGTTTCAAAATATTTTATGTTAGTTGTAGGCCACCATTTACCAGCTTGATATTTGATGACTTAACACGCTACATTACGCAATCATCAACGCGCTCAACTTTAACAGTTGTTTTATTTCTATTTCTGCGTTCCCTCGACAATATTATTATATACAAGCATGGCACATATTTGAAATTTCTGTTTTTTTTTGTTTGATAATTAATTTGCTTTTATAATTATTCATATAATTATATTAATTTATCTTCTTCTTCTGCACTACAAGGATTAGGCATTTGCCTGTTCCGTCCTCACAAACTTACGGCCACCGTTGTATTAATTTATAAGTAATATTTTTTGAAAAAGTAGTTTTGCGACTTCTTTAAAATATTATGATGGCCCCGTGGTTACATACGAGTCTGAGACGCAGTCCCACAGCCCAAGGTCGCATCTTCCTTTAGCGGAGACAACAAAGTTTAGTTTAGCCAGACTACTCTCCAATACGCTCGCTCAAATCAGATATATCACGACAGACCCGATTCAGGGGTAAATACAAAGATACCAGATGATATACGTAACACTGATATTGTGAGGATTAAGTGAATCACAGAAAAATATGTCTTTGTTTACTTTATTCTTTGAATGAGAAATCTTAATCACCAACTTAGGGAGACATTAGGTGCCCTCCCCATCGGTTAAGATCCCCTAACCTTAGCTAAAGGCAAAAGAAGGCACGTGTCAACACTTCATTCAAGAGCCTCAGAACATCTCAAGTTCTGCGAAGAAAATATCGATAACTTGGAAACTTAATTAGACACAATAGTTATACGACTACGTTATAAGAAAGACGATTTGTGTAAGTTGTGCTAGCGTAAAGCCAAGAAATAGTTTCACTAAACAAGATGCTGCAGAAAAAATTTGAGGTTATAGAGATTTTAAAAAAGGGGCGACAACTGAATGACTTAAGGTATTGACAAGTCACCTACCAATAAGGTGACAATTTGGTGTACCAGTATGGTGACAGTAATGATACCAAACCTACCAATCACCGGATTAAGGTTGCATAAGAAACATTACACACTGTACACAATATAAAGATATTTCTTAACATAGGTTTGTAATGGACAGTCATTTGTCTTAAGTCGCTTATATTAATTACTTTAACATCTTTCCAATAGAATTTTCATCTACGTCTACACTTAAGCGTACTTATGCCTTGATTGAGGTTTAAATATATGTCTACATACATATTATATTGCGATAATCACTGTCGATACAATTATTCGTTAAAAAAATTTGGTGTGTCATGCGACATAGGCCAGAAGTGAGAACTTCAATGTCGAGTGGCGAGTGAACTGATTCAACATGTAAACGTTTGCTCGTGTGGTTTTGAAGTAAGAAAGATTTAGCTATAAATAATTAAGATTCAGATAAGATTGAAGGGATAATTAAATGAGACGAGGTCATAATAGTGCGTATGTGCACTTTAGTATAAGAAATCGATATTTATGAGGGATATAAATAGAATCATATCACACGCCGTTTTATTTTAAGTATACTTACATTTAAAAACATATAGTGCTTAAAAATTTCAAAAAATTTATAATTTTGTGATCAAGAGGTACGCTCGCACACACTCGAGTTAACAACCCAGGCCCGAGTCGTAAATAAGAACGATTAGACACACGTCAGACCCGACGCCAGTGGAGAAACAATGAAGAAACGTCCGAGTACACGCGACAATAGAAAACTGGGAACATCGTTGACAGAACGAACTTAGCTACGATTTACAACACCAAAACAAACCAAACAAAAGGCAGAGTCCAGTAGCCTGGTTACGCAGAAGTGTGATGGAACACATGCTGCGGGGGTTAAGTTGTAACGCGCGTACGTATGAATGAAACACTCAACAACAAAGGGTGCAGAGAAATCTTGACGAATATGTAGACAATGGGACGGGTATTCAATGAATACGAGATACGTACTCAGCCCAGCATGAAAACAAACCTAGACGTCAAGTCAGATTTACAACTAGAAAGCGTGGGAGCTGTCCAGGGATGACACCCAACGAAGAGTTGGTAATTGACGGAAAAAACGAAGGGTGAACGAACAATGGACCAAAACACTGCAGTCTCGTAACAAAGCAATATCAGAGAGCCTCGACAACATGGAAACAAAAGGTTGATAGACAGGCGGGCAATTGCTCCATTTTCCGAGAAACAACGCAACGTTCGTCGCTGGGGTACTTCGGGGGTGCCCAACGACCAACCAGAGTTTGGCATCTTCCAAAGGAACTGGTGGAGAGAGTAGCGACGACTTGGACGACGAATCAGGAAACCGATGACCGAAAATCTACAAGGTGGAAGGAAATTATGAACCTATCAACAACGGCCGTAGGCGTGGAGGTGAGAAGATTGCATTCTGGTATTTGGTGATTGATAAAACTGTTTACGAGGACGCGGAGCAGCAGTAATATAGTAGTAATATAGTAGTAGTGATAGTAGTAATATGATTAACAGTCGTAATAGTTTACTCGGTACTTACTCCGACTTACTCAACTTCCAAATCAGTTAGTCAGTCAGTGATATAGTTATAACCAAGACTCGATCTTAGTCGAACTTAGACATTTCAACTCAGTCTCAGTTCTACAAAACGTGTGTTCGATAGATTATCCGAGTTACCGAACTTAACGCAGTAACAAGCAGTGCGAATGTGCATCAATATCGTTAAATGCCAAGTGTATACGAGAGACTTTAGAGTACGTTCGGCACGCAATATAATGCAGTACGAGTGAATTAACATTTCGACAGTAAAACATTGTGCGACAATTTCAGACATTATAAAACACAATCCGACCATAATGATTCTAAATTTTGGGCATATGAACTAAGTGGATTAACACACATGAGCACTAGTGCACACATAGCACACATCACGTCCAAGGTAGACAAAGTAATTAGCTACCTGAAACACGCTTACAGCAAACCCTAAATCAAACTACACCAATGCTGATGATTGCATCTTTAATACATAAAACTGTAAAGACACTTATTCCAAGCGGATAAATTCCGACATCACACTACACCTAACGCGAGTGGAATTATCACAAGTGAAAGTGTCAGTGCGCATCGATCAACAGCGATAACCATGTACAGGGAACCCATCAACGGATGAAATCCGGAATCTCACACCGATGAAATTTTTGATATGCCTTTTACAAGTTAAGTCCTTATGTTTTTAAATACTAGTTGATACTCACTACTGAACTGTCTCTTTTCAAAGAGCTACTCCCGAGAGATCTATATAAATCGTAAAATTAATAATGTTAAATATTAAAGTCATCCATCTGAGGGCATTAATGAACGCATTTAGCTTAGAATGAAGTATATTTGATTGTTTATTGTTTGTGCATATATATATTATTGTGTTGTATTTGATAGCATTGTATGTCTCGTTTTTCAGGGAACAACGAAACGAATATTATTATGATTTATGTTATTATGTATTTTGTTTGAATGTATTTACAGGACATGATTTCATTTGTAGATCAAGAATTTGCTCATTCAATAACATGTAATAAATAAGTAATTATTGCATATATATATCTTACATTCATTATTGCAATTAACCTCAAATAATTAATTTGTCATGTTTAAGTAATTCTATCTTATTGCTTACAAAGAGTCTCAATAATTATGCTAATTAACAGTGAATACACTCAAATCACCCATTGAATTGTCAGAATAACATACTTGTGTAAAATATATTGATTTGATAAATATTAAATTAATTGAATAATTTAATAATTCATATAAATTAGCATAATTGCACTAAAAACAATATGTAACAAACAATTTTTTTCAATGTAACAGTATGATTTAAGCAATATTTAGTTGAAAAGTAGAATGTGATTATCATTATAATTTATGTTATAATTATATATAATATTATATATTTATAATATTCATAACATGTATTAAATTATAATTAATATACGAAATACAATATTTCATGATTTTTGCAAATTTTAAAATAGCTAAATAAAAAAATCGAATTTTGAAACAAAAAAAACTTCCAGCCAAATACAATATAAAACAACCTCACGGATCAACTAAAAATCGTACAAAGTAAACAAAAATACAAAATTATACACTCCCGACATTTCAGACATATACCCGAACGTCCTCAGTGACGATACTTAATATTATAACAAAAAATTGTTATCATTGTTTTTAAACTGTTTTTATGAATTAAACCATTGGAAAGTTGTGTAAATACATTAGAATAATAATGAACCAAGTCAAAGAAAAGATTTCAAAACTATTCAGCTCGATCTTTCAGCGTGTGAGCTCGTTTTCGTTTATCATAAAAATATCATATTTTTATTATTTACGTTATTCTTGTAATAGTTTTCAATAATGGTCATATTTCTTAACATATTACACTTTGCTTAAAGAATATATACAGTATTTGTGGCAGTGGGTAAATTTTGGGTAGCTATGTGAGGAAAAGAGGTTTGATTGACCTGGCAACACTGCTTTTTCGATTCGTCTATTTCGTTACATGTTGAATCATTTTACTGCCCTAGGAGCGCAAAGTGTACTGGAGTGAGCCGGACACCATAGTGCCGTATATGAAGTTCTCACTTCCAAATGTATACCATCTAACGGATTTAAATCTTTATTGTCTGTTCTGTACTTTCCGTTATTCTCATATTTAACAAAACACAACCGAGTCTTTCTCAAAACAAAACGAGATTAGCTGAGGCCTTATAGTCACAGTTCCCGAAAGTTGAGGTTATGTAATGCGAATGTCAAGCGTCAGTGACGTTTTCTCGGAGAACTAATTGATGAAGAACTGGTTCCTATCTCACTTTGCATAATCGACAAAAGACTCAATTGAGAAATCACTTACTAACATTCCGAGCCTTTTTCTTTGTTTTCCTTCTGATCGATTGTTTGGATTGTTTATATACCAGCTTTCTACGAAAAACCTCAGTAATTTTTATATTAATATCGATGGTCCGTACACTTTATTTCTTGGAAAAAACATTTTTAGAGAAGTAAAACTTAATCAAGAAAATTACTTCGGGGAAACGTATATTGGAAGTTTAGTTTACATAATGAAATTAGAGGACAAGGATCACACACACACACACACAATCCATATGAAAATTAATTCTCAGAACAGAATAATTTTCTTAAAGAGTTTCGTACATATGAGTCTAGCAACATACACGTATTTATCAAATGAATTAAATTCGTTACATAATTCCATTGTGTACAAGTTGGTTGCAGCGTATCGGGAAAACTAAAGTCTAACTCCCGCCCGTAGTCAATCTTAGCGCTCGCTCGTTGCCAATGGCGTAGGTGGAGGGGTGGACAACAGAGCAAGTAGTATTCACAATGCTAATTACAATATCTACCCTTTCCAGTCTTTACAAAGCTCTAATTGATTTCCTCCCTTATATAATAATGTCTTAGTGTATTTCTGTAGTCTCCTACCACCATCCCTTGTTACCAGTTCCCTCCCTACTGCCGCGTCAAACCCCTCCGCCGTCAAAACCACTTTGTACTGCTCTCGTGCAGAAGAAATAAAAGTTTCTGTCGAAATCTAAAATTTCGGTGGCGATTTTAATTTATTCATTCACGCCTGACAATAGAAGCAGAAGCATAAAAAATAAAATACAATACAATAAAACAAGGCAATTGGAGAAGAGAGTTTTTTTACTTGTCGTTAAGCTTATTATGCGTTTCCAAACGAATAGTGTGTTTTCTATGTTTGTTGCAATTCTTGAAACTTACTTTTCTAAAAAAAGCTATCTCTTGTAACGTTTTTACCCTTGTATAAGCGATACGACGCCGTAATCTGTCACATACAACTACCATACAACTATAGAATTATGAAACATTAGTATACGCAATAAGTTTGACAAAGCATGCATAAAATCCGATTTTCAATCCGTTAACTTTTTAAAAGAAAAAAGTTTTTGTGGACCAATGTGCAACAATAAAGAGGAGCGTAGGATGAAGATTTCCGGGTCTGACAGAGATAGCGCCATTACACTCATATGATCGTGTTGAATGATTTCATCCTTTCTAGGCTGAATTTAGATATTTAAAGTCAATGAGGTGTCTAGTCTTAGGTTGACTGTTCACACAAACGCCTCAAACATTGGTTTAACAGTGGTTAGTATTATGCTTCATATTACTGCCTAATTAATATCCTTCTGATAAGCTGTTACGAACCAGTGTCAACTGTGGGTCCTGTATACTATATACTTATGAGTTATGATAACGTTAGCGCCATAACATGCGCGATCGTGCGCGCACGCACGCACACACACACGCACGCACACACACACACACACACACACACACACACACACACACACACACACACACACACACACAAACGCACGCCGTAGATTCGTACAAGAGGAAAAATGACGAAACGATATTTTAAAACTCTTAGCTCTTTTAGCAGTACAAAAACACATAATATTGAACGTATTAAAGAGGAACGTAGGAGAAATAAGGAGAGAGAGAGAGAGAGAGAGAGAGAGAGAGAGAGGCGGCGTGTGTGTGTGTGTGTGTGTGTGTGTGTGTGTGTGTGTGTGTGTGTGTGTGTGCACGCTTCTTTTGGTTGTATATATGAATAATTTCACAGTTTCTATTCCACGTGCCAGTGTTTATGACACGGAGAGGAGGAAAGGTGAATATATCGTTTATAGAGCATTCAATAGAACATCTGCATGGAAAGTGCCGGCAATATTTCATACATAAATGGAATACCATGAAGTCTGGACGAGCAAGCAACTCTGCGGTTTACTAGCGTTTCGGGAATCTCACTCGTTTACGTAATGCTGTATGTCGCGCTGGACACACAAGTGCAGTAATATCGTTTGTGTAAAGCAAACCGCACGTATTTCTAACTTTAAAGCTATCCAGTCTACGTTTCCCTCTGGTCACTACTACTTAAATTAAAAAAAAAAAAAACACTACTGTATTCTATTATTTGACTCAATCAATTGCATTTCTCATGAAAATATTAATAGTTTCATAACAATATTTTTTCCAATTAGCCAGTAACACCAGACGTCGATCAGTGAGCACTGTTCGAGGCTATTAGGATATCTATGTACGTTTGTAAATTGTTGTAACGTAGACGGCAGTAAGTTAGACGCTCTTAGAGATGAAACAAACCCACACCAGAGACAATGAAGCAGTCCTGACTCTTTCGTGCTTAATACTACGATTCTACACAGTGATCCATTACGCACTATTCACAATACAAGTAAAAATGACTAAAGGCAACATGATTACTAATTTGAGTTCGCCATGTGTTTTTCCTTAATCACTAAAACCAAAGACACTAAAAATCTAAAAATAAAATAGTAATTTTGAAGAGGTTAAAATCATCTTTAATTTTTATTTTGTTTCTTCACTTCTTTGCAATAAAAACTGACCTAATTACTAGAGTTTAAAACGGGAAGCTTTATCAACCCTAACAAAATTTGACTTAATGCACCCGAATTTTTCCACAGGAGATTCTAAATGTCAGACCTTTTTAAGTTGGTAAGTTTTAACCGTTGTTTAGTGATAAGAAATGTTAAATTAAAAACAATGTTCATAAGTTATCAGAATGGTTATTAATTTTCCTCTATCTTCAGTATGTTTTAAATTACAGTATTCACACAAAAAAACTAAGCATTGAATCAGATTTTCGAACGGAGATATAAAAACGCTGTAGCTGTATTATATTTTGCCTTAAAGAGAGAAAAATAAAGATAATTTTATAAGCTGAAAAGCACTTTTAAAGAATGTTCCGCTATAGCTGAAATATTTTAAATTATTTTTAAAAAAAGTTTTACCCTTGATGCAACAGATTTTTAACCTCGTATATGTCAGGGAACCTCTATACCAACTTTGGTTAGTCATCTAACTTTGTTGAATTCATTTCCTATTTTCCTGTACTGAAGCTAAGGATGTGCACGGCAGCAGCTTTTGTTGACTGCGCCGTGATAATTCGTCGGACAACAATATGATTTGATCAGTGTAATAATAAGACAGGACATTCCGGACGTAGCAGAACAAAAAGCCCGTTATAGAAGAATCTAGAGTATTACGTCAGTGGTGACTTTCTGTACAACTGCCAGGAGCGCAGGATGGCCAGTCATTACAACGTGAAAAATACGTGAATGGCTAATTTTGTAAGCGATTGATGTGCGTTATAACTAGCCCGTTGTGTATTAAATCTTTGTTTTTCACTAGAGCTTAGTAACCTTACTGGCTGAGAGATTATTATATTTGTTATGACTAATGCGTAATTCAGTATTGGATTCGAGTTAAGGGATAATTTATACTAAACATGTTTAATAGCTTATGATTTCTTTTGCTTATTCTCTATCTGTCTGTCTGCTTATGTCTCTGTCTGTCTGTCAGTCTGTCTGTCTGTCACACTGCTGAACGTTAAAATAGTATCATTTACTGCAATTGCTTCTGTTGTCGATGATAACCCACTATACTGTGTCAACATATTTGTGCTGTAAAATCCAGAAACTACGGCGGCAGAAAATACCGTGACAAATGTAGGTCAATAATGCGGGGAGAAACGTTCGCCTCCTTTTTATTTCGTTTAACAATAAACAAGTGCGGCAAGGAGAAGGCGAGGGGATGATGTGTACGGTGATAAATGTGGAGAAGTTATGTAACGTGTTCACACGCCGCTAGAGGGTGTTTGTGCACACCGCTTCCCCGACCGATAACACCGGATTGTGTTCCGTGTCGATCGTAATTTACATAAAAAAAACTCATCCCTCGTCTTGCTCTCGTGGTCACTCTGAAACCTCAGATATCTGCACCAAGAAGAGGACAGTGATGTATTAAGCGTTAACTAAGATGTCGCACATAATTACGCGCTGCTGTGTGCACGCACTTCCATCTTGAAAGATAATGTTAAATATGTTTAAACAATAATCTACTCTTAAACAATATGTCACTGGTGACTTCTATTAAAAACAAATAGAAAATAATTATAAACAAAGAACTTGTGTATGAAACCGTGGTAAAAATGCCAATAGGACTTAACTTTACATGCGGCCCTTCCTTGGGAAAGAGAAGTGTTACGAAGAGTTGGGAAGATAGCATTTGAATTCGCAACAGGCAAAATTGTTAAACCATGGCAGTGGATAAGAACAGCAAAAAGGGCTGTGACACTAATATGTATTGTGACACTAATATTAGTATCTAATATGATTCTAATGTTCATAATTTTGGAAAACTTTAGTTTACATAAATTCTTGATTAATATGGTTAAGTGTATATTTACATAACAAATAACCAGATAAACTACAAAATTGTTTAACTCCACGCTATTTGAGAATATAACTGTTATAACTTTCTACTGACTATAATTTTAATGATTGATTTACACCCTTAATGAACAATCATTGCAAATATCAAAATAATTTTAAGAAGGTTGAATGATGTATAATTACGCTTTTGCCGTGATTAAACAATAATAAAATATTACAATCACAATATAATATTTGGCAATATATGCTGGACAAAACATAATGATATTTAAATAACAAAACTTTCACTAATGAATTATAGGGTCAAAAATACAGATATCACTTACTGCAGTTCACTATTGTCAGTGACGTCCGATCAGCACTTCCGAGAGTTTCAGCTTATCTTGTTCGCTGTTTGTTCTGATGTTCGCTCGAAAGTGTCATCGCCGAGCGTTTGTTCACATCTCAGTATTATTAGAAGTTCCCGAAACTAGTTGAGTGGAGTAAGCGTTAATCAACATTTTCAAATTATATCAGCCGATTCATCGAATCGTGTAGCAAATATGTATAATTTATACCAAATAATTTCCTTATAAATTTCATGTAAAAAAAAAACGAAGCACTAGGTTTCGAAAATTGTGAAGATATTGATAATGAAGATTGAATAAAAGATTCATTGGTACCTAAAAAAGTCAATAAATATGGCAAGCTGCATCAATGCACAATATCCTTTAAGGAAAAGTATTAAAGAATACGTGCGCGATTGTGTGTACGAGTGGCAGTAACGCATTATAAAAATCGTCACTTGCAAAGAAGCCGAGGGACGTGCACCACTTAAGCTAAAAGCATTTGATTTACAACTGCAAATCTGTTCCCGTATAAAGCGGCGTAAAGACTAGGTGTGGTGGCACACTAAGGTCAGGTCACCCGTTTACTGTCGCATTACCTACACTATTTCCTGCCGCAACGGATGTCTTACTTTAACACACACCTTGTCAACCATTATGACGGCTTTCAACTTGGTTTGACCGTAATACCAGACGCTTTTATACGTTCTATGAATAAAGCTAATAATTCGCTGAATTCTGAGTATTGTAATTAAGAAAGTATTGAAGTGATGACATAATTATAGAGTCATAAATATAAATTAACGCTCTGATGCTCAAGTAGATCACGTGTTCAAAAACAAGAAGGAACATAGATGCCAAGACGCTAAGATCCAAGGTTCAGACTAACATAACGGTAATCTATAACCTCGAGCACAAATAACGAATGTGCAAGCTTATAAAATGTTAAATGCACAGTTAAAAATATAATTTTGGGTATACATTTGTTAAATCGAATCTGCAAAGACTCTGGATTGCAAATATCCACACTTAAAACCAAGGTGATGGCTTTCGTGGAACTGATCCCGTACGGGCAAAAATTGTTATAGATGGTACTGTCCTAGAACAAGTTAGCAATTTTTAATACCTGGGCTACAGTGTATCTTATAATGCAAGCAACGACGTTGTGAATAAGTTGCATAAGTTCAACCTCATGTGCGGGACCACTAGGCGAACCCTTAAGTCAGCAAGTAAAGGAACACACCTAAAATTCTACAAAGTGACGGCTCTTTCCACACTTCTTCATGGGTCTGAGAATTGGACTTTAACGAAAGGCCAGGCCAGTCGTATCCAAGGCACGTGGCAGGATATACTCTCCATAAAAGAAACACAGATATACGGCAGGAACTAAATATTATGAGTATACTCGACAGGATCGCCAACTATCAGCTGAATTTGTGGGAACATCTTTGCTGAATGGATGACTCCCGCATCCCCAAACAACTATGGAAATATAAGCCGAGGGGACGGAGAGGTGTGGGACGTCCGAGGAAGGGCTGGAGTAACCAGCTCTAATCTTTGCCTATTTGAGACCGGAACAAACCATTCTTGGTTTAATCCTTGAAGATGATGATAATGAAGATATAATTTCAAATGTTTGTGTTAAAACTATTGTAGTTTTGTTGTATTCTCTGCACTTTTAAGCCTCATTACTGTACAAAGACAGACTCACACAAGCACTAGAGACAGACAGATTGAGGCATACACACGCACACACACACACACACACACACACACACACGCACGCACGCACGCGCACGCACACGCACACGCACACAGAAGCCCCGGATATTCAAGATCGAGATAATGAGTCTTATAAGCAGATCGTCCGAAAGGGAATTTTGCGCCAGTTTAATGTCTGATTTGGCGTCTGATTAAAAAAATGTGCTGTTTTTGTATGAAAAATAATGTTGGTAGATATTATCATGTATTTTCATTGAAATGCATATATATTTAAAAACTCGTAAAAACATTTAATTAAAAAAGCGTAAATTAAAGTCTATATTGTTGACTTTATGAAAAAAAGGCATGAGAGTAATATTCAGGCAGTAGAGAGATGTATTTAGACGAAGAAGAATAGAAAGTACTGTTTCTGTCGTTGAGCAGTTGATTAAAACTTACATAATTAATTTGTAAAAAAAATGTAAATTAAAGTATATAAAAGCTAACAGAGGTTATAATGTTTGTACAGAAGTTTGGTACATGTAATTGTTATGTATAATTCGATTAGACTTGGTGATAAACTGATTTAACACAGCAGTAAATAATTTTTACTGTGTGAAATCAATTTACGGACTGATTAAGTCAACACAATCACACATAAATTTTCGTGCAAATTATAATCACGCTGTAGGTCTAAACAGTTGTCACTAAAATTGAATAATGGAAGTTACATGTAAGACGTTTCATTCATAAATTGTAACATGCGAGTAGGCCTGTGTGTGTGTTACACATATCCTGTGTGTGTGTGTGTGTGTGTGTGTGTGTGTGTGTGTGTGTGTTATAACTTTCTCATCAAAATACTTTATTATGTTATAATAATATTATTAGACAAAATTCAAGAGAAACTTAAGTTATACATCACACACACACACACATACACACTCACACACACACATATACATGTACATAATATTATATAACAATATCGGAAGTGGATACTACTGTTCTTCATTTCAAGGTGTACTTACGCATGAACTTACAGAATACTGTAAGTAAACATAACAAAGTAAATACGAATTATTATGCTCCGCAGATACGCACCCATGTGGTGGATATTATGGCGGACACTAATGTTTGAATGTGTAGGCCTATGTATTGCACGACTCTCTCTCTCTCTCTCTCTCTCTCTCTCTCTCTCTCTCTCTCTCTCTCTCTCTCTCTCTCTCTCTCTCTCTCTCTCTCTCTGTATATAGGATTAACACGTATAACATATATGTTAGTTTATACAAACATAAGGCTACGTGTTAACTTACAACTTATGTAGTTTATATTAATGTAGTACAGTTAACTTTGTGTTAATCGATACAAAAAAGTACTGTTAAGATTTATCTTATCCCCCCCCCGTACACACACTCGAACACAGAGTATGAAACTAAATACAGTACACATTTAAGTAGCCAATATGTAATTTATGGAAGAACGGATTACTCTGACTGAATTTAGTAAATTTCTAAAGTATTTTCAGAGTATCAGTAATTATAGTCGTATTTTTTTAAATGTGTGTGTGTGTGTGTGTGTGTGTGTGTGAGAGAGAGAGAGAGAGAGTGCATGTGCGTGCGCTCGCTTATTATGATAAAGTTTAAAACAGCCACTACAATCTACATTCAGATCCCTCCCACAAATTGTGATTGGGCAGCTGAAAAATCGGAAAGATGTTATCTTTATTTTATCATTTAAACGGCAGGTGGCTGTTTTCAAGTATTGCGCTAGTAATACTCTGCGTTCCTATGACAACACTACACAAAGCATGTCATAGTGGTACTCAAAGACGCATAAAGCGCATCGCAGCAAGCGACACAAACATAAGATAAGCGTGTCACTAATTCCTGTACGAAAATCATGTAAACAGCCTCTAATTATATAAAATAAATTTTGTTTTCATCAAAACTAAACAACAAGTTCAAACTTTATTTTGTTTCTAATCATAAGTAACCTGAAATCTATATTTCAGCCAATGGTATCACAGCTTTCCGGATATTGCACACTACTCAATGGTCGTTTAATAAGTATGTAATTTTATTATACCCATTAAAAAAATTCAGTTTCAAACATATGATTCAGTCACTGTGATATGCACAGAGTGTAAAATAAGATACCTAAACTGAAAATACAATTTATTGCCATTAAAGAGAATAAAACAGACCCCTGAAGGCTGTTACTGGTACAGGAGTTAAATTAACAAGATAAAACTACAGGATTCCTATAGCAGCAAAATTATATTACACGTATCATGAGTAATTATGCATATAATTATGAAATATATAATTATACAATAATATGTAATACATTTAAATGTATTACTTTTGTGCTCATCGCGCGCGCGCGCTTGTGTGGTGTGTTTTATGCACGCGAGCGTCTGCACATCCTACATTTCTTGCATACACCTATTTTTTAAATGATATATTATTATATAATATTACCATGCAAGTAGGCGTGTTTGTTTATTTTCTTATGTACACGTCATTGAAACTTTTTGTTAAACATCGTCAGAATTAATAAATGTTCATTAATAATGTTTTATATTCAACATTAAATTAAACAGTTAATTAAACAGTTAACAGTTATTCCTCATACTTTGATGCTCGGCATAGGCTTTTAGAATTTTTTCAAAATTTTTACTTCTATTTTTGTGACGACGTTGAACTGAAAGTTTCAATGAAATGCAGGCCTACATACGAAAATAAACGAATAGTTGTAAGATGGTTGGCAGTAGTGATGGTAAGATTATACTACATAAAAATTCATAAAGTGCAGGTGAGCGGGTGCATGTGTGCGTGTAAAATGGCGAATGAGTTTGGACGTCTTCGAATAGCGTCAGGTACAGGGTAATCTTCAACATTTGAAGGTATACTGCAAAGCAAGAAGCCATTTAATTACCGTTCCCTATCCTATTCAGGTCACAGGACGGAAACGCATATCAGTATCGAACGGTATAACGATGCCGGTATACAAAATGCGGTAACAAACTCGAGTTGGCACAAAGCTCCAACACTTCGTCACTACAAAGATCACGAATCGTTGCTAACGAAACGATCGTCACAATTAACCGACGATAATGGCGAACGTGACTGCAGACCAGCGTTACGTGGAAAACAAACTAAGTACAAACCTCCCAGCCGGTCCCATCTGACGAACTATGTAGCAATGTATACATCTTTCATCCCCCCGACCGCCCGAAATCCACCCCCGGCGACGACTGCATGTTGCCCGAAGCGCTGTGTTGTGAAATATATGAGCAGTGTTTAATCAGAAGGGAAGTATATATTCAGCAGGGTGGAAGGAATGTTCGCTCCGCGCTAGGGGATGACACCATACTAATAATTACAACCCTTCAGGGCAAAGTATCACGGAGATTATTTTCATCATCATTTCTTTATTTGCACCGTGCATGTGTATACATATACATCTAACAGAGAGGCGGGGTACTATAAAAGGGTAAAAATAACAAATCACTATACGTAAATCCAATGACCATAAAAAGTCATCGATATTATTAATATAAACTGATTCAACACTAAATATCACAAGCGAAAGTATAAAACTTGATTCATAGGCATGCGAAAACTCCGTTTAGAAATAATCCACGCGAAAGCCTATATTTTTCTCTTTACCTACCTGTATCAGTAGCCTACTCTGCGGTGAATGTGCTAGAGATCGTAGTTTGTCAGAAATTTTATATTCCCACTACAAGTAATATAGTAGAAAAAATATGAAATTAGATTACTGCAGAGCGTGAGAAATAAATGACACTTAAACTAGTAAGCTCCTTTACTTTGAACGAAATGCCGTTATTATTTCATAAATTTTAATATTAGACGATTTTTCGGATATCAGAAAATTCTGAAAACCCGATTTCTCTACTGTTTTTCTTTTTAATAATATAACATTTGTTAATCGGACGATCATTATTACTTTTTATTTTTATAAACGCAATAAAGAATCAAAATTTATCTTGTTAGTTAAATTTATAAACACAATGCCTATATGACGAATAAAGTAGTCCTTTCGTTTAAGTTCGTGTGTGTTTCCATAGACATCTACAGATCTATATCTAAGCCTTTTCGCATGAGGAATGGAACATACTTCAGGAATGCATTCTACAGGCTCAAATAAAGAAGAAATTTCATATAAACGTACGTTCGAAAACGCTTCGATTTATAGCATTATAACCGATAACAATAGGTTTTTGCGAACATACTTTGGAAAATTGTTGTTATCATTAGCCCCGTGGTCGACTGTTATTAAAGACAGACGTTTTGGCCCCACCATCGGAGGCCATCTTCAGTGTCGGAAAAACGTTTGGTGAGGTGTCCAATACTCCAGTACTGAGGTGGGGCCGAAACGTCTGTCTTTAATAAGAATCGGCCACGGTCTGACAGCCCGGCTAATGATAACAACAATTCTAACGGTGTTGCCGCCGCCGGCCGTGGAAGCTTAAGGAACTGCTTAGCTTGGAGACTTTTGGATGCGGGCAAAAATTTGTAAAGGGTGATAACAGATATTAATTTTGTCAGATTATTAAAGATACCAATTTTGAATGAAATTCCTCATACTTTGATGCTCGGCATAGGCTTTTAGAATTTTTTCAAAATGTTTACTTCTATTTTTGTCCCGTGGTGCACCCAAACTTAAGAATATTTCAGAGTAAACACTGAATTCGGATTTGGATTTAAATTCCCTTTGATCTAAGACCCTACATGGATTTCTACAATTTTTAAAATTATTTTATCCCTCTTTTGGAGCCCTGGTGTTCTCAAATTTAAAAATTTCTGAAACTGAACACTGTATTCAGTTTTCGGTTGAAATTCTCTTTAATTCTATACCTCACGTGGACTATAAAAATTTTGACCCTCACATTTTCCCTCTCCTCCTATTTAAGGGAATCGCCTCTCAAAACCAAGAGGGGTATGTGGGGTAAAAGTATGAACAAGTGCCAAGTTTTACGGAAATCGCTTGGATGCATTTAAAAGTTATCATGAGACATTCCCCAAGTAGATAGACGAACAGACAAACGCCAACGGTCGAATTACAACTGAAAACTCACTTCTCTCGTTCAGTTAAAGGGTGCGATGTGACAAAATTAAACACTTTAAAATCAATTTGACACTACATATATTATTCCACACCTATTGTACATTACAGGTAGAATACGAAGACTAACATAGTATAGTGGGTTTTAAATATATGTAGTGGTTATTTATATGTAGCTAAGATATAAAGTATACATTAGATTTATAATCTTATTTTAATGGGAGTTTCTGAAAAACGTCTGTTTGACGCCTTTAACATGAAATCTTTGTGGTCGGCTAGCCTACGTTCCTGTTTCGTTATATCTGATATCAAGATGTAGTTGTTTCTCTTTCATTTTAACGTTACCGCTTGAAAACGTTTACTAATATTTATTTTCTCTTAAATTAATAATATAAAACTTCACATATAAGCTTTATGTAAAATAGGTTACTCGTAAGAGCAAGAATTAAATATCGAAAATCCTGTACTCATTTATATAATTCCGGTCATGATTTATTCGCACATTGTTTCAATACGGACGGTTAGCGTAATCCGGAGGAAACTCTCAGCTTCGTAAGCGGCCTCAGCGTTAAGTGGGCACTTGCTGAAGCACCACACGATTTGGGTCTATTGACTCATATAATCAAAAGCAGTATCATACCAAGTTTAACGTTTTATATTTGAAACAACTTCTGTCAATAATTACATCCGTACGGTTACAAATTTCCTCTGCCTTTCATTACTGAAATCAAATTAAAATATTAAAAGTACGGAACGCATCACCATTTGACGACAAATTAAAAACACTCATCACTAAATTGAAAGCTGCGTGGAGGCGTGAGTTTGAATTCTCTTTTCCACTTTCGGAGTTTCTTCTTGTGGATTTCCCGCTAGCATTTTTAGAGAATTTGTCTTGTGTGTTTGTCTGTATTTGCGTACGGTCGGACTTCAAGGCACAAATATACGTACATCAATGGGAATACGTTTTCCAACGAACATTTATCTGACAAGGATTATAACGTGCGAGATCTGTTTCTTAGTGTTCGGCCATTTTGTTTGTTCTAATTCTTTTACCAAGTAAGAACCCACTGTCATATTTTTCTCATACTTTGGTCCCTGATCACCTCCCAATTTTTCTTGATAACTGAAGAGCTAGATAAATATATCTGATAAGTAAGTTATAAACTTGTATGCTTCCTGAGCTGCAGAACTCGCTCACTAATTTGATATACGAATACTCATTATTACGTAAATTTAAATATCAGATAATTTTTTTTTAAATCTCTATAATATTACGAAAAAATTACAAAACTTTCGATTACTCTACAATTTCTTTAATAATATAACAACTTTAGAGCACAGAATCATACAAGAAACATTAAAAATTTGATATGTCCGAATTCGTTACAATTCCTTTTAGTCTGGACTCCTTGCTGGATTTCCATAATTTTTTCCAAATTTTTTATCTCTTTTTGGGTCCAGGAGTCCCAAAATTTTGAAATTTACAAAACGAACATTATATTAAAATTGCGCTAAAATTCGCTTCAATTTGATATCCTACATTGGCTTATGTGATATTTTCATAGTTTTGACCCGTCCGCAATTTCCCCTTCCGCCCCCTCCCCAAATTTGAGGGGGATCGATCTCAAAAACGATAGGTTTCTGTAGGATAAAAGCATAGACATACAAGCTAAGTTTTACAAACTGCGTTCAAAAGTATCGTGAGACATACCCTAAATAGACCCTAGCAGACAGACAGACAAATCCCAAAGGGTCGAATTAAAACTTAGAACGCGCTTCGTTCGTTCAGAAAATGAATATATATAAAGATATATACATAAAGATATCGGTAAATAGATAAACTTAAGGTACATAAAAACACGAATACAAACCAAAAAACAATTTAGAATGGTAGCGTTTGCTCATAACCGTTTATCTTTCGTATTTTCCTTAACATTGAAGAGTTATACGAGGCTATAGTACATTGCCTCGGATAACAAGCTGTTAAAAGTACAAGTGATAAAAAAACAATCTGTGTATTTCCTCTAATATCATTACGATGACGCAGAAAAACAATTGTTCCGAAACTTAAAATTGCTATGTTAATGTCTGGCGTTGAAAATCTAAAACGAAGCTGAATGTTTCATTACTTTTAGGATCAGAGGAGTGAACATCTTAACTGTCCACTTAAGTGATTTGATTTACAAATCTCTGTATTCGTTTAACATAAATGTAGGCCTCAATATATAGCCTATAAGTACAGTAGTTCTGAAGTTAAAACATAACAAATATCAAGAACATATTTTCAGATACAAGAGGATTAAGTATTCAAATTGACTGAAATTACGTAGTTTAAACAAACAAAATTGCAGTAGTATATGGATCTGAAACGTGCAAGATTATCATAAGTACGACTATAGAATTGATAAAATTAAAAAAAATTTAAATATATATCAAAAAACAAAAATTTATTTAAAATAGTTACGTACAATACATAATTTTAATATTCTTAAACTTTTTTATATTCCGTTTTTTGTGAAATGTTGTTAATATTTATAATGTTAAATAAAATTAAACATTAAAGTGTATCAGTATTATTTGTAATGTGTGATAAGCAGGTAAACATTTACAGGGATTTATCCTTTATGAATAATAATGTCATCCAGAATTTAAAACGAATTTTTTAAAAGTACACTTACGTATATTCCTTGCCAGCAATTCTTTCGCGCGCGCGCGCGCGCGCGCACACACATTCTCTCTCTCTCTCTCTCTCTCTCTCTCTCTCTCTCTCTCTCTCTCTCTCTCTCTCTCTCTCTCTCTCCTCTCTCATCCTCCTCTCTCTCTCTCTCTCTCTCTCTCTCTACTCTCCTCACCTCTCATCTCTCTCTCTCTCTCTATCTCTCTGTTTTCGTTCACACCTTTCGACACACTAAGCTGGCCTGGTTCACTAAGATAAAGAGATTAAGGGTCTCCCTGCATCATTGAAATTACTTTTTACAAACAGGTTCAACTTCCGGGTAGAAGTGAAAGAACGTTAAAATGTTTTATAAAAAAAAAAATGAACTAATGTAGGTTAGCGGAAGAGAATTATATCACAGTTACCAGGCGATAAGTTTACAAAAACAGTGATTCGTACTTCGATTTCTGCAAATCTGTTTTGCTAACCTGTTATATGTTCGTTATTGTTCCAAAGCAACACTGGCCAGATCGGTAACGAAATTACAACATAAAGGACACTTTATTAAACAGACTGTACTTACTCAGCGCATCGTCAACGTTACGACAAAGTTATACTGAAATCAATCGCGCCATGTGTGTGAGTGTGTGGACTTGTGTGCATGAGGCATCTGAGAGAGAGAGAGAGAGAGAGAGAGAGAGAGAGAGAGAGAGAGAGAGAGAGAGAGAGAGAGAGTGAAATATGACTATATTCTTAGGAGTTAAAATACCTGTGAACAAGCTTCGATGTTCACCATCTATGACATAAAGGTTCAAATCCACAGGCACCCATATCTCGTTCATTTCCGCCCCCCCCCCCGGATCATTGCATACGGTATATTCAAACTATATAAGACAACACGCACACGTCACCTTCTCAAGGAGACGCATAATTGCATAGTATCCATCACCCACATAAACAGGATGGGTATATAAACGAATCGTCTATTTATTCAAATCCCTGTCCGAAAAGCACATAAAGAAACTCAAGGGTTATAAAAACAACGTTGTTTCCATTTAAACTAGTCTAAAAAAAAGAACATAGGCCTACTTTATATTGTCCCTAATCGTAAGTAACTTAAAACAACAGTTCACCCGATGCTAATTCACAGTTTTCCTTGACCAATGACAGGGAGTTACACACTATGTAGGCCTATTAATATGTTTTAACAATGATCAAGATTTTTCTCCATACAAAAATACAGTTTATAACAAATTCAGTCATTCAAAGTGTTCAACATTAGACGCGCAAGATAATATACTAACAATCTACATTATATAAGGAGAAAAATAAGGTCGCTGAGGCTATTTACTGTTTAAGGATTCTCCTAGAAACAAAAATAAAATAAAAAAGTACAAGAGTCCGGTGGCGAAGTGCTTAAAATGTTCTACATTTTAAGCATAACTCTTCCCTTCACGATTTCACAAACATATTCTATCGCAGCTTTTTGTTGTTTCATAAAGAAAATATTACCGTTGAACCTGTAGTATTACTGATAAACTAATATGCTTTGCTACAGTGTGTTTAATTTTATCTTCTACCTTATCACTTGAATTAAGAGTCTGGCGAGCTGTCCCTTGTAGGCATTCTACAGCTTCAGTATTTTTTCCACTACTAGAATGGCTGCATCGTCGCCAAATGTTACAATTGCGTTCTCTATCTAAGGAATGTTCGTACATACAGTAGACAAAATGTAGGTTTCTATACAGGGTATACTGTATACCAGTGGTAGCTCGCCTTTGTCTCCTTTAATTCAGACATTTCAATCCATTAGTTTGACTCTACATAGTCTGTCAGAAGTAAACTTAACATATTATTTTGATATTTGTTTGTTTAATTTTCGAATAAGCTGTCACAAACTTATGTATACTCTACACTATATTGCCACTTCCTTCAAGTCTTATTATAAGACCGTAAATCACAGTAAGATTTGTAATTCGATCCACAAAGCTTTCTCTATAACTGAACATCTCCTTTCATTTTTTATCACATTTTTCCTGTCCTTCTATGTAGTTCCTCGCAGTCGCCTCTGAAACTTACAAGATGGGTATCATTGTATCCCCAGAAGAATTTGGTTAAAAGCCGCTCTTGTTGCTTGGGACAATCAATAATCATTTCCCGCATTTACGAGAAGTTTCGATTCGATAGCCATGAGGAGGATATTTCTTATTCAAGAAGTCAACCTGTTGCCCAAGCCGAAGTTGAAGTCCGAAGCCAAACTTCAGGAAAAGTCGATATTTTAGAATCAAATAAAATAAATGTCTGATAATGACATTTCGTATTTTTATACAAACATTGTATCGCTCACTGTAAGCAAAAACAAAACAAAAACAAACCCCTTTCAACCCTTGGTTTGCTACAAATCATGTGTAGGCCTCCTGAATACGATATTAGACACGATACTACTCCACGGATAACAAAAAATGAAAATATAAGTAAAAAAATAACATAAAAAGCGTATTTAGAAGATGTTTATAACAAAAAAGTTGCAAATTTCTTTTCGTAGTGGAAATAAAAGAAACTTTTCTGTTTCCGTCGTGGTGGTTTATCCGTATCCGGTGTGAGCTAAGTTTTGTTGTTTCAGGCCAGCAAACGGAAGAAGTTACTGGCGCGCAAAGTCATGGACGTCAAAACGAGCACAAACACAAAATTAACACAAGTTAAATTTATTTCGAGATATTTTATAAGAATGTTGACTGTAAGTGTTAATTAACAATAACAGAAACAACAGTAATATAAATACTATTCCGTTATAAATGTCATGATATTACCGTCACTGTATTAATCGAAATTATGTATCACTCAACGGTATCCACAGAATAGGCCTATGTGTCATGTCGCAAATCGACACATGAACACCAACGATAATATTGCTAATGTATTGTGATTTATAAAATTCATAACACTCACCACACAGAATTTAAACAAAGTCGCTAAAGTTTTCATCATGTTTTGCATCACACCCATTATTTTTACATTGTCGAGTGGCGCAGGTGCTTAGCTTACTCTCTTCATAATTGATGATTGCTTTACTTCTTTACTGTAGTAACGTCACGTGTTAATCGAAGCGTTTAGAAAATCCGTACTCTCTCAATCTCGAGGGCGGATAGAGGCCTTTATGATTTTATAAAGAACAATAATTATGTTTTTGAGAGAAAGTTTTGATAACAGTTTTCCCAAACAAATAACGACTTCTTGTGTTCGCTTCTTGCGTAATTAGTGTGACTTTTCTTTCGCGTTCAGTCACGTGGAGCCGAACGTTTCGTATTTCATTAAAACACTCCGAGAGGGTGAAATAATAGTGACAAACAGCGTAACATTTACTTTCTCAGTCAATCTAAACAACCTCACCCTATCAACTCCCCTTTTTCTCTCTCTCTCTCTCCCTCTCCCTCTCCCACTCCCACTCTCTCCTTGTTCTTAGTCACTTTCCCTTTCAGTCATTCAATATGTCAGTTCTTTACTATACAATTTCACCTTAAGGATTTCTTAGTTCTCATACGATAACCGGTTTTCATATTTGTTTGGAGCCAACAAAATTAGTAATAATACTACTATTTTATTAGCTCAGTGTACACATAGCTCATTACAAGGAAGTTTTACCAATACATCGTCCATTTTGATATATATTGTAATAAAACGTATGTGGACGTCCTCGTTTTCGTTTAAGCCCCACGTTGCAAGCGGCAATTTGTAATAAACTGTGACGTCCGCCTCGTTCAAGCCCCGCGATGGAAGCCAATTTGTAATAAACTAAATTCCAGTGATGAATGTTTTTATAAGCTCCACGTTGTTTTGCGCCAATTTGTAATAAACTACTTATGGTGAGTCCTTCGTCAATCAGTCCCCCTCGTAGGAGTCGTCAATTTGTTATGGAATAAGTATGTTAGGTACTAGCGATGAAACGTCCGTCTTATTCAAACCCCACTGTTGTAACCAATTTTGTAGAGAACTACTTGTTAATTATGTGAGGACGTATGTTATAGTGTATGATACCAGCTGGAGACGTCAAATTGTAAAGAAATCTTGTCTATGGGTGTAATTAGTTATAAGAGACTCCTGTGTAACAAATGCCAAGTAATACGTTGTAGGTGGCGATTCGTAACAATTAAAATGCCGTTACCTGGTTTAATTAATATGTTATTAACTAATATACCTTTCGGTTGTGACCGGTGAAACCCTCAGAACATAGATTATTAAGTCAACAAAATTAGAATTATGTTCCTGAATTTATAATGGTATTATTCTATAGACTTAACTTAGTTCTCAGTGGTTGTTTAATATGAGCAATATATATGGAGTATTTACTGAATGTAAGTGGTATTTGTTTCAACCCTAGTCACTCAATGATAAAAATTTCATTCAAATTTAGTATTAAAAAACCAGTTAGTTCAGCAATCTCCTGTCCCACTAGCTGCAAATTTTAAGCGCTGCTACTAGAAATAAGTGTACTTATAGGTTAGTTATTCGGAGTGTTTGTATCAATCTGTTTATAAATTATTACACCAACTACATATAGTATTTTCTCTGCAATGACTAAAACGTTATCTCATACAACAAATGTACTTTATTTATTTTTCTCTGATATTTAACAAGTTACGTTGTCTCAGACAAACAATAAGACGATCCAATCGACTATCCCAACATATATCGATTCTTAATTATTCGAACTCTAAAAACATATACTCTTGAAAATAATGACAAATAATTCTTATCCCAGGGTTCGTATAGTTCTTTGAACCATTAGTAAGGCCAGGTAAAACGCATAATTAAGGTTGTTCAATTTACAAAATAATATTATTTACTTAAATTACAATGGAATGAAAATAAGTTGTTTTTTACCAAACCGACGAAACTTCGGCTGGCGGTGAACGTTTGTCACAGTGTATCTGGTCAAAATGCGGGTTATCTCGTCTTCCTCCAGTGGAACTGCTCTGATTTTCAATAAAATTGATGATGGTGTGTACTTGGTAAATCCTCAGGAGATCTTCTGGCTTCTATTCTTCTTTTGCGGTCTTCACAAGTCTTGGTCCCAGTGAATTGGAATTAGGATCTCAGCTTCTGCTGCCAATGAAGGTTCTTTCGTCCAACCGAGTCTTCTGTATTTCCAATAATCCCGTTAATTCAGGTTTTAGCTCTTTACTGGTCTTCGATTTATAGCATGAAATGGTTTAATACCAAATTCAGCGGAATTATTTAGTGAATGAGGTGAGATGCTTTCAATTCTCTTTTATTGTATTCATTGATAATTTAGAGGGTTATTTAATTTGTATGATTCATTAACATTCAAGTATAATTGTTTTGCAAAAATGCTTTTTCAATTTGGATATATATTTTCTTTATATTTATTCATATATTTTAAACATATCGGTCCATCTCAATCTAATAGCTTGTAACAATCAGCACGAATTCATCCAAAATCAACAACTTCTTATATATCAGTTGCCTTAACAACCACGTTTTCTATATATCCTTGAGCCGGCATTATAGAATATTACTACTCCTTTCCAATAAAATACTCCATGCTTGGATTAATCTTGAATCACATAAAATTCTCCCCTAACCTTCCTTACTAAACAGTAAATGTTTTACTAGAGTTTCGTTGGACTGGGTTTACTAAAAAGGTATTAATTTCCTTTCACTAATATGGAATTTAGGCCTATAGATTCATTTACAACCATTATAACATTATTTGGTTTTTTTAACTTAATTTTCTTTTTTACCTGACCTACTGTACAATTAATTATTGGTTACATAGTTAATTACATGAATTTTAATTTACTGGTGGTTATTTGTTTTTATATTAATTAACTGGTTCTGGAACCCTTTATTAATTTATGACATAATTGTCAGAACTACTTGTTAGACTTGAAACACTGGTCACACTCCTGATCCAGTTTATAAACATTAATTAGAATAACAGTATTTTTCAATTTTATACAATACTGACAACTTAGTATAGTGCCTAACATTGGTAACTATACTGGGCTGTATAAAAACAAATCTAATATAAATATAAACATAATTATTGATTAAGTATTATTATCAAACAACATCATTTCATTTTTAACATGTTCAACATACAATATAAATATTCTGTAGACCTTAACATGTCACAGTACAAAATAAACATTTCATTACATCCAATCATTCATTGGTCTGGCTCTTTTACATTTAATATTAGTCATTGACCCCTTTTTACTTGAGGTACTTCTCAAACACATGAACTATTGAACAACCTTAAGTCAGGGTATGGTCCTTGACCATATTTCAATCAATTTTTTGTGTAACGTTGGGGAACCTCAACTATGTTACGTTACATAACACCCCCCCTTCGAAATAAGTTTATTTTGGTATAAACAAAGTTTAGCAAGAAATAAACTCCTAACTTGTATTTGGCCAATTGGTTTCCTATTTATGGTACTTTTATATTTCATAATTATCCGTTATATTATTATCATTTCTTCGTTCCTTCTTAAAATCAATTATTTCCCAAGTTTAAATCTTATTTCTATAATCATTCTTGTGACATTCTTTATTAATTATACATTTTGGATCTGGTTTTATTTAATTCTCTATATTTATTTGTGAGTTTTCCCTCTAATATTTAATTTTCCTAAACCTCCCTAACATTATAACTGGAATCGAATCGGTGGTGCTCTATCGGCTAACCAATTACCGTCGTCCTTTACATACTTTCTGGGATCAGAGGAACATCATCTCTGCCCAGTCAAATGATTGCTGGAATATTCTACAGTCAATCTTCATTAATAAACCTCGTAAGGTAGTCATCATGTGACCTTCAATAAAATAATAAATAATAATCATATTCTAGGGATTATTCACTGTACTTTAACTCAGATCATATTATTTCTTCATATTAATTCTTCCTTCTATTATACACTTTTTCTTTCCAATACTTGGCTATTTTATTGACATTTATTAATTGGTTTTTTTACGGATAATTCTTAACCATTTGTTTTTTCTTTTCTTGTGATCCTTTTGAGGGTTCCATTTTGGCTTCTTCATTCTCTTATCTTCATTGGCTCATATTCCTTTGTGATCAATACAGCTGGTTATGAGATTTTGGTCAGTACTATACATTACATTATGTAGTTATATTCTTCTGGCACAATCATTATTATTCTTTTTATATTCTAAATTACATTTCTCACTATTATGTTATATTAGATAAACTCATTTCGTCTTTTGGTTTTGATGATTTTTTATTAGGTTGAATCAGTGTTATTTTTTTTTTTTTTTTTTTTCATATTAGTTTAAAGCAATTTCTTCTAAATTGTATAGTAAGGTGTTCTTACTTATTTTTCGACTTTGGTTGTTTTTTTTATCTTCAAAATTCTCTTTCTTATATACCTCATAAATTGTTTTCTTAAATACTTGTTTGTAAGTTGGGCTTACTTCATTTTTTTGAATTTTGGGGTATTTATCCTCTTTATTTTAAATTATACTGTTCCTGAATAATTATTGAGTAAGTTGTTCTTACGGTTTCTTTAGAATTTTAGGTTTTTTATTTACAATGGGTTGCTTGGTCCTGTATCCATAAAATCGGTCCCCTTTCTTTTATATTCTGTTTAGAATCGGTTTTTAACCGTGGTCCATTATTTCCTCTATACTGGTTGTTCGGGTCTCTCTAGTGTATAGAGTTATTTCTGTCCTTGTGACATATCTCAGTTCTTGCCTCTTGTCACTATAAAATTGTCATTTATAGTCAAGCTCATCATCGTCCTTTGAAATGATTCTTCTGCACTGTCTCTTAATGTTTCTGATGGTTCATACATAAATTCCATAAGTCCTCCATGCTCCTTAGTTAGTTTTGGCCTTTTTGGTCCTTCTAGTCCATCTGGGAATTCAAGTGTGGTTCGTTTAAAGTTTCTCACTTGCCTTACTTCTCTGTTTTCCGTAATTGGTCTATTATGCAGTTTAACTAATCCCCCTTTAATCATTTCCAATTCTTCCCGTGTATCTATTAATTTCCTTTCACACATTTGTCTTATTCTCACTATCTTCATTTCATCATGGACCCGTTCTATTCTTCCGGTTCTATCAATTGGTATCTTGTCAAATTTTTCTTGGGTCTTCGCTTGTATGTTTCCTATTTGAGTAATTTTGGTCTCTACTTCTACTCTGATTTGCATGATGGGTTCATCTGTCTTTTCCAGATCCACCTTAATTTCATTTATTTGCTGTCTTACTTCCACTTCACAGCTATCAACTCCTTTGCTCCATGTTTCATTGACAATTATAATACTTCTATTGATGACTTCCCTCAATGCTAGGCCTTGTTCATTGATGATTTGCCGCAACTCTTTATTATGGTTTTCAATTTTCTCATCCATTCGTTTGGTATTCTCCAGAATCTGCCTCAAACTCTCATCATTCCTGTCAAACCTTTTTTTCATTTGCTTGATTAAATTTTCGCTCAAAATTTCGTTTTGTTTTCTTGAGTTCTCATTAATACTGTCTATTTTATTTTCCAGCTTTTCTGAATTTTCATTTATACTGTCTATCTTTTCATTGATTTGTCTAAAATCGGCCTTCAATCGTTCATTATTTTCATTTATGGTTTGCCTTAAAAGTTCACTAGTACTTTCCTTAATACTGTCTATTTTTTCATTAGTTTGTCTATTATCTTCTTTGATACTGTCTATTTTATTTTCTAGCTTTTCTGAGTTTTCTTCAAATTTTTTATTTAATTCGTCCTTCTGTTTCCTGGAATCTTCTTTGATACTGTCTATTTTTTCATTAGTTTGTCTATTATCTTCTTTGATTAATTCCCATAATTTTTGTAAATCTAGGCCTCCTCTGGCTTCCTCTTTATCTGGTTGGTCCCCTTGGGCATCTTCTTCCACTATTTCCGTTTCCGTATCCATAACTATTTCGGTTTCTTCTGTATCACCTGTCTGTTGATCCATTTCACTGTCCGTGATTAATTCTATTTCTTGTTCCTGTCCACCTTCTTCCTTCTCCTTCTCTTCTGCCCTCTTCTTCGATCTGCCTATGGTATTAAGCATTCCTGTGCCTCTAATGGTTGCCTGCTCAAGTTAAGTAACAAATAATATGATTTTTTACTTAAATAAAGCCCACTCGTTGAGCGCCAATTTGTAATAAACTGTATGTGGACGTCCTCGTTTTCGTTTAAGCCCCACGTTGCAAGCGACAATTTGTAATAAACTGTGACGTCCGCCTCGTTCAAGCCCCGCGATGGAAGCCAATTTGTAATAAACTAAATTCCAGTGATGAATGTTTTTATAAGCTCCACGTTGTTTTGCGCCAATTTGTAATAAACTACTTATGGTGAGTCCTTCGTCAATCAGTCCCCCTCGTAGGAGTCGTCAATTTGTTATGGAATAAGTATGTTAGGTACTAGCGATGAAACGTCCGTCTTATTCAAACCCCACTGTTGTAACCAATTTTGTAGAGAACTACTTGTTAATTATGTGAGGACGTATGTTATAGTGTATGATACCAGCTGGAGACGTCAAATTGTAAAGAAATCTTGTCTATGGGTGTAATTAGTTATAAGAGACTCCTGTGTAACAAATGCCAAGTAATACGTTGTAGATGGCGATTCGTAACAATTAAAATGCCGTTACCTGGTTTAATTAATATGTTATTAACTAATATACCTTTCGGTTGTGACCGGTGAAACCCTCAGAACATAGATTATTAAGTCAACAAAATTAGAATTATGTTCCTGAATTTATAATGGTATTATTCTATAGACTTAACTTAGTTCTCAGTGGTTGTTTAATATGAGCAATATATATGGAGTATTTACTGAATGTAAGTGGTATTTGTTTCAACCCTAGTCACTCAATGATAAAAATTTCATTCAAATTTAGTATTAAAAAACCAGTTAGTTCAGCAATCTCCCGTCCCACCAGCTGCAAATTTTAAGCGCTGCTACTAGAAATAAGTGTACTTATAGGTTAGTTATTCGGAGTGTTTGTATCAATCTGTTTATAAATTATTACATCAACTACATATAGTATTTTCTCTGCAATGACTAAAACGTTATCTCATACAACAAATGTACTTTATTTATTTTTCTCTGATATTTAACAAGTTACGTTGTCTCAGACAAACAATAAGACGATCCAATCGACTATCCCAACATATATCGATTCTTAATTATTCGAACTCTAAAAACATATACTCTTGAAAATAATGACAAATAATTCTTATCCCAGGGTTCGTATAGTTCTTTGAACCATTAGTAAGGCCAGGTAAAACGCATAATTAAGGTTGTTCAATTTACAAAATAATATTATTTACTTAAATTACAATGGAATGAAAATAAGTTGTTTTTTACCAAACCGACGAAACTTCGGCTGGCGGTGAACGTTTGTCAACAGTGTATCTGGTCAAAATGCGGGTTATCTCGTCTTCCTCCAGTGGAACTGCTCTGATTTTCAATAAAATTGATGATGGTGTGTACTTGGTAAATCCTCAGGAGATCTTCTGGCTTCTATTCTTCTTTTGCGGTCTTCACAAGTCTTGGTCCCAGTGAATTGGAATTAGGATCTCAGCTTCTGCTGCCAATGAAGGTTCTTTCGTCCAACCGAGTCTTCTGTATTTCCAATAATCCCGTTAATTCAGGTTTTAACTCTTTACTGGTCTTCGATTTATAGCATGAAATGGTTTAATACCAAATTCAGCGGAATTATTTAGTGAATGAGGTGAGATGCTTTCAATTCTCTTTTATTGTATTCATTGATAATTTAGAGGGTTATTTAATTTGTATGATTCATTAACATTCAAGTATAATTGTTTTGCAAAAATGCTTTTTCAATTTGGATATATATTTTCTTTATATTTATTCATATATTTTAAACATATCGGTCCATCTCAATCTAATAGCTTGTAACAATCAGCACGAATTCATCCAAAATCAACAACTTCTTATATATCAGTTGCCTTAACAACCACGTTTTCTATATATCCTTGAGCCGGCATTATAGAATATTACTACTCCTTTCCAATAAAATACTCCATGCTTGGATTAATCTTGAATCACATAAAATTCTCCCCTAACCTTCCTTACTAAACAGTAAATGTTTTACTAGAGTTTCGTTGGACTGGGTTTACTAAAAAGGTATTAATTTCCTTTCACTAATATGGAATTTAGGCCTACAGATTCATTTACAACCATTATAACATTATTTGGTTTTTTTAACTTAATTTTCTTTTTTACCTGACCTACTGTACAATTAATTATTGGTTACATAGTTAATTACATGAATTTTAATTTACTGGTGGTTATTTGTTTTTATATTAATTAACTGGTTCTGGAACCCTTTATTAATTTATGACATAATTGTCAGAACTACTTGTTAGACTTGAAACACTGGTCACACTCCTGATCCAGTTTATAAACATTAATTAGAATAACAGTATTTTTCAATTTTATACAATACTGACAACTTAGTATAGTGCCTAACATTGGTAACTATACTGGGCTGTATAAAAACAAATCTAATATAAATATAAACATAATTATTGATTAAGTATTATTATCAAACAACATCATTTCATTTTTAACATGTTCAACATACAATATAAATATTCTGTAGACCTTAACATGTCACAGTACAAAATAAACATTTCATTACATCCAATCATTCATTGGTCTGGCTCTTTTACATTTAATATTAGTCATTGACCCCTTTTTACTTGAGGTACTTCTCAAACACATGAACTATTGAACAACCTTAAGTCAGGGTATGGTCCTTGACCATATTTCAATCAATTTTTTGTGTAACGTTGGGGAACCTCAACTATGTTACGTTACATAACACCCCCCCTTCGAAATAAGTTTATTTTGGTATAAACAAAGTTTAGCAAGAAATAAACTCCTAACTTGTATTTGGCCAATTGGTTTCCTATTTATGGTACTTTTATATTTCATAATTATCCGTTATATTATTATCATTTCTTCGTTCCTTCTTAAAATCAATTATTTCCCAAGTTTAAATCTTATTTCTATAATCATTCTTGTGACATTCTTTATTAATTATACATTTTGGATCTGGTTTTATTTAATTCTCTATATTTATTTGTGAGTTTTCCCTCTAATATTTAATTTTCCTAAACCTCCCTAACATTATAACTGGAATCGAATCGGTGGTGCTCTATCGGCTAACCAATTACCGTCGTCCTTTACATACTTTCTGGGATCAGAGGAACATCATCTCTGCCCAGTCAAATGATTGCTGGAATATTCTACAGTCAATCTTCATTAATAAACCTCGTAAGGTAGTCATCATGTGACCTTCAATAAAATAATAAATAATAATCATATTCTAGGGATTATTCACTGTACTTTAACTCAGATCATATTATTTCTTCATATTAATTCTTCCTTCTATTATACACTTTTTCTCTCCAATACTTGGCTATTTTATTGACATTTATTAATTGGTTTTTTTACGGATAATTCTTAACCATTTGTTTTTTCTTTTCTTGTGATCCTTTTGAGGGTTCCATTTTGGCTTCTTCATTCTCTTATCTTCATTGGCTCATATTCCTTTGTGATCAATACAGCTGGTTATGAGATTTTGGTCAGTACTATACATTACATTATGTAATTATATTCTTCTGGCACAATCATTATTATTCTTTTTATATTCTAAATTACATTTCTCACTATTATGTTATATTAGATAAACTCATTTCGTCTTTTGGTTTTGATGATTTTTTATTAGGTTGAATCAGTGTTATTTTTATTTATTTTTTTTTCATATTAGTTTAAAGCAATTTCTTCTAAATTGTATAGTAAGGTGTTCTTACTTATTTTTCGACTTTGGTTGTTTTTTTTTATCTTCAAAATTCTCTTTCTTATATACCTCATAAATTGTTTTCTTAAATACTTGTTTGTAAGTTGGGCTTACTTCATTTTTTTGAATTTTGGGGTATTTATCCTCTTTATTTTAAATTATACTGTTCCTGAATAATTATTGAGTAAGTTGTTCTTACGGTTTCTTTAGAATTTTAGGTTTTTTATTTACAATGGGTTGCTTGGTCCTGTATCCATAAAATCGGTCCCCTTTCTTTTATATTCTGTTTAGAATCGGTTTTTAACCGTGGTCCATTATTTCCTCTATACTGGTTGTTCGGGTCTCTCTAGTGTATAGAGTTATTTCTGTCCTTGTGACATATCTCATTATTGTACAGTTCTTGCCTCTTGTCACTATAAAATTGTCATTTATAGTCAAGCTCATCATCGTCCTTTGAACTGATTCTTCTGCACTGTCTCTTAATGTTTCTGATGGTTCATACATAAATTCCATAAGTCCTCCATGCTCCTTAGTTAGTTTTGGCCTTTTTGGTCCTTCTAGTCCATCTGGGAATTCAAGTGTGGTTCGTTTAAAGTTTCTCACTTGCCTTACTTCTCTGTTTTCCGTAATTGGTCTATTATGCAGTTTAACTAATCCCCCTTTAATCATTTCCAATTCTTCCCGTGTATCTATTAATTTCCTTTTACACATTTGTCTTATTCTCACTATCTTCATTTCATCATGGACCCGTTCTATTCTTCCGGTTCTATCAATTGGTATCTTGTCAAATTTTTCTTGGGTCTTCGCTTGTATGTTTCCTATTTGAGTAATTTTGGTCTCTACTTCTACTCTGATTTGCATGATGGGTTCATCTGTCTTTTCCAGATCCACCTTAATTTCATTTATTTGCTGTCTTACTTCCACTTCACAGCTATCAACTCCTTTGCTCCATGTTTCATTGACAATTATAATACTTCTATTGATGACTTCCCTCAATGCTAGGCCTTGTTCATTGATGATTTGCCGCAACTCTTTATTATGGTTTTCAATTTTCTCATCCATTCGTTTGGTATTCTCCAGAATCTGCCTCAAACTCTCATCATTCCTGTCAAACCTTTTATTCATTTGCTTGATTAAATTTTCGCTCAAAATTTCGTTTTGTTTTCTTGAGTTCTCATTAATACTGTCTATTTTATTTTCCAGCTTTTCTGAATTTTCATTTATACTGTCTATCTTTTCATTGATTTGTCTAAATTCGGCCTTCAATCGTTCATTATTTTCATTTATGGTTTGCCTTAAAAGTTCACTAGTACTTTCCTTAATACTGTCTATTTTTTCATTAGTTTGTCTATTATCTTCTTTGATACTGTCTATTTTATTTTCTAGCTTTACTGAGTTTTCTTCAAATTTTTTATTTAATTCTTCCTTCTGTTTCCTGGAATCTTCTTTGATACTGTCTATTTTTTCATTAGTTTGTCTATTATCTTCTTTGATTAATTCCCATAATTTTTGTAAATCTAGGCCTCCTCTGGCTTCCTCTTTATCTGGTTGGTCCCCTTGGGCATCTTCTTCCACTATTTCCGTTTCCGTATCCATAACTATTTCGGTTTCTTCTGTATCACCTGTCTGTTGATCCATTTCACTGTCCGTGATTAATTCTATTTCTTGTTCCTGTCCACCTTCTTCCTTCTCCTTCTCTTCTGCCCTCTTCTTCGATCTGCCTATGGTATTAAGCATTCCTGTGCCTCTAATGGTTGCCTGCTCAAGTTAAGTAACAAATAATATGATTTTTTACTTAAATAAAGCCCACTCGTTGAGCGCCAATTTGTAATAAACTGTATGTGGACGTCCTCGTTTTCGTTTAAGCCCCACGTTGCAAGCGACAATTTGTAATAAACTGTGACGTCCGCCTCGTTCAAGCCCCGCGATGGAAGCCAATTTGTAATAAACTAAATTCCAGTGATGAATGTTTTTATAAGCTCCACGTTGTTTTGCGCCAATTTGTAATAAACTACTTATGGTGAGTCCTTCGTCAATCAGTCCCCCTCGTAGGAGTCGTCAATTTGTTATGGAATAAGTATGTTAGGTACTAGCGATGAAACGTCCGTCTTATTCAAACCCCACTGTTGTAACCAATTTTGTAGAGAACTACTTGTTAATTATGTGAGGACGTATGTTATAGTGTATGATACCAGCTGGAGACGTCAAATTGTAAAGAAATCTTGTCTATGGGTGTAATTAGTTATAAGAGACTCCTGTGTAACAAATGCCAAGTAATACGTTGTAGATGGCGATTCGTAACAATTAAAATGCCGTTACCTGGTTTAATTAATATGTTATTAACTAATATACCTTTCGGTTGTGACCGGTGAAACCCTCAGAACATAGATTATTAAGTCAACAAAATTAGAATTATGTTCCTGAATTTATAATGGTATTATTCTATAGACTTAACTTAGTTCTCAGTGGTTGTTTAATATGAGCAATATATATGGAGTATTTACTGAATGTAAGTGGTATTTGTTTCAACCCTAGTCACTCAATGATAAAAATTTCATTCAAATTTAGTATTAAAAAACCAGTTAGTTCAGCAATCTCCCGTCCCACCAGCTGCAAATTTTAAGCGCTGCTACTAGAAATAAGTGTACTTATAGGTTAGTTATTCGGAGTGTTTGTATCAATCTGTTTATAAATTATTACATCAACTACATATAGTATTTTCTCTGCAATGACTAAAACGTTATCTCATACAACAAATGTACTTTATTTATTTTTCTCTGATATTTAACAAGTTACGTTGTCTCAGACAAACAATAAGACGATCCAATCGACTATCCCAACATATATCGATTCTTAATTATTCGAACTCTAAAAACATATACTCTTGAAAATAATGACAAATAATTCTTATCCCAGGGTTCGTATAGTTCTTTGAACCATTAGTAAGGCCAGGTAAAACGCATAATTAAGGTTGTTCAATTTACAAAATAATATTATTTACTTAAATTACAATGGAATGAAAATAAGTTGTTTTTTACCAAACCGACGAAACTTCGGCTGGCGGTGAACGTTTGTCAACAGTGTATCTGGTCAAAATGCGGGTTATCTCGTCTTCCTCCAGTGGAACTGCTCTGATTTTCAATAAAATTGATGATGGTGTGTACTTGGTAAATCCTCAGGAGATCTTCTGGCTTCTATTCTTCTTTTGCGGTCTTCACAAGTCTTGGTCCCAGTGAATTGGAATTAGGATCTCAGCTTCTGCTGCCAATGAAGGTTCTTTCGTCCAACCGAGTCTTCTGTATTTCCAATAATCCCGTTAATTCAGGTTTTAACTCTTTACTGGTCTTCGATTTATAGCATGAAATGGTTTAATACCAAATTCAGCGGAATTATTTAGTGAATGAGGTGAGATGCTTTCAATTCTCTTTTATTGTATTCATTGATAATTTAGAGGGTTATTTAATTTGTATGATTCATTAACATTCAAGTATAATTGTTTTGCAAAAATGCTTTTTCAATTTGGATATATATTTTCTTTATATTTATTCATATATTTTAAACATATCGGTCCATCTCAATCTAATAGCTTGTAACAATCAGCACGAATTCATCCAAAATCAACAACTTCTTATATATCAGTTGCCTTAACAACCACGTTTTCTATATATCCTTGAGCCGGCATTATAGAATATTACTACTCCTTTCCAATAAAATACTCCATGCTTGGATTAATCTTGAATCACATAAAATTCTCCCCTAACCTTCCTTACTAAACAGTAAATGTTTTACTAGAGTTTCGTTGGACTGGGTTTACTAAAAAGGTATTAATTTCCTTTCACTAATATGGAATTTAGGCCTATAGATTCATTTACAACCATTATAACATTATTTGGTTTTTTTAACTTAATTTTCTTTTTTACCTGACCTACTGTACAATTAATTATTGGTTACATAGTTAATTACATGAATTTTAATTTACTGGTGGTTATTTGTTTTTATATTAATTAACTGGTTCTGGAACCCTTTATTAATTTATGACATAATTGTCAGAACTACTTGTTAGACTTGAAACACTGGTCACACTCCTGATCCAGTTTATAAACATTAATTAGAATAACAGTATTTTTCAATTTTATACAATACTGACAACTTAGTATAGTGCCTAACATTGGTAACTATACTGGGCTGTATAAAAACAAATCTAATATAAATATAAACATAATTATTGATTAAGTATTATTATCAAACAACATCATTTCATTTTTAACATGTTCAACATACAATATAAATATTCTGTAGACCTTAACATGTCACAGTACAAAATAAACATTTCATTACATCCAATCATTCATTGGTCTGGCTCTTTTACATTTAATATTAGTCATTGACCCCTTTTTACTTGAGGTACTTCTCAAACACATGAACTATTGAACAACCTTAAGTCAGGGTATGGTCCTTGACCATATTTCAATCAATTTTTTGTGTAACGTTGGGGAACCTCAACTATGTTACGTTACATAACACCCCCCCTTCGAAATAAGTTTATTTTGGTATAAACAAAGTTTAGCAAGAAATAAACTCCTAACTTGTATTTGGCCAATTGGTTTCCTATTTATGGTACTTTTATATTTCATAATTATCCGTTATATTATTATCATTTCTTCGTTCCTTCTTAAAATCAATTATTTCCCAAGTTTAAATCTTATTTCTATAATCATTCTTGTGACATTCTTTATTAATTATACATTTTGGATCTGGTTTTATTTAATTCTCTATATTTATTTGTGAGTTTTCCCTCTAATATTTAATTTTCCTAAACCTCCCTAACATTATAACTGGAATCGAATCGGTGGTGCTCTATCGGCTAACCAATTACCGTCGTCCTTTACATACTTTCTGGGATCAGAGGAACATCATCTCTGCCCAGTCAAATGATTGCTGGAATATTCTACAGTCAATCTTCATTAATAAACCTCGTAAGGTAGTCATCATGTGACCTTCAATAAAATAATAAATAATAATCATATTCTAGGGATTATTCACTGTACTTTAACTCAGATCATATTATTTCTTCATATTAATTCTTCCTTCTATTATACACTTTTTCTCTCCAATACTTGGCTATTTTATTGACATTTATTAATTGGTTTTTTTACGGATAATTCTTAACCATTTGTTTTTTCTTTTCTTGTGATCCTTTTGAGGGTTCCATTTTGGCTTCTTCATTCTCTTATCTTCATTGGCTCATATTCCTTTGTGATCAATACAGCTGGTTATGAGATTTTGGTCAGTACTATACATTACATTATGTAATTATATTCTTCTGGCACAATCATTATTATTCTTTTTATATTCTAAATTACATTTCTCACTATTATGTTATATTAGATAAACTCATTTCGTCTTTTGGTTTTGATGATTTTTTATTAGGTTGAATCAGTGTTATTTTTATTTATTTTTTTTTTCATATTAGTTTAAAGCAATTTCTTCTAAATTGTATAGTAAGGTGTTCTTACTTATTTTTCGACTTTGGTTGTTTTTTTTTATCTTCAAAATTCTCTTTCTTATATACCTCATAAATTGTTTTCTTAAATACTTGTTTGTAAGTTGGGCTTACTTCATTTTTTTGAATTTTGGGGTATTTATCCTCTTTATTTTAAATTATACTGTTCCTGAATAATTATTGAGTAAGTTGTTCTTACGGTTTCTTTAGAATTTTAGGTTTTTTATTTACAATGGGTTGCTTGGTCCTGTATCCATAAAATCGGTCCCCTTTCTTTTATATTCTGTTTAGAGTCGGTTTTTAACCGTGGTCCATTATTTCCTCTATACTGGTTGTTCGGGTCTCTCTAGTGTATAGAGTTATTTCTGTCCTTGTGACATATCTCATTATTGTACAGTTCTTGCCTCTTGTCACTATAAAATTGTCATTTATAGTCAAGCTCATCATCGTCCTTTGAACTGATTCTTCTGCACTGTCTCTTAATGTTTCTGATGGTTCATACATAAATTCCATAAGTCCTCCATGCTCCTTAGTTAGTTTTGGCCTTTTTGGTCCTTCTAGTCCATCTGGGAATTCAAGTGTGGTTCGTTTAAAGTTTCTCACTTGCCTTACTTCTCTGTTTTCCGTAATTGGTCTATTATGCAGTTTAACTAATCCCCCTTTAATCATTTCCAATTCTTCCCGTGTATCTATTAATTTCCTTTTACACATTTGTCTTATTCTCACTATCTTCATTTCATCATGGACCCGTTCTATTCTTCCGGTTCTATCAATTGGTATCTTGTCAAATTTTTCTTGGGTCTTCGCTTGTACGTTTCCTATTTGAGTAATTTTGGTCTCTACTTCTACTCTGATTTGCATGATGGGTTCATCTGTCTTTTCCAGATCCACCTTAATTTCATTTATTTGCTGTCTTACTTCCACTTCACAGCTATCAACTCCTTTGCTCCATGTTTCATTGACAATTATAATACTTCTATTGATGACTTCCCTCAATGCTAGGCCTTGTTCATTGATGATTTGCCGCAACTCTTTATTATGGTTTTCAATTTTCTCATCCATTCGTTTGGTATTCTCCAGAATCTGCCTCAAACTCTCATCATTCCTGTCAAACCTTTTATTCATTTGCTTGATTAAATTTTCGCTCAAAATTTCGTTTTGTTTTCTTGAGTTCTCATTAATACTGTCTATTTTATTTTCCAGCTTTTCTGAATTTTCATTTATACTGTCTATCTTTTCATTGATTTGTCTAAAATCGGCCTTCAATCGTTCATTATTTTCATTTATGGTTTGCCTTAAAAGTTCACTAGTACTTTCCTTAATACTGTCTATTTTTTCATTAGTTTGTCTATTATCTTCTTTGATACTGTCTATTTTATTTTCTTGCTTTTCTGAGTTTTCTTCAAATTTTTTATTTAATTCTTCCTTCTGTTTCCTGGAATCTTCTTTGATACTGTCTATTTTTTCATTAGTTTGTCTATTATCTTCTTTGATTAATTCCCATAATTTTTGTAAATCTAGGCCTCCTCTGGCTTCCTCTTTATCTGGTTGGTCCCCTTGGGCATCTTCTTCCACTATTTCCGTTTCCGTATCCATAACTATTTCGGTTTCTTCTGTATCACCTGTCTGTTGATCCATTTCACTGTCCGTGATTAATTCTATTTCTTGTCCTGTCCACCTTCTTCCTTCTCCTTCTCTTCTGCCCTCTTCTTCGATCTGCCTATGGTATTAAGCATTCCTATGCCTCTAATGGTTGCCTGCTCAAGTTAAGTAACAAATAATATGATTTTTTACTTAAATAAAGCCCACTCGTTGAGCGCCAATTTGTAATAAACTGTATGTGGACGTCCTCGTTTTCGTTTAAGCCCCACGTTGCAAGCGACAATTTGTAATAAACTGTGACGTCCGCCTCGTTCAAGCCCCGCGATGGAAGCCAATTTGTAATAAACTAAATTCCAGTGATGAATGTTTTTATAAGCTCCACGTTGTTTTGCGCCAATTTGTAATAAACTACTTATGGTGAGTCCTTCGTCAATCAGTCCCCCTCGTAGGAGTCGTCAATTTGTTATGGAATAAGTATGTTAGGTACTAGCGATGAAACGTCCGTCTTATTCAAACCCCACTGTTGTAACCAATTTTGTAGAGAACTACTTGTTAATTATGTGAGGACGTATGTTATAGTGTATGATACCAGCTGGAGACGTCAAATTGTAAAGAAATCTTGTCTATGGGTGTAATTAGTTATAAGAGACTCCTGTGTAACAAATGCCAAGTAATACGTTGTAGATGGCGATTCGTAACAATTAAAATGCCGTTACCTGGTTTAATTAATATGTTATTAACTAATATACCTTTCGGTTGTGACCGGTGAAACCCTCAGAACATAGATTATTAAGTCAACAAAATTAGAATTATGTTCCTGAATTTATAATGGTATTATTCTATAGACTTAACTTAGTTCTCAGTGGTTGTTTAATATGAGCAATATATATGGAGTATTTACTGAATGTAAGTGGTATTTGTTTCAACCCTAGTCACTCAATGATAAAAATTTCATTCAAATTTAGTATTAAAAAACCAGTTAGTTCAGCAATCTCCCGTCCCACCAGCTGCAAATTTTAAGCGCTGCTACTAGAAATAAGTGTACTTATAGGTTAGTTATTCGGAGTGTTTGTATCAATCTGTTTATAAATTATTACATCAACTACATATAGTATTTTCTCTGCAATGACTAAAACGTTATCTCATACAACAAATGTACTTTATTTATTTTTCTCTGATATTTAACAAGTTACGTTGTCTCAGACAAACAATAAGACGATCCAATCGACTATCCCAACATATATCGATTCTTAATTATTCGAACTCTAAAAACATATACTCTTGAAAATAATGACAAATAATTCTTATCCCAGGGTTCGTATAGTTCTTTGAACCATTAGTAAGGCCAGGTAAAACGCATAATTAAGGTTGTTCAATTTACAAAATAATATTATTTACTTAAATTACAATGGAATGAAAATAAGTTGTTTTTTACCAAACCGACGAAACTTCGGCTGGCGGTGAACGTTTGTCAACAGTGTATCTGGTCAAAATGCGGGTTATCTCGTCTTCCTCCAGTGGAACTGCTCTGATTTTCAATAAAATTGATGATGGTGTGTACTTGGTAAATCCTCAGGAGATCTTCTGGCTTCTATTCTTCTTTTGCGGTCTTCACAAGTCTTGGTCCCAGTGAATTGGAATTAGGATCTCAGCTTCTGCTGCCAATGAAGGTTCTTTCGTCCAACCGAGTCTTCTGTATTTCCAATAATCCCGTTAATTCAGGTTTTAACTCTTTACTGGTCTTCGATTTATAGCATGAAATGGTTTAATACCAAATTCAGCGGAATTATTTAGTGAATGAGGTGAGATGCTTTCAATTCTCTTTTATTGTATTCATTGATAATTTAGAGGGTTATTTAATTTGTATGATTCATTAACATTCAAGTATAATTGTTTTGCAAAAATGCTTTTTCAATTTGGATATATATTTTCTTTATATTTATTCATATATTTTAAACATATCGGTCCATCTCAATCTAATAGCTTGTAACAATCAGCACGAATTCATCCAAAATCAACAACTTCTTATATATCAGTTGCCTTAACAACCACGTTTTCTATATATCCTTGAGCCGGCATTATAGAATATTACTACTCCTTTCCAATAAAATACTCCATGCTTGGATTAATCTTGAATCACATAAAATTCTCCCCTAACCTTCCTTACTAAACAGTAAATGTTTTACTAGAGTTTCGTTGGACTGGGTTTACTAAAAAGGTATTAATTTCCTTTCACTAATATGGAATTTAGGCCTATAGATTCATTTACAACCATTATAACATTATTTGGTTTTTTTAACTTAATTTTCTTTTTTACCTGACCTACTGTACAATTAATTATTGGTTACATAGTTAATTACATGAATTTTAATTTACTGGTGGTTATTTGTTTTTATATTAATTAACTGGTTCTGGAACCCTTTATTAATTTATGACATAATTGTCAGAACTACTTGTTAGACTTGAAACACTGGTCACACTCCTGATCCAGTTTATAAACATTAATTAGAATAACAGTATTTTTCAATTTTATACAATACTGACAACTTAGTATAGTGCCTAACATTGGTAACTATACTGGGCTGTATAAAAACAAATCTAATATAAATATAAACATAATTATTGATTAAGTATTATTATCAAACAACATCATTTCATTTTTAACATGTTCAACATACAATATAAATATTCTGTAGACCTTAACATGTCACAGTACAAAATAAACATTTCATTACATCCAATCATTCATTGGTCTGGCTCTTTTACATTTAATATTAGTCATTGACCCCTTTTTACTTGAGGTACTTCTCAAACACATGAACTATTGAACAACCTTAAGTCAGGGTATGGTCCTTGACCATATTTCAATCAATTTTTTGTGTAACGTTGGGGAACCTCAACTATGTTACGTTACATAACACCCCCCCTTCGAAATAAGTTTATTTTGGTATAAACAAAGTTTAGCAAGAAATAAACTCCTAACTTGTATTTGGCCAATTGGTTTCCTATTTATGGTACTTTTATATTTCATAATTATCCGTTATATTATTATCATTTCTTCGTTCCTTCTTAAAATCAATTATTTCCCAAGTTTAAATCTTATTTCTATAATCATTCTTGTGACATTCTTTATTAATTATACATTTTGGATCTGGTTTTATTTAATTCTCTATATTTATTTGTGAGTTTTCCCTCTAATATTTAATTTTCCTAAACCTCCCTAACATTATAACTGGAATCGAATCGGTGGTGCTCTATCGGCTAACCAATTACCGTCGTCCTTTACATACTTTCTGGGATCAGAGGAACATCATCTCTGCCCAGTCAAATGATTGCTGGAATATTCTACAGTCAATCTTCATTAATAAACCTCGTAAGGTAGTCATCATGTGACCTTCAATAAAATAATAAATAATAATCATATTCTAGGGATTATTCACTGTACTTTAACTCAGATCATATTATTTCTTCATATTAATTCTTCCTTCTATTATACACTTTTTCTCTCCAATACTTGGCTATTTTATTGACATTTATTAATTGGTTTTTTTACGGATAATTCTTAACCATTTGTTTTTTCTTTTCTTGTGATCCTTTTGAGGGTTCCATTTTGGCTTCTTCATTCTCTTATCTTCATTGGCTCATATTCCTTTGTGATCAATACAGCTGGTTATGAGATTTTGGTCAGTACTATACATTACATTATGTAATTATATTCTTCTGGCACAATCATTATTATTCTTTTTATATTCTAAATTACATTTCTCACTATTATGTTATATTAGATAAACTCATTTCGTCTTTTGGTTTTGATGATTTTTTATTAGGTTGAATCAGTGTTATTTTTATTTATTTTTTTTTTCATATTAGTTTAAAGCAATTTCTTCTAAATTGTATAGTAAGGTGTTCTTACTTATTTTTCGACTTTGGTTGTTTTTTTTTATCTTCAAAATTCTCTTTCTTATATACCTCATAAATTGTTTTCTTAAATACTTGTTTGTAAGTTGGGCTTACTTCATTTTTTTGAATTTTGGGGTATTTATCCTCTTTATTTTAAATTATACTGTTCCTGAATAATTATTGAGTAAGTTGTTCTTACGGTTTCTTTAGAATTTTAGGTTTTTTATTTACAATGGGTTGCTTGGTCCTGTATCCATAAAATCGGTCCCCTTTCTTTTATATTCTGTTTAGAGTCGGTTTTTAACCGTGGTCCATTATTTCCTCTATACTGGTTGTTCGGGTCTCTCTAGTGTATAGAGTTATTTCTGTCCTTGTGACATATCTCATTATTGTACAGTTCTTGCCTCTTGTCACTATAAAATTGTCATTTATAGTCAAGCTCATCATCGTCCTTTGAACTGATTCTTCTGCACTGTCTCTTAATGTTTCTGATGGTTCATACATAAATTCCATAAGTCCTCCATGCTCCTTAGTTAGTTTTGGCCTTTTTGGTCCTTCTAGTCCATCTGGGAATTCAAGTGTGGTTCGTTTAAAGTTTCTCACTTGCCTTACTTCTCTGTTTTCCGTAATTGGTCTATTATGCAGTTTAACTAATCCCCCTTTAATCATTTCCAATTCTTCCCGTGTATCTATTAATTTCCTTTTACACATTTGTCTTATTCTCACTATCTTCATTTCATCATGGACCCGTTCTATTCTTCCGGTTCTATCAATTGGTATCTTGTCAAATTTTTCTTGGGTCTTCGCTTGTACGTTTCCTATTTGAGTAATTTTGGTCTCTACTTCTACTCTGATTTGCATGATGGGTTCATCTGTCTTTTCCAGATCCACCTTAATTTCATTTATTTGCTGTCTTACTTCCACTTCACAGCTATCAACTCCTTTGCTCCATGTTTCATTGACAATTATAATACTTCTATTGATGACTTCCCTCAATGCTAGGCCTTGTTCATTGATGATTTGCCGCAACTCTTTATTATGGTTTTCAATTTTCTCATCCATTCGTTTGGTATTCTCCAGAATCTGCCTCAAACTCTCATCATTCCTGTCAAACCTTTTATTCATTTGCTTGATTAAATTTTCGCTCAAAATTTCGTTTTGTTTTCTTGAGTTCTCATTAATACTGTCTATTTTATTTTCCAGCTTTTCTGAATTTTCATTTATACTGTCTATCTTTTCATTGATTTGTCTAAAATCGGCCTTCAATCGTTCATTATTTTCATTTATGGTTTGCCTTAAAAGTTCACTAGTACTTTCCTTAATACTGTCTATTTTTTCATTAGTTTGTCTATTATCTTCTTTGATACTGTCTATTTTATTTTCTTGCTTTTCTGAGTTTTCTTCAAATTTTTTATTTAATTCTTCCTTCTGTTTCCTGGAATCTTCTTTGATACTGTCTATTTTTTCATTAGTTTGTCTATTATCTTCTTTGATTAATTCCCATAATTTTTGTAAATCTAGGCCTCCTCTGGCTTCCTCTTTATCTGGTTGGTCCCCTTGGGCATCTTCTTCCACTATTTCCGTTTCCGTATCCATAACTATTTCGGTTTCTTCTGTATCACCTGTCTGTTGATCCATTTCACTGTCCGTGATTAATTCTATTTCTTGTCCTGTCCACCTTCTTCCTTCTCCTTCTCTTCTGCCCTCTTCTTCGATCTGCCTATGGTATTAAGCATTCCTATGCCTCTAATGGTTGCCTGCTCAAGTTAAGTAACAAATAATATGATTTTTTACTTAAATAAAGCCCACTCGTTGAGCGCCAATTTGTAATAAACTGTATGTGGACGTCCTCGTTTTCGTTTAAGCCCCACGTTGCAAGCGACAATTTGTAATAAACTGTGACGTCCGCCTCGTTCAAGCCCCGCGATGGAAGCCAATTTGTAATAAACTAAATTCCAGTGATGAATGTTTTTATAAGCTCCACGTTGTTTTGCGCCAATTTGTAATAAACTACTTATGGTGAGTCCTTCGTCAATCAGTCCCCCTCGTAGGAGTCGTCAATTTGTTATGGAATAAGTATGTTAGGTACTAGCGATGAAACGTCCGTCTTATTCAAACCCCACTGTTGTAACCAATTTTGTAGAGAACTACTTGTTAATTATGTGAGGACGTATGTTATAGTGTATGATACCAGCTGGAGACGTCAAATTGTAAAGAAATCTTGTCTATGGGTGTAATTAGTTATAAGAGACTCCTGTGTAACAAATGCCAAGTAATACGTTGTAGATGGCGATTCGTAACAATTAAAATGCCGTTACCTGGTTTAATTAATATGTTATTAACTAATATACCTTTCGGTTGTGACCGGTGAAACCCTCAGAACATAGATTATTAAGTCAACAAAATTAGAATTATGTTCCTGAATTTATAATGGTATTATTCTATAGACTTAACTTAGTTCTCAGTGGTTGTTTAATATGAGCAATATATATGGAGTATTTACTGAATGTAAGTGGTATTTGTTTCAACCCTAGTCACTCAATGATAAAAATTTCATTCAAATTTAGTATTAAAAAACCAGTTAGTTCAGCAATCTCCCGTCCCACCAGCTGCAAATTTTAAGCGCTGCTACTAGAAATAAGTGTACTTATAGGTTAGTTATTCGGAGTGTTTGTATCAATCTGTTTATAAATTATTACATCAACTACATATAGTATTTTCTCTGCAATGACTAAAACGTTATCTCATACAACAAATGTACTTTATTTATTTTTCTCTGATATTTAACAAGTTACGTTGTCTCAGACAAACAATAAGACGATCCAATCGACTATCCCAACATATATCGATTCTTAATTATTCGAACTCTAAAAACATATACTCTTGAAAATAATGACAAATAATTCTTATTCCAGGGTTCGTATAGTTCTTTAAACCATTAGTAAGGCCAGGTAAAACGCATAATTAAGGTTGTTCAATTTACAAAATAATATTATTTACTTAAATTACAATGGAATGAAAATAAGTTGTTTTTTACCAAACCGACGAAACTTCGGCTGGCGGTGAACGTTTGTCAACAGTGTATCTGGTCAAAATGCGGGTTATCTCGTCTTCCTCCAGTGGAACTGCTCTGATTTTCAATAAAATTGATGATGGTGTGTACTTGGTAAATCCTCAGGAGATCTTCTGGCTTCTATTCTTCTTTTGCGGTCTTCACAAGTCTTGGTCCCAGTGAATTGGAATTAGGATCTCAGCTTCTGCTGCCAATGAAGGTTCTTTCGTCCAACCGAGTCTTCTGTATTTCCAATAATCCCGTTAATTCAGGTTTTAACTCTTTACTGGTCTTCGATTTATAGCATGAAATGGTTTAATACCAAATTCAGCGGAATTATTTAGTGAATGAGGTGAGATGCTTTCAATTCTCTTTTATTGTATTCATTGATAATTTAGAGGGTTATTTAATTTGTATGATTCATTAACATTCAAGTATAATTGTTTTGCAAAAATGCTTTTTCAATTTGGATATATATTTTCTTTATATTTATTCATATATTTTAAACATATCGGTCCATCTCAATCTAATAGCTTGTAACAATCAGCACGAATTCATCCTAAATCAACAACTTCTTATATATCAGTTGCCTTAACAACCACGTTTTCTATATATCCTTGAGCCGGCATTATAAAATATTACTACTCCTTTCCAATAAAATACTCCATGCTTGGATTAATCTTGAATCACATAAAATTCTCCCCTAACCTTCCTTACTAAACAGTAAATGTTTTACTAGAGTTTCGTTGGACTGGGTTTACTAAAAAGGTATTAATTTCCTTTCACTAATATGGAATTTAGGCCTATAGATTCATTTACAACCATTATAACATTATTTGGTTTTTTTAACTTAATTTTCTTTTTTACCTGACCTACTGTACAATTAATTATTGGTTACATAGTTAATTACATGAATTTTAATTTACTGGTGGTTATTTGTTTTTATATTAATTAACTGGTTCTGGAACCCTTTATTAATTTATGACATAATTGTCAGAACTACTTGTTAGACTTGAAACACTGGTCACACTCCTGATCCAGTTTATAAACATTAATTAGAATAACAGTATTTTTCAATTTTATACAATACTGACAACTTAGTATAGTGCCTAACATTGGTAACTATACTGGGCTGTATAAAAACAAATCTAATATAAATATAAACATAATTATTGATTAAGTATTATTATCAAACAACATCATTTCATTTTTAACATGTTCAACATACAATATAAATATTCTGTAGACCTTAACATGTCACAGTACAAAATAAACATTTCATTACATCCAATCATTCATTGGTCTGGCTCTTTTACATTTAATATTAGTCATTGACCCCTTTTTACTTGAGGTACTTCTCAAACACATGAACTATTGAACAACCTTAAGTCAGGGTATGGTCCTTGACCATATTTCAATCAATTTTTTGTGTAACGTTGGGGAACCTCAACTATGTTACGTTACATAACACCCCCCCCCCTTCGAAATAAGTTTATTTTGGTATAAACAAAGTTTAGCAAGAAATAAACTCCTAACTTGTATTTGGCCAATTGGTTTCCTATTTATGGTACTTTTATATTTCATAATTATCCGTTATATTATTATCATTTCTTCGTTCCTTCTTAAAATCAATTATTTCCCAAGTTTAAATCTTATTTCTATAATCATTCTTGTGACATTCTTTATTAATTATACATTTTGGATCTGGTTTTATTTAATTCTCTATATTTATTTGTGAGTTTTCCCTCTAATATTTAATTTTCCTAAACCTCCCTAACATTATAACTGGAATCGAATCGGTGGTGCTCTATCGGCTAACCAATTACCGTCGTCCTTTACATACTTTCTGGGATCAGAGGAACATCATCTCTGCCCAGTCAAATGATTGCTGGAATATTCTACAGTCAATCTTCATTAATAAACCTCGTAAGGTAGTCATCATGTGACCTTCAATAAAATAATAAATAATAATCATATTCTAGGGATTATTCACTGTACTTTAACTCAGATCATATTTTTTCTTCATATTAATTCTTCCTTCTATTATACACTTTTTCTCTCCAATACTTGGCTATTTTATTGACATTTATTAATTGGTTTTTTTACGGATAATTCTTAACCATTTGTTTTTTCTTTTCTTGTGATCCTTTTGAGGGTTCCATTTTGGCTTCTTCATTCTCTTATCTTCATTGGCTCATATTCCTTTGTGATCAATACAGCTGGTTATGAGATTTTGGTCAGTACTATACATTACATTATGTAGTTATATTCTTCTGGCACAATCATTATTATTCTTTTTATATTCTAAATTACATTTCTCACTATTATGTTATATTAGATAAACTCATTTCGTCTTTTGGTTTTGATGATTTTTTATTAGGTTGAATCAGTGTTATTTTATTTATTTTTTTTTCATATTAGTTTAAAGCAATTTCTTCTAAATTGTATAGTAAGGTGTTCTTACTTATTTTTCGACTTTGGTTGTTTTTTTTATCTTCAAAATTCTCTTTCTTATATACCTCATAAATTGTTTTCTTAAATACTTGTTTGTAAGTTGGGCTTACTTCATTTTTTTGAATTTTGGGGTATTTATCCTCTTTATTTTAAATTATACTGTTCCTGAATAATTATTGAGTAAGTTGTTCTTACGGTTTCTTTAGAATTTTGGGTTTTTTATTTACAATGGGTTGCTTGGTCCTGTATCCATAAAATCCGTCCCCTTTCTTTTATATTCTGTTTAGAATCGGTTTTTAACCGTGGTCCATTATTTCCTCTATACTGGTTGTTCGGGTCTCTCTAGTGTATAGAGTTATTTCTGTCCTTGTGACATATCTCATTATTGTACAGTTCTTGCCTCTTGTCACTATAAAATTGTCATTTATAGTCAAGCTCATCATCGTCCTTTGAACTGATTCTTCTGCACTGTCTCTTAATGTTTCTGATGGTTCATACATAAATTCCATAAGTCCTCCATGCTCCTTAGTTAGTTTTGGCCTTTTTGGTCCTTCTAGTCCATCTGGGAATTCAAGTGTGGTTCGTTTAAAGTTTCTCACTTGCCTTACTTCTCTGTTTTCCGTAATTGGTCTATTATGCAGTTTAACTAATCCCCCTTTAATCATTTCCAATTCTTCCCGTGTATCTATTAATTTCCTTTTACACATTTGTCTTATTCTCACTATCTTCATTTCATCATGGACCCGTTCTATTCTTCCGGTTCTATCAATTGGTATCTTGTCAAATTTTTCTTGGGTCTTCGCTTGTATGTTTCCTATTTGAGTAATTTTGGTCTCTACTTCTACTCTGATTTGCATGATGGGTTCATCTGTCTTTTCCAGATCCACCTTAATTTCATTTATTTGCTGTCTTACTTCCACTTCACAGCTATCAACTCCTTTGCTCCATGTTTCATTGACAATTATAATACTTCTATTGATGACTTCCCTCAATGCTAGGCCTTGTTCATTGATGATTTGCCGCAACTCTTTATTATGGTTTTCAATTTTCTCATCCATTCGTTTGGTATTCTCCAGAATCTGCCTCAAACTCTCATCATTCCTGTCAAACCTTTTATTCATTTGCTTGATTAAATTTTCGCTCAAAATTTCGTTTTGTTTTCTTGAGTTCTCATTAATACTGTCTATTTTATTTTCCAGCTTTTCTGAATTTTCATTTATACGGTCTATCTTTTCATTGATTTGTCTAAAATCGGCCTTCAATCGTTCATTATTTTCATTTATGGTTTGCCTTAAAAGTTCACTAGTACTTTCCTTAATACTGTCTATTTTTTCATTAGTTTGTCTATTATCTTCTTTGATACTGTCTATTTTATTTTCTAGCTTTTCTGAGTTTTCTTCAAATTTTTTATTTAATTCTTCCTTCTGTTTCCTGGAATCTTCTTTGATACTGTCTATTTTTTCATTAGTTTGTCTATTATCTTCTTTGATTAATTCCCATAATTTTTGTAAATCTAGGCCTCCTCTGGCTTCCTCTTTATCTGGTTGGTCCCCTTGGGCATCTTCTTCCACTATTTCCGTTTCCGTATCCATAACTATTTCGGTTTCTTCTGTATCACCTGTCTGTTGATCCATTTCACTGTCCGTGATTAATTCTATTTCTTGTTCCTGTCCACCTTCTTCCTTCTCCTTCTCTTCTGCCCTCTTCTTCGATCTGCCTATGGTATTAAGCATTCCTGTGCCTCTAATGGTTGCCTGCTCAAGTTAAGTAACAAATAATATGATTTTTTACTTAAATAAAGCCCACTCGTTGAGCGCCAATTTGTAATAAACTGTATGTGGACGTCCTCGTTTTCGTTTAAGCCCCACGTTGCAAGCGACAATTTGTAATAAACTGTGACGTCCGCCTCGTTCAAGCCCCGCGATGGAAGCCAATTTGTAATAAACTAAATTCCAGTGATGAATGTTTTTATAAGCTCCACGTTGTTTTGCGCCAATTTGTAATAAACTACTTATGGTGAGTCCTTCGTCAATCAGTCCCCCTCGTAGGAGTCGTCAATTTGTTATGGAATAAGTATGTCAGGTACTAGCGATGAAACGTCCGTCTTATTCAAACCCCACTGTTGTAACCAATTTTGTAGAGAACTACTTGTTAATTATGTGAGGACGTATGTTATAGTGTATGATACCAGCTGGAGACGTCAAATTGTAAAGAAATCTTGTCTATGGGTGTAATTAGTTATAAGAGACTCCTGTGTAACAAATGCCAAGTAATACGTTGTAGATGGCGATTCGTAACAATTAAAATGCCGTTACCTGGTTTAATTAATATGTTATTAACTAATATACCTTTCGGTTGTGACCGGTGAAACCCTCAGAACATAGATTATTAAGTCAACAAAATTAGAATTATGTTCCTGAATTTATAATGGTATTATTCTATAGACTTAACTTAGTTCTCAGTGGTTGTTTAATATGAGCAATATATATGGAGTATTTACTGAATGTAAGTGGTATTTGTTTCAACCCTAGTCACTCAATGATAAAAATTTCATTCAAATTTAGTATTAAAAAACCAGTTAGTTCAGCAATCTCCCGTCCCACCAGCTGCAAATTTTAAGCGCTGCTACTAGAAATAAGTGTACTTATAGGTTAGTTATTCGGAGTGTTTGTATCAATCTGTTTATAAATTATTACACCAACTACATATAGTATTTTCTCTGCAATGACTAAAACGTTATCTCATACAACAAATGTACTTTATTTATTTTTCTCTGATATTTAACAAGTTACGTTGTCTCAGACAAACAATAAGACGATCCAATCGACTATCCCAACATATATCGATTCTTAATTATTCGAACTCTAAAAACATATACTCTTGAAAATAATGACAAATAATTCTTATCCCAGGGTTCGTATAGTTCTTTGAACCATTAGTAAGGCCAGGTAAAACGCATAATTAAGGTTGTTCAATTTACAAAATAATATTATTTACTTAAATTACAATGGAATGAAAATAAGTTGTTTTTTACCAAACCGACGAAACTTCGGCTGGCGGTGAACGTTTGTCAACAGTGTATCTGGTCAAAATGCGGGTTATCTCGTCTTCCTCCAGTGGAACTGCTCTGATTTTCAATAAAATTGATGATGGTGTGTACTTGGTAAATCCTCAGGAGATCTTCTGGCTTCTATTCTTCTTTTGCGGTCTTCACAAGTCTTGGTCCCAGTGAATTGGAATTAGGATCTCAGCTTCTGCTGCCAATGAAGGTTCTTTCGTCCAACCGAGTCTTCTGTATTTCCAATAATCCCGTTAATTCAGGTTTTAACTCTTTACTGGTCTTCGATTTATAGCATGAAATGGTTTAATACCAAATTCAGCGGAATTATTTAGTGAATGAGGTGAGATGCTTTCAATTCTCTTTTATTGTATTCATTGATAATTTAGAGGGTTATTTAATTTGTATGATTCATTAACATTCAAGTATAATTGTTTTGCAAAAATGCTTTTTCAATTTGGATATATATTTTCTTTATATTTATTCATATATTTTAAACATATCGGTCCATCTCAATCTAATAGCTTGTAACAATCAGCACGAATTCATCCAAAATCAACAACTTCTTATATATCAGTTGCCTTAACAACCACGTTTTCTATATATCCTTGAGCCGGCATTATAGAATATTACTACTCCTTTCCAATAAAATACTCCATGCTTGGATTAATCTTGAATCACATAAAATTCTCCCCTAACCTTCCTTACTAAACAGTAAATGTTTTACTAGAGTTTCGTTGGACTGGGTTTACTAAAAAGGTATTAATTTCCTTTCACTAATATGGAATTTAGGCCTATAGATTCATTTACAACCATTATAACATTATTTGGTTTTTTTAACTTAATTTTCTTTTTTACCTGACCTACTGTACAATTAATTATTGGTTACATAGTTAATTACATGAATTTTAATTTACTGGTGGTTATTTGTTTTTATATTAATTAACTGGTTCTGGAACCCTTTATTAATTTATGACATAATTGTCAGAACTACTTGTTAGACTTGAAACACTGGTCACACTCCTGATCCAGTTTATAAACATTAATTAGAATAACAGTATTTTTCAATTTTATACAATACTGACAACTTAGTATAGTGCCTAACATTGGTAACTATACTGGGCTGTATAAAAACAAATCTAATATAAATATAAACATAATTATTGATTAAGTATTATTATCAAACAACATCATTTCATTTTTAACATGTTCAACATACAATATAAATATTCTGTAGACCTTAACATGTCACAGTACAAAATAAACATTTCATTACATCCAATCATTCATTGGTCTGGCTCTTTTACATTTAATATTAGTCATTGACCCCTTTTTACTTGAGGTACTTCTCAAACACATGAACTATTGAACAACCTTAAGTCAGGGTATGGTCCTTGACCATATTTCAATCAATTTTTTATGTAACGTTGGGGAACCTCAACTATGTTACGTTAAAAATATATATATATATATATATTCCAAATTTTCACAGCCAGAATTTATCTTAGTTTTGATTTTGGTTTTCCGGATGTTCCGGTCCATTGTTGAATGTTTTCATCAGCAGGGCGTTTTGGCTACGTCTTATTTCTTCAGTGGCAATCTTGGCCACTTCAGAGCAAGTGGAAGACTATTAGTTTAGTAAGCTACTTATAAACTTGCATCGCAAGCTATTACAGTATTATAAGTGAGTGCTTACAAGTTACAAGTTAGTAACTTGCTCACTATTACAAGTTAGTGAGTGCTTCACATCATCCGGAATATCCAAAACAAAAGCGAACAATTCTGAGAGTTAGGAATGTGTATAAATACAAAAAATTTGTGTTTCTTTTTTTAAACATAATCAGCACCAATGTTATTAGCTCAACACTGTGAGCAATGCTAAGAAATTCTGTGGACAGTTTTAGACTTTCTGCAGTCTCCTTAGCATTAATACTGTCACCAACAAAACTGACATTCGTAAATTCAATAGAATCCAGTCATTAGAGAAAATATAACGTTTATAATTTTCCAAATATATACTAATATACATATTTCCAAATCCTTAACACTCGTTACTATATCAGAGGCATTAGTATCTTAAATATGACGTACAATATGCTAAGCAAAATTGTTAAAATTGCGCTCCAGATTATTTGTGATCCAATTCATATAATGGAAGGCTTTGTAAATTTCGGTCTGGATTTCGTCAAGTATCGATTTAGAAATTTAACGAATGGAAGCTCAACTAATAATCGTCTCTTTTAAGAAGTTAACAATGTTGGTAATATGTTGTGAGAAAATTAAGGGTTAGGAATAAAGAACAGAAAATAAGAAAGTACAAGTCTACAGAAAAATAGTCGACATGTTCATGACTTAATTTTTAATAACTAACAGAAATAATACCTGAGAATCCGTGACGGGGTTGTACGAACAAAGTGTTCTATCAGTAGCATGTTACTTTCATCTGAGTATATCGGCAATACGATTCTCAACAATGAATGATTACAAACTAGTTAGTGAGTAATCTCAAAATAGCTCTAAGAGCCAGTGAAAGATAAATGCTTGGACTGCACACTGTGAAAGAGAAGAAGAAACGAGTACATCACAAATAGAACGAGGCTAATTGAAATAATTCAAAGAGTAGCAAGACAGGAGATGAAAGCGGGGAATATAGGCAGAGCATAGCCCAAAGGTAGAACAAAAAAGTGTTAAACGTCGGAGTCTGGTTGGGAAAAATGTCGAGAGGGCGACCTGCAACTCGCTGATGTGACGACGTGGAGAAACAACCGAACTGTTCTGGATTAGGACAGGTCAGGACAGGAGGGGATGGAAAGAGCTAAGGAGGTTTATTCTCGACAACGGAGGGCTAAAGGACAAAAGAAGGAAACGTTTAGTGGAAAGTGTTCATTCTCCTGCATATCGACGAAATTTCAGTACTACAAATGTAAAACAAAGAAGGAGCTAGGTACAAGTAATGAGGAGTCATAAAGAATGAAGGAATTACAGAGGGACATCAAACATTCAAATTTGAATGGGACGGTGAACCAAGACTTTTTTTATTTATCAAATGAGCTCCAGGGATGAACAAGATTTATGTGTACAAGGTTTTTATAGAATAGCCAGAATAAAATTAGCGTAAACAGGGAAATCGAAGCATAACTGTACTAGGAACTGATATCAGTAAAATGGTATGCTCTTAATTGATCATTTTGAACACTGATTTGTAAAAGTTGTTTTTAATTAATTTATGATATTTCAGAAAAATGAGTTGAAAGTCTTATTACTTTACTGGTACAAACTAAGACACTAATGGTTTAACAGAGAAAAATATATTGCTGTAGTATAAGGGAAATAAAGAAAGTAGAAAGGAAAAAGAAATTAGAGAAAAAACATCTCTGTCTAATAGACAAAAAAATGATAGGTGTATGATTGCTTCCAGGGACAAATATTTCATTGTACTTATAGGAAGTCCAATTTTTATTTATAATTAGAGATACATATAATTTTTAAAGTTTCACGTCATTCGGTTGAATTTTTGGATTTTCGTCAGGTTATGAATAATTATGACTTTTCAAACACTTGAAACCGCCCCCCCCCACAAACACAAACGTGCAAGTGAAATATCGTTTTCTTTGCGTTTGAGTGCATTAAAAACGAAATCTGACCTAAAATTAGACATGATTTCTTTGACAGCTACATAACAATTTAATTTCGTTTGGAACATGAAGTATGAATAGCACACAAAACTATGTGCAATATTAACAAAATTAACTGAAAATCTACGGTAATAGGTAACAAAAATACTAACGAAATATAAAATTGCATACGTAACAAAAATAACTAAAGCGATAATACTTAAACCATAAGGCACACGAATGTGTGTGTGTACGAGTTTGTACACTCCGTGACAGACATTATCGCGTGCTTCTTTAGATTAACTTTTGACTCTATACACGCCGACGATAGGAACCACTTTCCTTCCTGCTCGAACTGTGTAAGTTTTACTTTCCCTTTATTACAGTTTCAAGTTTTCTTTCTTGTTGTTTGTATGCGTTTTTTGCGCGCGTTGTTTGTACCTCTAAATTTTGCGTGCTTATCATTAGTTATGTAAAGCTGACACTATGGAATGGCTGGAGCTAGTGAACTCACCGATCAATGTCACGTAAAATTTTTTGTGCTTTCATGGAAGGTGGCAAACTGCCAAGAGTGGTCCAAAATTTACAACTCACTCTATAATTAACAATACATTATACAGTAGCAATTAGTAATCGGTTATACGCGTGTTAGTGGGATTTCTCGTTCCGTATTTGTTATAAAATAACGCTTGTCCATTACGCACTTCCTTATATAAGAACTTCCTCGATAGTGTAGGCCTACTGTATACCGTTCAAGAGTTTCTTAAATCAATAATAACAGAGTACTTATATATAATAAAAATGGAGTATAAGAGCTGCTATATCACAGTTTAAAAGGTAAGCAGCGTGGAAAGTACGATGCTTCACTACTCTGCTTAAATCGTTAACGTGACAATTGATGCAATCATTATCAGTCGTAACAGAATTTTAAAAATTTTTATCCAAGTAGCTGCATATATGTGTTCCACTGAAAAAAGGCCTACGCGTCAACAGAATGACGACAACACCATGGGTCAGAAGAGGTGACAGGCTGTAATACTACAGTACCGTGCAAATTAACTTGAGTACAGGTATGACAACTCAACACTTTACTAAACCATAGTTCACAGACGTAACGATACAAGATTAACATTGAATGTGGTCTTCATTGGGTTTGAATATACGTTCACGCATGGATCCTATGTTTGCCCACATGTTTAATGCCTCCGTCGTAAAACGGGACTTTGATAACATTCGAAATAATTTGAGTTTTTGGTGTGTTATCCATTCTCCAAAGCTCTCCCTTAATGACTGGCCAAAGGGTCTCGATTGGACTGAGATCTGGCGAGTTTCTTGGCCAGTAAAGAATGTCGACTTTGTATTTTTTGAAGACTGCCATAAATGTTTTTTGGATTTGTGGCACGGATCACGATTATGTTGAAAAATATGCAACATAGGTTTTCCAAAATTGGAACAACACTCTATTCTAAAACTCCCATATATTCGTCAGCATTCATTATCCAGTGACTGGTACAATATTCCCTTGTCCGTGAATGAAAATCAAAATTCGAAACATGTTTTAACTGTATGTTTCACAGACTGTCCAATATACTTCATGGAAATGGTTTCATGAGATGACTTCCTAACAAAACGAGGACGCTCACCCTGAACAATAAAATGAGTTTCATCAGAGAATATCACAGGCACCCAGTCCTTTCCGTCTAAACCAATCTCGTTTTTTCTTTTCAGTAGCCAAAAGCTTTTCCTTACAGCCAGTTTCCAAAAGCCTACGCCGAACTATAGAATCAAGGAAATGATCCCAGAAGCAGACAACTGTTTCTGCAAGTCAACGCTAGTAAGTGGGAATTTTTCAAATTTCTTCGCAAAAGAGAATCATTTCTGTTTTAATAATATTCATAATAATAACCATTTCTAGTTTAATAATTTCTACCACATTTCCCTACACGTTTAAGACTTATAAAACTAGTTTCTTTGTACAGTTTTAAAATATTGTTAATACTGCTCAAACATACTTGACACGTTTTGTCTATGTCCCTTTGAGGCAAATTTGTATGATATTTTAACATAACAATTTTACTCCTTTTCCTTGGATTAATAGTGCCTTGGCCTGTCTCAAAAACAGTGTCTGAGGAATACAAACACTACCCAAAATTAACAAAAACTAAATAAATGCAAATGGAAAAATTAAAAAAATCCAACATAAATGCTAACAGTACACAAAACAATGTGAAAAAAGCTTTACAGTAACAGCTACAGAGAAGTGGAGGGATCTCAGCTGTTGGTGTTGGCAATATTGCTTCCCACGTAAAACTGAATAACCATAAAAATACCACATGGTAAGATTAATTTGCACACTATTGGAACTGTGGCAATGTCGCGTCTACGTGGACTGAACATGACAAGGTCATTTACCAACGGGACAATTTGATTGGTGCACAGAGACAGTGTCACAGTTTAAGAACACGTTGTTACATCAAAAGCTTCTGAATTTTAATCTTTCGGCTGAAGCAGTAGTACCCAAGGTACTCAATTCCACAACGTGAATAAGTTAGCGTAAGTAAGTTATGCCTGGGAAATGAAGTTAAGAACGTTTTGATTAGTTGTCAAGCGCATAGCTAATGATCTTTTTCAAGTTTCCTAAATATGAAGGATTATGCAAACGAATCGTAACCGTCTAAATTTATTGTATCAATTTTGAGACCCATTATCTCAGAGTCCATAACTACTATAGACGTTTGATATATCTGCTTATCACCAATCACATCATACACTGCTTATGCAACTACAAACAATATCATGATTTTTAATAGATTTTAATAATTATTAAACTGAATATATTTAATTTTAAAAATGTATTTGTTTTCAAGTGAAACTGTATAATAGTACTATAATGTAGTTTCTACAAGCCCAATAGCCTTAAAAAATTTCAAATTGATTATTTAGTGGATTTTTGAGATAATGGGTTGTTTACCTAGAGACGGATTTTTGGAAAGACGCGATTTACGTTTTTGAAACAGAATTTTTCGTTTACCCAATTTTTTGTTACAGATTTTTACATTCAGACTCTTATTACTAACACTACATTCAATTATACGTATAGTCATAACTTAGACAATACTTATATAAAAAGATTAGATACTTTTAACAATAGTTTTTAGTTGCTGTTTGTTAGAGTTACGTTATATCGACTGTTACTCTTCAATTAATTGTTAATATTTTACATTGTCAATCGCCGTTTGCTTTTGTGAAATTATGTAGTTGCCGTTTTCTGTCTTGCGTTTGTAAGAACTTTAGATAAATTTAGGCTAATATTGAATATTGCCTTTGAAATCAATTTCTGTGTATTTTTAAAACAAAGATTTAGCTATGTTATTCCTATAGACTAATACTTCAATTTCGTGTGACAGCATAGGATAAATATCTTGCATTAAGGACGTTATCAAAATAAAAATCAGTTACATAAAACAATCAATGTTCTTTTGTCAGAGATAAAGTTCTCCTGGACCAATTTGTGTAGACAACTTGAAAAATCCCCTAACATCTGAGAATCTGCTAGTCTAGCACTACTACTAGAAGATAGTAGAACAATTCGCGTCAGCCTCACATGTGCAGACCGAACAGGCTTCAAGTCACTTTTTCCCTAAAGTGAAAAAGAAGACAGTTCGTTCTTATGTTTCTGTAACACATTTTTCCCAGCACCCCTTTATAAAAACATCTTCGCGATTTAAACCCTCCACCCTTAGACCGTCGTTATTGTCAGCGATTTTTCAACAAATGTTCTCTCTCGGGTGTTATTACATACAAGCCAAGATTTTCTTCTTCATAAATATGAATCTACAAGCCGCCGAAAAACTATATTTTTTTGTTTTCATTTTTTAAAGTCGAAAGCGTTACAACTTTTGTGGATACTCTTGTTATGCATTGTTTTTTATATCCGTCTTAGAAGATATTCCATGCTAAAAGACCCCTCCACAAAAGGAAACAAGAAAACTCTTAAGAATTTTAAGAATTATTTAAATATATTATTATGTTCTCTGGACAGCTGTATGGAAAAGAGGCGTTTTACTGCAAAGGTTTATATGTATTGTGCACGATTGTATGCGGGAGATTATAATAATAAAATATGTCTGTAATTGTACACTAACTTTAGTCACAACTAGCAACCTTTTTTTTTTAATACAAGTAGGTTTTCTACTTCAGTGACGTGTCAGATCTGCAAGTAGCCGTTCAGCCTACTACATGCCACTGCATTGTTTAGAAAAATGTCTGGAAATTCAAAAGTAACGTTATTTCTACAAATTGAGTTTCGTTTCATAACTTATACAATTTTAACAAAGTCGAGCTGTACTTAAATGAGGTGAACGTGGATTTTGAACACAAGACAACAAGACAAGAGATGGATGCTATTTTATCTCTGTTAAAATACTAGCTCATTTGTACGAAGGGTATTTTCTGTAGAAAATCTCAGTACGTTTTATAGTTTTAAATAGATCCGAACAGCTTTGCTGAGCAGTCAAACGAGTTCTCAGTTTTTTAATTTTTTAAATCACTGTCACACTGCGAACGTCTAATAAACATCCTGCAAAAACGACGTTGACTTTGCGACAGTGGAAGAAGGATTTTAAAGTTGCAGACTTGACTGCGTTTAGAATGGTGTATCAAAAATTCAAGTAATTTTCCAAACAAAATAATTTCGAATTAATGTTTATGTCGACATATACAAGTTTTGGGCTTCTTATTGAAGTATGAAAAATGAACATAAACGTCCGACTATTAGAGTTAACGTTAGTATGGTGTTTGCTACCTAATAAAGTCGTCTTTTTCTACGGAATAGATGTAGCAAAATATAGTAAAAAACGCGTCTCGAAGACAGAAAATTAATCTATGCGCTGTTCACATTGGTGATGATTGCATGGAGTGTAAATACATACAGATTGCAACTTAGAATCTCTCAACGGTGACTACGAATTAATAGCTGTATGGAAGAGTGGCGTTGTAAAATTATTGTAAAATGAACTATTGAAGGATACTTTAAACTCTATTTACAGGCTTAAGCAAGGATCTGAGTTTGCAGCAGATCAATATTAGTCTTTAAACTTTATATCTACATAAGTTGACTACAAAGGAGAGTGTTAAGAATTGTGTTTGATATTTTAATATGTCGTGGAATTAAATTGGCCAGGATGGAGAAAATAATTGTGAATAAGCGGACTGTAATTTGATACATTTATTGTGCGTAAATGTTACAAGTGAATTTAGATTTTGAAAGGTTAGCTAAGCCTTCTATGCATCATGATGTCTGAGAAATCACATTAGAACAAAAAATTTTTACATTATAGAAATGAGGCGCAATTACGCAACACTCGAAGATACATGAAATGAAATGATTTAGGCCTAAGGCCTACATAATAAGTCGCGACATGAAAAGAATTAAGATGACAGCCGAACGCAACAAGCGTAAGTCAAGTCTGTTGTATTCGGACGCTCAGAGCACTGTGTAGTCATGTTTGCCGTTGCAAGCAGAATTGGAATATGATCAGATTAGCCAACCTTTCATTCGTACAGTTCCCACATTAAATACCAACATTATCGTCCATAACTGCCCGCAAAAATCGAGCGATTTTTTTGTAATACATTTTTAACAATTTATAATATAAAGAAAACACAAACATGTACGTTCTTACTAATAGATATCAACCATTAGTAGTTTGATGTCTTAATTATCGACATTGAAATGTTAGATAACAAAGATTATGACAGTAAGTTGTTCAGAGATAAACCTTAATGATAATGATAAGGTTAGACAGGCCACAGTTGGCTTGCAAACTGATTCATACATGACTATAAATGTGCATGAATCAGCAGAGATGCATACAATACAAAACATGAATAATGAATAATCTGATAATGCTTGATAATGAATAATCTGTGACTCATCCCTTGATGGGCCAGATATAAATTGCGAATATTTATGCAAGTCATGATTAATAATTTAAGCTAGTCAAGGCCAGCTGATTTATACATAATAGTATTGCATATAAAATGAATAGACAAGATTATTACAAAAAGTTATATGCATATAAAACATAGATTAAGCATAACGCTGTAGTATAATAATTAAATAGCGTATGCTATACCAAACAATTGCAAGAATGCACAAATAAATTGACATGCGAAAATAGACTATACATTGTTGAATATTTACAAGTATATAAATGTAATAACATGTGTGTCATAAGCACAAATACATGAATAATAATATATGTGCGATACATGATCGTAAAATACAAATACAAAAAAATATGTGTAAAAATATATGCGTGGTGCATAATCATAAACAATAGATGCGGGTACAATAATATGTGTTACATAGATACAAAGTATATAGGTACAAAATATGTATTGCATAGCTACAAAATACATGATAAAATACAATAGAAATGTGTGTTGCATAATTACAAATTACATGAATACAAGGCATAAAATACAATATAATAGTACAAGTGACAAATGCAGTAAATGTGTTCATACAAAAATGTAATGCATGTGTTGAGCAATTACAAGTAACACATGAAAATTCATAGAATAGTGAAATAGCAATGGACAAATATCAATAAAAAATGCACAGCAAATATGCATACATGGTTTGTATAGTTACAAAATACATATGAATATTATATAACAAAATACATAACATAAGAACCAATACCACCAATAGACATAATTCATAAACCACTACCAATAGCAAATATGAATATACAAAGGACATAGTATATGTCTTACAGAATTATCAATACATGTGAATACAAGAATGAATACAGTACACTACAATGACAATATAATAAGTATAAATATAATAACAAAATGCATGTTTGTACAATTACAAAATACATGCGAATTTGATATGAGATACACTATAATGCAATATCAATATATAACGTATTAAAAAATGTTTGTGACAGCACATATCACGATAATTGAAGTCGGCCAAACTATAAAACAATTAAGTAATGAAAGCTTGTGGCCAAGTAAAACATAACGTTGTGCTAAGTAGTTACATTGACATCGTGTCTAGGCTTCGTCCCGCGCCGGCAACAAACATAACTTGTGAATTGGTCTGCGAAAGGTGCCAACAGGCGTACGAACGTCAACTACCCTAATTAAATTGTCTGGTCCGGGAAATGTGGCTGTGATTACCCCAAATTTCCATGCTAATGGAGGCAAGTTATCCTCGATTAGAAGGACCAGGTCACCAATGGAAACGTTTTCTTTAGCGAACTTCCATTTGTGACGCTGTTCCAATTGGTGTAGGTAGTCGCGCGACCATGATTTCCAAATAGCTTGGACGAACTTCTGGAGAAGTTGCCAACGGCCAAGACGAGAGATAGGAACGTGTGACAAATCAGGATCAGGTATTGCCGTTGATGGTGCACAGATTAAAAAGTGGCCAGGGGTAAGTGGCACTGGATCGTTCACATCCGATGAAACGGCAAATAATGGACGTGAGTTTAGACAGGCCTCTACCTGTGATAAAACCGTAGTAAACTCCTCAAATGTGAGTATGGACTTGCCGACAACGCGGCGCAAATGATATTTCAAGCTCTTTATACCGCTCTCCCAAAGCCCACCAAAATGAGGTGACGAAGGAGGAATGAATGACCACTTAATACCATGAGAAGTTGCAAATGATTGAATTGTTAAGGTGGCATCCTTGTTATGCCAGAGATTGTAAAGGTCATGCAAGACTTTGCGGGCCTTCCTAAAGTTCGTGCCATTGTCAGAATACAATTGGCTAGGTATGCCCCTACGGGCCATGAAGCGACGTAAGGCAGCTATAAACGCATTGGCCGTGAGGTCGGAAACCAATTAAAAATGAATGGCCCTAGTGGCTAAGCAAATGAATAGAGACATATATGACTTGGACAGAGTCCTAGATCTCTGCCCGCCATGATGGATCATGAAAGGACCACCATAATCCACTGCACAGAATAAAAACGGCCTGGAAGGAGTAACCCTGGGAGATGGCAAGACACCAAGCCCTTGAACCTGATATTTAGTATTAAATCTGAGACATTTGACGCATCTACGAATGATGGAACGAATCACTATCTTGGCGTTAATAATCCACCAGCGTTGACGAAGTGAATGATGGACAAGTTGAGCACCAGCGTGGAGAAGTCGAATGTGCTCACTCTCAATTATGAGGCGAGTGATGTGAGCCGAAGGATGCAAGACAGTAGGATGCTTATTATCATAGGGCAGTTGCGACTGCTGTAGACGTCCGCCGACACATATGATGCCAAACTCATGAAGAAATGGGTCAAGAGAAGACAGTTTACTCCTAATAGAGACAGAAGCTCCATTTCGAAGGCAATTAAGCTCAGTAGCGAAATGGATCGACTGGAATTGCCTTATAAAAAAGTTAAGGGTAGAATGAATTTCGGTAGGGGTAAGAACTCCCGAAATTTTCTCTGCTTTTGAGGATCTAGCATTTTTGATAAATCGAAAGCAATAAGTGTACACGCGGGTCAGTCGGTGCAACGAGGAAAAGTCCTTAGAGAGATCAATAGGTAAGGTAGAAATTAGAGAAAGCTTGGGGGTTTGTTTCTCCTCAACGGAGCATTCAGGAAGCGGCATATTAGAAGGTGAAAAAGGTGAAAAAACATTGGGCTCAGAAGATTGAGACAGACAAGTAGGACCATGCCACCAAAGCGAACAATCGCGCAAAACGTCAGGGTGACATCCTCTTGAAATAATGTCAGCAGGATTATGTTGCGAATCAATATGATGCCATGTGTGGGTTTCAGTGAGACGCTGAATCTCAGCAACACGATTAGCGACGTAGGTCTTCCACCTAGAAGACTGAGCATGAATCCAATAAAGAGATACCATGGAATCGGAGTATAGGTGTACGCTATTGACAAAGGAATGGAGAGCAGGGGTGACCTTGAATAGAAGTCGCGATAACAACAAACAAGCACAGAGCTCATTGCGGGGTAATGACACCTGTCGTAGTGGAGCCACACGAGATTTAGAACACAAAAGGTGACAAGAGGCCATTAAATCTTGATAAACAACGCTAATGTAAATGCAACATCCATAACCCTTTTCAGAGGCATCTGCGAATCCATGTAATTCAATTAACTTGGGCTCAGACTTGCTGCGTATGGAGCGTGGAACAATAATTTCACCAATTAAATACAACTTGTCGCATAATGAACGCCAATACAAATATAATTGCTCAGAAATTGGCTCATCCCATTCAAGATTGCACAACCACAGTTGCTGCATAAACTGTTTGTAAAGGAAAACAATTGGACCAATGTGTCCCAATGGGTCGTAGATACCCGCTATAATTGACAGGATTCTCCTCTTAGAAATACTTGACTCAACTGGAAATGACTTGATGTCAAACATGAATGAATCTGCAGAGTTGTTCCAAAGAATGCCCAACGTACGCACATTGCCTTGCTTGTTTAGCGGAAGTGATAAATTACTATGCTCGGTGACTACATTTGGTTCATTTGATGCCCATTTATGTAGAGTAAAGCCATATTGACTCAACAACGTACTTAAGTCAGATTTTAACTTGATCAGATTAGAAATGGTGTCTGCACCGGTCAACAAATCATCGACATAAAAATCATTAATTATAGCTGAAGCAGCGTCAGGAAATGAAGCTTCATTATCCTTACCAATCTGAATAAGGCAGCGAGTTGCCAAGAATGAAGCGCTAGCAGTACCGTATGTTACAGTTCGCAGCACGAAATGTTTAAATTGTTCAAGCGAAGAATCACGCCATAGAATACGTTGGTAATGACAATCGTTATCAGAAACTAGAATTTGCCGATACAGCTTCTCGATGTCAGCGATTAGAACATAATTGTGTGTACAAAATCGCAAAAGAATAGAGAAAAGATCTTGCTGGACATTTGGGCCCACTAACAAAATATCATTGAGAGACAGACCATTGCTAGTTTTAGCAGAACCATCAAAAACGACGCGAAGCTTCGTCGTGGAACTAGAATGTTTAAAAACGGCATGATGAGGCAAATAGTAGGTATTTGAAATCCTGGAATCAACAGAACAATCGTCAACCAGTGTCATGTAGCCAAGATTCTTATATTCCTGTATAAAATTTGCATATTCACGCGCAAGCTCAGAATCACGCTTGAACCTGCGTTCTAAACTTAAAAATCTCGCTTCAGCGGTAGCATAGGAATCACCCAGCTGGGCATTATCAGAAACAAATGGTAGTGAAACGACAAATCTACCTTCATCATTACGATGAGTAGACTTAACAAAATGTTCTTCGCAAACTGAATCGTTAATAATGGGTGCATTATCAAGGACGGTTTCAGTCTCCCAAAACTTCTCAAGAGACGCTAGAATTTGATCATCGTTGTTTCTTGCCAAGAACGAAACAGCAGGACCCTTTGAATGACAATGCTTAGGCAAATTGCCTGCTAGAATATAGCCTAACTTAGTTTCTTGTATAACCGGAAAGTTAGGACCACGAACATATTTGTTAGCTTGAATCAAGTCTAAATAAAACTGCGCTCCCAACAATATGTCTATGTCAGCTGATACATTAAAATTTGGGTCAGCAAGGAAAATATTATCTGGGATATTAAAATGTTTTCCGTCAAAAGATTGTGCTGGAAGTTTGTGGGTCAAAGTAGATAGCACTGCGCATTGAGCATTAAAAGTAAACTTTTGATAACGAGAAACAATACGAACTGATACCAAATTAGTAGCGCAACATGTTGCATTATTAATATCTGAGATTGGTATATTAGATTTAGTTAAGTTAAGTTGTAATTTTTTTGCAAATGATGCAGTACAAAAATTAACTTGAGATCTTGCATCTAGCAATATTCGCGCAAGTTGCCTGTTACCAGAGCGGTCGATGACGAACACGACGGCTGTAGATAAGATAACATTGTTTGCTGATTGCAGTTTAAATGAGCAGTAATTACTACTGCTGGCAGGACTGTGTTTTAACTCCTTATTTATATGAAGTAATGTATGGTGCCGTCTGGAACAGATCTTACATGACTGCTTTCCCTTGCATTTAGGTGAAAAATGATCCGGTCTCAAACAATTAGTGCAGCATTTTTGCTTTAATATAAATTGCCCTCGTTCCGATACGCTCAAATCGCGAAATTTGTCACACATATAAATTGGGCAGTATGGGCATGAATAATTATTTGAAGTAGAATGGTAGCTTCTAAATACAATGCTGCCAGCAGATTTTCGTAACTTAGATTTTTCAGACTTATTGTTAAATTTTAGAATTGGTTTGTTAAGCTGCTGTCCAGCTTCTAGCGGTAACGTGTTTCCTAATAGTTGCCTACGGGCATTTAGAAACTGTATAAAACTCTTAAAATTAGCAAGATTTTCAGAATCTATAGATTCTTTCCATAATTTAAATGTGGAATGATCAAGTTTTGTTGACAATAGCTGTATGACAATAAGTTCAAATGAATCCACTGTCAATTGCATGGCTGTCAGAGAATTGACAGAAGACGTTATGGTATTTGTAAATTCTGCTAAGCTCTGTACAGAGTCCTTGGTTGTAGACTTCACTTCTAATAAATTTAGAATATAATATTTAGCTAATATGAATTTATTGCCATATCTAGCGGACAGCAAACTTAACGCTATTGAATAATTTTCGTTACAAATAGGCAAAGCCTTGATTAAATTTAGTGGTTCATTTTTAAGAGATGAATATAAGTAATGTAATTTTGCACTGAAGTTAAGTCGGATCTAGCATGTACCAAGTCTAAAAATATCGAGTAAAAGTGCTGCCATTCGAGAATGTTACCTGTGAAGCAGGGCAGCCTTATAGGTTTTAATTGAATGTTACTGCTTAATGTTTGAGATTCAGTCTGGATGTCGAAAGTGTCTATTAGTTGTAAAATCTTAGCCTCGGTTGAATATAAAAGCTCTTCAACCTCGACTCTGTCCTCTTGGGCAGCATTTATGTCTTTAGAAATTAGTTCCATCTCAGACTGGACCTCATCATATTTTATTGATAAACCTTTTAAACTTTCAAGTCTCACAGTTAGAAAATGCTTGGTATTGCTATTTTTATCAAAGTTAGCTACTGCGGAATTGATTCTCACTATGGCAGACTTTAAGCCGCCTCTCTTTTTAATTAACACTCTTAAGCCTTCTTCCGTCATTTTACGCACCTTTTACTGATGGCGTTGATGTCGTACCTTCGGTGAGATGTCTTGCAGCGTTGAGGCCGTGGAGCAGATGGTAGACACGCACGGACTGGATGGATGACTACTCTCAACTTGAAACTGCTCAAAACCTGGCGTGTAGGCGTTAACACGTGGATTTGTTATGTACTGTGGTGCTGTCTATGAAGTTCAATCACGGCGACGAAAGAAATGTTGACATAAATACCGACACGGTCGGATCAGTGAACATACTGAATCACCCGTGATGGCCAGAAATTGGAGTAAAAAAATGATTAGGTGAGAAGCCGCTCGGTAAGGTATAAAGTTGTAAAGAACGTTGAATGATAAATCCGGCCCGGAGGACCAAAAAATGTTAAGAATTGTGTTTGATATTTTAATATGTCGTGGAATTAATTTGGCCAGGATGGAGAAAATAATTGTGAATAAGCGGACTGTAATTTAATACATTTATTGTGCGTAAATGTTACAAGTGAATTTAGATTTTGAAAGGTTAGCTAAGCCTTCTATGCATCATGATGTCTGAGAAATCACATTAGTACAAAAAATTTTTACATTATAGAAATGAGGCGCAATTACGCAACACTCGAAGATACATGAAATGAAAAGATTTAGGCCTAAGGCCTACATAATAAGTCGCGACATGAAAAGAATTAAGATGACAGCCGAACGCAACAAGCGTAAGTCAAGTTTGTTGTATTCGGACGCTCAGAGCACTGTGTAGTCATGTTTGCCGTTGCAAGCAGAATTGGAATATGATCAGATTAGCCAACCTTTCATTCATACAATTCCCACATTAAATAACAACATTATCGTCCAGAGAGGAACAGAAAAATTTATGATAACCGAACGAAAAAACTGCAACAAAAAATATTTAAATCCATAAAATCTGTAGGATATTTAATTAAAATCCAGTTTCAACAGGATAGTGAGGGTCTAAACTTTATATGAGATGAATTCAGAGCATGGTATCTTGAAAGTAAGAGCAGGACTAAGAAATTATTAACAAAAATTAGAGTTTAAAAGTGCATAGTAATATAACAGTACATTTTTAAAAGTCGAATTATGACAATTCACAAACTACGTGGAGCTGATGTAAAAATTACATCGACCAGTCCTGCCAAAGTGAGAGGTCGGCAAATTTTAAAACAGAACAAAAGCACAATAGAAAATCACAATTATAATTGTTGTTCTCAGTACTACTGGCCACTGACAATCGATGGTAAAACTGATTGACCGCATGGGCACAAAACCCATGGACCAACTACAGAAGGATTCATTTACGCTTGTTAGCAGCGGGATCGGACTTGCGTATATATGCGCATCTAGCGATGGCTCATTAACTCATTAGTTTGACGGTATGAATTGTCAGTGAATAACAAAATTTTTCTTTTGAAACAGAAGACGGGAATGAGAAATGAAGAGAATGAAGAAGACTGAAAGAGGGAGAAGAAAGACAGACAGACAGAGACAGATAGACAGATAGACAGACAGATAGGATGTGTGTGTGTGTGTGTGTGTGTGTGTGTGTGTGTGTGTGCTGTGACGGAGAGAGAAAGATTAAGGGAGAGTAGTATACCAGCAATGGGATACCAACAAATTGGAGTTCAGCTGTATGGGTATTAGACAGTGTGTGCCTACACGGAGGCACACATTAATAATGTTCCTTTCGGTCTCTAATGAAGTGCAGCTTCAGATTTATGGCAGTATGGTGATTGCTCAGGGGATTCAGTCAACACAAAGATGTCTGCAATGAATACCCAGCCTGTAGAGTCTACGTAAAAGTCTTTATTCTGATTTGTTTACTTACAGATTTATAAAACTAAATAAACCAAAGTTATAACGAATAAATAATTTATAATAAATTAATAAAGATTACTATATTTTTCGTATTGCATTTCATAAGAATAAAACTAAATTTCATCGTGTACAGAAAAATTCTATATCAAAAACAATCAAAATGGAAATTGCTGTCTTATTACAAACTGGCATCTGGGGAAAATGCTCGCAAAGAAAATTTCCAACTACAAAGAAGACAACTTCGAAACGTTAAGAAATTTCAATTACTGATTTCTCTTTGTACGTCTCGATCGTACGGTGAAGCATTATTTCGGCAAAAACCTATACTGAATCGAATAATTTTTTCAACACGTTATTTTGCAAAACTGACAAAACAGATCAAACCTAATAGCGAAAAAACTATATTTACAATTTTCTATGACAAGTGTCAATGACGTTAAGTTCAAAGCTGTTGAACCTTTGAACTCAAAAAGGAGAAGGGATCCGATCGATTATTAACAATAGCCCTGTATAAGAATTGGGAAAGGAGTGCGAGAGGGGAATAATAATTGTTCTCACTTCGTAGGAGTTATTTCAAATATTTTATTATTTACGAGTAAAAGTAAGTAAACAATTAAATATAAAGTATTAAATACTATTGTATAAGTGAGGGGGCAATCATTTATGGCAATAGAGGTTAAACCTTAAATACTGCGTGAAGTATCGTGTTCGATGAATCAAATGTTACTAACAACGAATCATTATTGCTTTATTCACAGATGGCAAGATTGGGACGGTATAAGGTGAGTGAAGTAAGTTAAAATAGCGTGCTTGTTTTAAAACAAATCTAATTGTATTTTGAATTTTGACAATGGAAATATCAATTGTATAAAAATTAATTAAGTTACCAACCAATAAAACGATGAGTAGTTAAATTTAGAATATGAAAATTCATAAGAAAATCTGATTGCCATGAAACTAAATTAATGGCGACAGAAGAAAATATATGATTCGTAAGACGTAGGCAGATGTAGATTATTTTGAGTCGTTGTCACCAGAAAATCAGGCATTTAAGAGGTGACTAAAAGCTATAGTAGGTACATTTACTAAGTGATGGAGCACTGTCTCGAGCACGTAAGTAGAGAAATTTTGGTAAAACTTGATGGCTCGGATGCGCGAACAGTGTTAGAGGGAAGTATGAACTTGACGACTGCGCGTCTGTTGTCAGCCGCCATGTCTGAGCAAAATTCCTGTTCAAGGTCTACAGAACCTCATATCAGGAATTTACACAACTATTTAATAGATCAGAAATCATAGGATTAATAAAAGCACTTAGAATTAGGACGTAGGGACATGCAATGCGTGTGGAAGAAGATATTCGCTGGATAAATAAAATTGGCCGGAAAGAAAAAAACGGCTAGCAGAGAGGAATATTATCCGCACCGTTAACTACGCTACGGGCTATCTAGACCTCTAGTCCTGGCACACTACAACAGTTAGTCAAATGCTTCCGTAAAGTTTCACGTTTACCTACAGCAGAGGAACGCTGGTGAATTCTTTTTGCCAATAATAAATACGCCAATTAACTGTAAAGTTCAAAAGTTACAATTTAAATTAGCAAATTGACAGGACGGAACAACAAGAGGAGGAACTGTTTTATTTCTCATAATTGATCGTTAATTTTACTGGGACACGGCATTGATATTCGCGCATGAGTTCAGTAAGGCAATTATTTAGTGTCTTCACAAAGTTTGTGTCATTAATAAGTAACAAGTAAGTTACGTCACAGAGAACGTTGAGAACAGAGAACTGGTTGGCACGTCGTACACTGGAAACTACGATTCAGTTCAAGTAAGTATAACTGACACGTCCGCTCTGCGGCTGCATTACCTCGTTACCTGAGCCGCAGATGTCATTATGTTTCCGGCTGTTATTGGCTACTGAATCAGAATGTTGAATTACTGAGCTGCAAGCCAGTTTGTAACAGTTCTCGAATGCCATCCTGGACAGTATTTACGGTCCTCAGTGTCACTATTAATTAAGATATTGACTTAATGTATAACTGTGACGCTAAAACGGTACATCACACAAGTAAATTGTTGTACAAGCAGTGGACATCAATCACTCATATTCCAACAGCATGACTGAGAATGAGACGACCAAATGGTCTATCAACTTCGACTTACCGAGACCAAAGTACAAAGTGCATTAGCGGCTGGTAAACACAAGCATCCCTCCTCTTCGGTGCCTCATTGTTTCCTCAAAAGTAACAAAGTACACAGACGCTTAGAGAACCTAGTACAATTGAAGTATTGTTCCTGGATTTTGTTGTCCATGACGTGTCCGATGTTATCAACTAACTATATACAATAATTTAGACGCGGAATACAATTATTTTCGATAAAAATGATTACATTTTTACCTTACTGTCTTAACTAGCTTTCACTCGTTATTAGCTTCATCAGAGGTTGCTTTCATAAGAGCCTCTGATAAAGCTCATAACGAGCGAAAGCTAATTAAGGCAATAAGGTAAAAAATTAATCATTTTTATTGAAAATAATTGTGTTTCGCGTCAGTATTATTTTATATACTTAGTTGAAGTATTGTATGACTGCCGATAGTGGTCGTATTAAGTCGGCACGCGGAAGATTGTCGGTAACTTGCGTCAGTGCTGCATCACAGCGCGTGAAGTTGAGAAAGTAAAGGAGATGATATGTAGTCCTAGCAAAACACGAGCTTATTAATTTCAATCACAGTTTCGATAACCAATTTCAAGGAAAAAAATGCTGTTTACAGAAGAACCGAGACCGTTCTACAATTACCACGTGGTACAATTCAAAGCCATAGAATCAGACACTGCAACTTGGCGTATGTCACACATGATACTATCCAAAAACGCAGTCGTTTCTACATTGTAGCGCTCACTAAATTTACCAATATATTGGTAATATACCAATATGTTCGGGTAGCGTTGCTAAACGTTCTGATTTTAGAGACAAAATATTAATCCTTCTCTCGGGACATTATTAATTTGTACTTTTAAAAACTGAATAAAAATTGAAATATAAAATTGAAAGATTCGATTCAATTTTCAATATCCAATGTCAAATTTGTAAACATGTGTAATGCCAAATGTTCAATCAGTCTGTTGACAAAGTTCCTCAGAAATTACCGTACAAAGAAAAGCAGCTTTGGTTATCAGACACCAAATGATTGATGGAGGGGGGAATATCATAAGCCTAATAAATGACAATAATTTTAAATCTAGCATCATACATCCAAGTGACGTATACCAGCTTTTTCGAAAGACTGTTTTCTTAGATGGATCTTAAATGGTGTGAAAAGAGAAAAAAATGTCGTGCTTGAATTCGGGATACCTGTCCTATAATGACTCTTCTTTAAAGAAGATGAGGATACTATGGAATAGGACACATACTAAAACGACTACTAAATAGATACAAACACATTATAAAAACTGTTAATTACTAATTACAAAAACAAGATTTGTCACGATAATATTAAATAAATATTTTGTTAATGTTTTGTTATTACTTAGTTTTTATGCTAAGTTTATTGTGCTTAGTTTATTATGCTCGTACGTTAGAATTCAGAGACTAAGTAGCTGGATCGTGACCTGAGAAGAGGCCTGTGAAGAATCTGTGCAACGGTATACCAGGCAGAAGATCTAGGAAGGGACACCTAAAGCTAGATGTCAACATGCACAGCCATGGCCGGCTCTAGTAGAAGGCCGGAATATTAAACGTGGCAACACTGGAACCAGCTGATATTTGAGGCCGATCTCTTAATTTATGTATTTCAATAATCAAATTATTGATTATAATTTGGCAGTTGATTTTTAGTTGCCGGTTAACAGCAGTTTTATAATTCTTCATTTTTTGCAAATTAAAAGTTTATTATGTATATTATTTAAGAAATATAATAATTAACTCATTCATATGATACGAATTCAATAATTCGAACAAAATTAATTCATTAGGCCTAATACTAATTCACTAATTTCTTCAACTTAAACGTATTGTACTAAGTGCGCACAGACCTTTAATTTAGATAAGTGCTATAAATAGACCTACTCATGATTTTAGTAATGCTATGAAACTAAATCAAAATATAACATGTTCGCTTTAGGTGTTTTATTACACTATGCTTATAGGCCTGAGACGCAACCTTGGCACGTTTAATATTCCGGTCTTCTACTAGGGACGGCCATGGCACAGCCCGCGATGGTTGTAGGCAGTCAAGGAACGTAGATGATAGGCCTACATGTACTGTTGTGTCAAGTAAGAAGAAAAATGTGTACTGGAAACGCCTAATAGTTATAATCAACCTGTCAATGGGCATGTTGTACCTGTCTACTGCCTGTAAACGTTATAGGAAATGTGAAATGAAAGCAGCATATTGTGTACATTGTTATTACATTGATCACTTACTGTGAGCGGACGGATATCTTGCTTGGCATCGGAAATTACCTGAAACACACAGTACAGAAATGGGTTAGATTATTTGTATTTGAATTTACAAGAACGGGGTACAATTATAATCAACGTTATAACACGTGTTATATAATATAACATGTTATATACATAATATACATGATGTATCAGATATTATGTGATATATATAGACTGTATTAATTGTACTATACACTACTATAACGTATAAAGTATTAGTATATAATGTATTAATAGTTTGTATGAACGAAAAATGTAATGCATATTAAATAACACCAGTACAGACTTAAACGGCATACATTAAACATTAAATTGTAAAATTTAAATTGCGAAATAATTATCAGCTTTTATTTTATTCAATTTACTAATAATAATATACACACTTAAAAAATATTTACAAACCATTATGTTGAAGGCATTTGTTGTTGGCGAGATGTAAGTCTTGAAAATAATATATATTATAGTTCGGTGTTAAATTATATTATTTAAACTGTGGCAACAAAATTGAATCAAGAAATGTGCATCGCTGGCAAAACGTCACACTAACTGGAGTGCGGAATCTACGTCAATGCTCCACGTGATCCCGTGTGGTCTAGTGGCTAGGATATCTGGCTTTCACCCAGAAGGCCCGGGTTCGATTCCCGGCACGGGAAGTAGTTTTTTTAATTTGTTGTCTTACCATTCCGTTTATTATACATTACAGTTTACGTTGATTATTCATTATCAGTCATTACGACTTATTTTTGTATGGTCATTCCGTGTCAACAAAATAATTTTATAACAAAATTTATCAAAATTATGTCTAAAAATAAAATTATAACAAAATAATGTCTATCAAAATTAATAAACCAATTTTATAACTAAATAAGTTTCCGTGTAAAGTATATTTATTTGTGTACTACATTCAAAAGGTTCGAGACACGTGGAAATTAATATACAGTATGTGTTTTTTGTTTTTATTTGTAACTTAAATTAGTTACGTTTTGAGATAACAGGCGGAAGTTTTCAGATAACAATTAAATAATGGAAGTTTCAAACTTGAACTAAATTGTCAGAACCGTAAGATGTATTACATTTTCGAAAGGAAGATACAGTTTGGAGTAGATCGTAATGGGTAAAGCCTGTAGTCAGAAATTGAATATTTTATTTTTAGAACTTACAATTTAACAGTTGTTGAATGAATCATAACGGCCGTGACATAAAATCTTCGCTCTCTCTCCCTTTCACAATTGCTATAGACTTTGTGATAACGAGTTAAGAACACGTAACATGAAGTGCACATCGTAGCTTGTCCATCTGTTTACCAGTTATAAATTTTGCGTAAGCTGAATCCACGTGATTAAACAAATGATTTTAGTCGATTACTCCGTAGTTTGCCACGCCAGTAACAGCGGTATGACCAGATAGTTAAAAGATACCTTACAATATTTTTACTAATAACATTGTGTCCCATACATGTTAGTAATATTTGAGGTTTTTGTTGGAAAATTATATTGTAGACCTTTTCCGGTAATCAGTAGCGTATCTAGAATTTGGTCTTGGGGGTCAGGGGTCGAGTCGGCTTCATACAAAAGAAAAAACGAGTTAAGACTAATCAATACTACTATCTTGAAAGTAGCTGAAAAACGTGTGATAACATCCTGAAATCCCTGAAACAGTCCCATTAATGTAAACAGTAATAACACAATAAAATACGCGTTATTGAAATATTGCTCATAGTTATTGACTGAATTGATTTTCTTATATTTCAAACGTATACGCTAATGTTGAGTAATAAACCTGTTTGTATATTTAAAAAAGAGTTACTACTGTATTAGCGTACACAACTGAAAAAATAATAAAACGGCCTAAAAAACAATAGATTAACAAAATTCGTCAACTTTTTTCGACCCTCTGAAGTGGGGCGGTCCCGTTCCCCCCATAAATATACCCCTGACGGTAATATCCATTTTTGTTCTTCAAAATATCCTGATCAATATTTCCATTAATATATGGTTAGAGCAAACGTATTGTCAAGCCGATATTTGCGTTAATAGTTACAACTATCCTATTACAATATTATTCCTATTAATCTAAATAATTTGTGATGCAGTTTAATAAAATTCATCAACAATTTGGAAACTGTATCACGTCAAACTAGATGAGATTGTTTTTACGGTTGATTCTGAGTGCAAACGTTAATCGAAACACATGACGTAGATACCGTCTTGTTCTTAGATTGAGCCGAAATTCCTCAATTCTCATTTTAACACTCTAATCTAACACCAATGAACTGGATATACGAATATGACGAACATTTTTCGAAGAAAATTGTATAACATTTTAAGATACTAATTGAATTAGCCAGATATTCATAGATTGGATTTCATTGAACAGCGGTTGTTGGGCAATCTTTACTGTTTCAATGTTTGCTCAAAGTTTACTGACTGCGATAACTTGGTCAGTGTTGCAGCCTTTTGCTACAACTTTATGCACTGAAGATGGCCGTCGAAAGTACGGTCGAAACGTTTGCAGCAAACAAATTTAGACCACGCCCTTACTGCCCGGCAAGCCAAAATTCTAACATTGACGCCAGCTGTGAAAGCCTCAGACATCAAATTGAATATTTCTTCAAATAAAAAAGTAATTCTGCAAGTAAAATTTTACTGAATTATATTATTGTATTTTAAATAACACAATATACAATACTTTATTGCAGAAGTATTTATTATTTGAACAAATATTCATAATATAGAAAACCTGCAAGAAATTTTGAAGAGTTACATACAAAATACAGATGAATTTTTCAATAAGTAGAATACTGGCATATTAACAATAAATCTGTTTATTTAGAAAGCCAATGAAAGAAGTCCTATTTTATAATGAATTGTTACTAAAATTATACCAGAAATCATAAAAAAAGTCTAAACTAATTAACGACTTTTTGTGACAATCAATTCGAGGTACCGATGTTTCAGTTTGTGTCTGTAAAGACTCAATACGGTGTCACACACGCGAATGCTAATGAAAACTCCTCCCACGTGAAGGATCATTAGTAAATAAGTTTACTCTTTCATCTGTACGTATTGCGTCCTTCAGCTCTGTGAAACGAGTCTATTTCAAAGTGAAAAACAAAAGCGAACTTATAATAAATTCCACACTACTTAGCTGTAACTGCGCGCAGAGACAGAGAAAACACCATAGTTTAAAACTATTGCTTTCCGTCTGACTTTAATTTTTTTAAGAAACTTCTCAGTTAAATCAGTAAACGGGAAAAGTTTTCTTGGCACCAAGTTTGGTGTCTCTTTGCACAAGTCTTATCTTCACTTCTCTCTGCCCCTCCCACTTTCTCACTGTCTCGTCACTCTCTCTCTCTCTCACTCGCTTTCTCTCTCTCTCTCTCTCTCTCTCACTCGCTTTCTCTCTCTCTCTCTCTCTCTCTCTCTCTCTCTCTCTCTCTCTCTCTCTCTCTCTCTCTATCTCTCTCTTACAATGCTTGTGTGTGTGTGTTTTAGGGATGAAAAGCAAGAGGGCTTGCAGCCACTGACTACTACTGAGGAAGGGATGAGAAATATCACTTTGTTTTGCACACAACCCTCCTTCCAAGTACGTAAGGTGTATGTGCGAGTGGAGTGTGGCGCGGTGTAAGAGGGGTGACGGCGCTAAATCATAACCTCAGCAGCCCTTTTGTCGCTTCATCCTCTACAGCGACAGAGACAACCGACACCCGGCCGGATTACACGGATCGCTTCTACACGATTCCTGTTTTAATAATAATAACGATAATTACCAGCGGTGAACGACTCGCGTCACTGCTCCACGCGCGAATGTCGTGTAAACAAAAGAGATTATACGGTGAAATTTACTGAGACAGTGATCGTGGCGCAGATTTAACATACTCTGTACGCTCTGATTAATTACTTCTCAGCACGAGTTGTTTAGAACAAAGTTTCCAGGCAACTAATAGCGATTCTCTTTTTGCTAGGAAAATTTGATCCATTTCATTTATTCAGGTAGTGTGATTACAGTTTTATTCTAAACCGAGTCAGTGTCGCCTACTGTTACGAGGATCGCATGGCTCGGATATTGAAACAATGGAATATTAATAGTTATATTGACCGCCAGAGAAATCGATACTTTTTTTTAACATTTCAATGAAACAATGACTTTCGTATTACGAATATCAGCTATACAGCTATCCAATATGCACTAAACACAAAATTAGCAACTTAAATAAACTTGAATATCACAACACAAAGAAACAGTTGTACATTCGACATTTCCACTACATAGGCGTCTCGAATGACACTCTCAACACTTCAACGACAAAACCAGTTCGTTCAAATCCAGGCTGCTGGTGTTGTTTTATTGTTGTCCGAGATCGCTATTAATACCTTGTTATCCAGGACTTCATTGGAACGTCAGCTATATTGTACCTCTAGCGAATATTGGTCAGACGAATCTCTCGGCAGGTTTTAATTATATTTTAGCTTAATCCATCAATTGTGATTTTGACTATTTTATGTTAATTTGGCAGTTATTACTATTTAATTTTATTAACTCGTCTAAAGACAAACACATATTGTGAATGGATGCTGAAGGGTTAAAACGCTGGTTTATTACGTTCTTAATGATGGCCGACCTTCAGAAAAGTATACGGTTACTTTGTAACGTACAAAGAATTGGTCCCTGCGTATGATGAAACAACTAACTTAGTTAATATTGAATATAGAAAGTCATAGCTTGTTAGTTAATGTCAGCGTCTTTATATTTACGGAAAACTTTAATTGTGCTGGGAATATTACGTATGAATATCATTTAATAAAAGAAATGAGCTAATCCTGTTAGGGGTCTGTCCCAATCAATATCAGTTCCATATGAGGTATTACAACCCAGGTAATTAATATGACTAACCTGATCCAAAATCTGATTATTCGCGGCTATCTTAGTTCTTATAGGACACCTGCCCATAAATGCCATCGTTTTAGAAAAATATGTCATAAACATTAATAGCTTACTAATGAGGGTAATTTAATGGAGCAAGAAACAATCAGCCTCAGCTTTCAACACGGCGAATGTACATACTTCTTGCGTATTTAAAAAATGAAGTAGGCATCAACAGACAATGCATGTAATACCCAGCGCCCGATTTAGAGTGTGCGGGCCCCTAGGCTGAGGTTGTGGTGCGGGCCCCCTACAATTTTTTATAAGGTTAGGGAAAATATATCAAATTTAAGTCCGAGTAAAAAGTGTATAGAGGAATAATAAATTAACTCTACTACTACTAGGGCTGATCGAAGGCTCGAAGAATATTCATTTATTTTTGTTACAGTAATTTTATTTTTTTAATTTTTATGTAGTGCGGGCCCCCTTGTGGTGCGGGACCCTAGGCTGCAGCCTAGTCAGCCTACCCTTAAATCCGGCCCTGGTAATACCACGTACTCACTGTTTGACATAAGTAAGCATGTTGAATGTCTACACGGAAAGCTCAAGACAGAACTACCGCAAGTTACGGACGCAAATCTACATTCGCTTCACGAGCAAAAAGAATGTAGCATCATGACGTTGGCAAACCCCGGAACTGAATTTATGTGGCTGCATGTATAGTAGTCATCGGGAATGCAATGCAATCGCCGCACACCGGGATAAGAAATAAAAAAGGAAGACGGTTTTAATAAGAAACCCCTCCTCGGTAGGAGCGGCGGGGTTGTTTACGATACACAATAACACGACACCCCATGACCATCACGAACATGATTTCCCTAAAGACAAACATCTCCCTCACCCTAACTTAAAATATCATGGTGGTAGTCCTCTTTTGTGCTAAGTTGTTTGCATGCTTTAATATTTAAAACGAATGAAACTTTAAACGTATCGGCGGCATTGAGGACAAGTCATGTCGTCGAGTGAGAAGTACAGGACGGAATACGACGAAATACGTCGAAGTAACTTTGTGTGCCGTGTAGGTTTACGTTGTGAAGTCAAACCGTAGAAAGGTAAATACCAAGTCGTGTAAGAAAAGACAGGAGTATAGCTGCAGGCTTATTTCTACACTGACTTACATGTTACTAACTGTATATGCGAAGTTCTTACCCACACGTGTGTTGGAGAAAATTACAGCAAGACTAACACCAGTAAATAAGGCTTACTACGGTTGTTTGAATTTTCAAAAACAGTGGATTTTTTCTGGAGCGAATCCGGCTTTTCAGTTAATGCATTTATACATATGCTTGTTTCAAATAACCTACATTTCTACACTTAAAACCATGCAAACATTTGGAAATGTAATATAAGTAATATATGGTACGTGTATACTGGTAAGCACAGTATAATACGAGAGTTATTCTAAAATTAACCTGATATACAAAAACTGGTTGTCATGGGACACGGCGGACCCACAAGTGCGATCAGTATGGTTTTATATTTTAGATGAAAATCCTCGGTTTGTTTTGTTTGTTTCTGTTCAAATAATAACCGAGGAAACACGGATCCTGCCAATGCCTCTGCCGTACGCACTGTAAGGTGTGTGGCAGTACTCGATGAAATGTCCCATCGTCTCCTGGACTGCAGGGGTGCACACAGCATGGTGCAATGGTGCAAGTCTCACCACTGGAATTTTGAGGGGAATTTTTTAAGGCGAATTTATTTATTTAGTTACTGATTAGGCATAGTAGAAAACATTTTGGTATTGATACAAACAATAACATTAGTTTTTTTATTCCAATAATTGCTTAAATGGGTTTAGTTTTTCAAATATTTTAGGATAAAGCCCCAATATCCACTGTTAACTGGGGGTTATTCCATACCTCCGTATTGTGATCGTCCTACCCCGAAATCAGATTATGGGGGCGGATTTCGGAATACTTGAGGAGGGAATTGCACCATAACCATTCCCCCCAATGTCCCCCTCTGCTGGATTGTGTCTCGAATTTCTGGACGGCTCAGAAGATATGGCCGGTCAATGAACAGGAGGCAGGGAAACTGTCGGAGTTGGCGAACCGTGCATGACCATGCCCAAATGGTGAAACCGAGTCATCCATATTAACTACCAGGTGGTCTACTCCGTTCGTAACAGACGTCGTGTACTTGAAAGGTCCGAACTTAGAGAAAATTTACAGACATAAACAGTGGACGATTCTGCGCATGCGGGCAGGAATTCGGCCGAATCGAGACCGGTACACAGCCAAACTTATTCCGGGAAGGGTGCTATTCTGTCACTTATATGACGAGATAATGGTATTGTTTGGCTACCCAACGTTTTGACACCCAATGAGAATCTCATTAAATGCACCAACTCTTGAACATGTATTTTGGCGGCATCATTTTACAACGAGGAACTGAAAAATCTGGTGTAACGATATAATAAATGTCTGTACGTGAATGGTGACTGGAAATGCAATACATATACGCACATAACTTCTCTATATTTTCACTTGTCTGTAACTGCTAATCGGAAGTTAATTTTGAAACAGCGCTCGTAAATTGTAATTTAATATAAATACTTTAACTGTGAATGTTTCTTGATACTTTTTTGAGTGTTTCTAAAACGTTGTTTTAAAAATTGTCTTGTGCTTTGTATTGAATTTGTTTAGGACTTAATTAATTTTAAGTCTTATATTTGTGTATGCGTAGGTTCATTACGATGCCTTAGTATGGTATATGTTTATTAGTATCATATATGTCTGGCAATTTACACCTTATGTTCACAGTACGTACTGCTAAATAAGTTTTGAAACTATTTAAATATTAAAAGTAGTGTTCTGATTGTGGTAAAAATAGTATTTAAATATTCTTCTTATGTTCTGGTTTATTCTTGCCTGACCGATATAAAATTTGTTGCAATCTTTCCACTCGTTTATTTAAATGTCATTGTTTATAGTATCTTCGTTATTGTATGACTTATTTATTATTTGACTAAATTGTTAGTGTTTCTTTTGTGCGGTATTTTAATATATGTGTTTTCGAACAGTTTGACAACTTATATTATCGTGTTGTTTATGAACGCCAATGTTGGTAGTTGCTTTATGGCAAATCGTTCCTGAGATTATTATCTGTATTTGTTTCTGTATTAGTTCATAAAGTATTGTTTTTATTTTATTTTATAATATATGTTCATTTCGTTTATAACGCTTTTGATGTATACATTTTACTCGGCAATTTGATAAATTGTATTTCTCTTCTTCTTTTCTTTACTTCATTTGTAAAAAAACAGTGGCTATAGACGTACTTCGTACATTCTATTGAATGATACACGGAAAGTTGTCGTTTCGTGATTTAGTGGTTTAAACGCAAACTATACCAAAAAACGCAAAAAAAAACAAAATTATTCATCAAAACCAGCAACAGAGAAAAAAGCAAAGCCATGTCAATGTCAATCAACAGTAACATTCAGCTGCTGGAGGGTCAGAACGGCTGGCGATAAGCGTACTGCATAGTGCTAGAAAAATCTAAGTACGAAAAAGAAGTTCTTGATAGTAGCCCTTGATGCGTTGTTGTGAGTCCTTAATATACTATGTATTGTTATTGTTATTTTTTATTGATCCTGTTTGATTAACTTATATTGGTAATACACTATTACTATCAATAACATTCCTTCAAAATTCCATCCCATAACATTCCTTCATCACATTTAAAAATGATGAATAATCATCAGGACATCCGGTGTATGAATTTAAGCTATCGCACTGACCACGTACCACGATTCCGCGACTTTACGCTACAAGAGGCACTCTTTAGGGACTGTGACGTCTGCCAGAACATGCATATTCATTTCCGTATCCTGACCTGTGGTTGATAGACTCTGTACTATGGTTCCATATATAAACCAGTATGAAAAATAGTCCAATGAAGGATATTCACAGCTCGTTGTATAGCATTACTAAGAAATTGTTACCATTCGTCTGACTACAGAAATACATCCAACGGGAAGGTCCGCACATATGCTCGTATTCACGCGCAGTGTGTACGAAAAGCTACGTGCATATCTCTCTCTCTCTCTCTCTCTCTCTCTCGTTCATCTTTTAAGATCTTTTAAATAGAGCCTGTCATTGCAGTGGAACAATAAAATGTGACCTATTCCTTCGTTATCTTCTCTTTACGTACTGTAACGAGAACAGTATCGAATCGCCTAGAACGGCCCAGAGCTTCCTTCCACTCGTCCTCCCCGCTAGTAGTACAGGTGTTGTCTCAGTCAAGGCCGCGTTCAAGTATGTTCCAGGTTCTTCAAGACCATACTTGAATTACGTATTAGCGTCAGCAATTAAGTAAGGATGGAAAGATTCTAGAACACGTGCGCTACATACATAATGCCATAGCAGCCGGCTTGTCAGTTCAGTTGTATTGAGCAATATTCCTTAGTGCGGACCGAGTGTTTGTAGAAGAAGTGTTGTTGTGTTATAATTAGTGCGGAATTCTTTACAGTATTGTATATTGGACAAATTTTAATATAGTATGTGGACAAATTTTACTTGAATTGTAAGAGACTATCTTGTTAATTACAAATTATTCATTGTGATAATTAAAACTGGTTATTAGTGACTTCATTATTGTCTTGTACTTCGTTTTTCCACTGTACCATACGACGATCAGTCGCGTCGTAACAGTACGTTAACAACCACTAGAACAATTAATTATCTCTAAAGTACACTCCAGTTCTGATATGCTCTTTTTCACATCCTTGTTTATTACAAATCCTATGCGTTATGTATTTGCAGGCACAGATTCTTCGTAGAACACACCTTTCTCTCTTTGTGTATAAAAATCCGAGGATTATAAAGTCTGTTTACGCGGTTTAAAAATAAAATTATGATTTGTCTATGTTTAATCGTTAACAATATTCGTAGACAGTTCAAAAGAAACGTTTAAATAGTGGAAACAACTGAATTTTAAAGTCTCAATTGAATGGCTTTCTTGAAACTAAGCTATAGTGTTTTAAAAACACAGTCTGTCCCTTAATCGGGGTTTGGATCTACTACTGAAATCAAATTACACCATGGTGTGGTAACTGTTTTTTTGCCAACGATAAAGTCAAAACAACACTCTGTAGGCTACACAGTAGAGTAGCGAAACACGTGTAGCTTCCAATAAGTCACATCAAATACGAGTTGGCGGACGTGTGGACTTTATTTGCAGCTGCGGACTCTGCCAGACAACACATGGCCTCATTATCGCCGAGTAACAATAATATATCAACAGCCACCCCTAACGTCTCGGCCGGACAACCACGTTCCTTCAACTTTTCACTGCTACAAGTTGAAATTAATTTTTACAGTAAATAACAGAATTCCGTTGTGTCGTTTCTCTCCTAACTGAATTACAGCGAAATATTTCTCAGAAAAAAAGAAAACAATTTTATTTTGTAAAAACAACTTCAGAGAAAATTAACTCTTATAATTTAATTGGTTTGAATGTCATAATAAAGTCAAACCCGTTTATCCATTAACAGAATTAGCTTGCCTTGAACTGGAAATTTTATCGGAAATGTTTTAACGCCAACACACCAACACATCACGGTTATTGAAAAGTTAGTTTCTATTAAACTTTGGTGTACAGATAAGTTGTGCAAGTATATCATTTAATTTTGCTACTTTTTCATACAAGTCAATAATCATGATCATCATAATCTTCAACATTTTATGAATTTTGACATTTGCAGTTTATAAATCTGCAATTTAGATTACATTTTTAATAAAATAAATCACACTTAAATTATCCAGAGAAGAGCAGAATTTAGTATGCTGAGAGTGTTGTGTGTCTAGGTTAGATGGAGCACTGATACTACATCGAGTCGGGCGACCAATCTAGATTACCGTATAGTTTACTTCCGGTGATAGAAGGGCTGGGACGCATGACATGGAACAGCGTGTGAACGCAGGATCGATCCGATTTTGAGCCACCCTCCACAATAAAGTAATAAGAATGTAGTAAACAAAAAAAAAACAAAAGAAAAAAGAAATGAGTGTGTCGTGTGACACATGCCAGAAGTGAGAACTTCAGTTACGGTGGCGAGTGAACTGATTAAACGTGTAAAAAGGTTCCACGCACGTAGCCTATTTGGAGTAAGCTAAAGAGACATTTTGCTATAACGAATTAAGATTCAAATAATGGTAAATGGATAATTAAATGAGACGAGGGCATAGTAGTGTTTATATATATTTTATTATAAGAAATCGATATTTACGTTGAACATAAATAGAATCACATCACACGTCGTATTATTTTCAGTATATTTATTTTATATAATAAATATGTAACAATTATTTTTATTTCTTTTATTTCAATGTAAAAATACGATTTACGCAATATTAAGTTGAAAAGTAGAATGTTATATGCTTACATTGAAATAATAATTTCATTTTTCAAACAAAAAATAAAAAGTTTATTATTTTAATTAAGTTGATTAAGGCCTTAACCAAATTTTGTCTCTCTGGTGGCAGACCTGAAGTTAACTCTAATGTAACATGATACACTATGATAAAAGAAATAAACGTAGTGCTGCGCTCTGGTGGTTCAGGTGGTTCCTGAAGTAAACGGGAAACATTTTGTTATCAAATGTGACCAAATAACAAACAGATTGGCATTTAAAGGATAAAATTATTTTTCATTTTTACGTTACTCTTGTAACATTATTTAAACATTTAGGATATGCTCAGATTCTTTAAAATATTACGCTTTGCGTAAAGCCCACATACTTGTGCAGTGGGGAAATTTTGGCTAGCTACGTGGGAAAAGAGGTATGACTAACTTGGCAACACTGCTTTTTCGTTTAAGGTATTTCGTTACAGGTTGAATCAGTTTAATGCCCTAGCAGCGCGAGGTGTACGGGAGTGAGCCGGGCACCATGGTGCTGTACATGACGTTCTCACTTCAATAAAAATATATCAGAATAACATGACACAAATTAGCGACCTAAGAAAACGAGCGAAAATTTTTAACTAAAAATATATCATCTAAGTTCCACAGCATTTCAATCTTAATCTCATCACTCCCGGACCATTTTAAGGAAATTTCAAGGTTGGCATGTGCAAGTCCAAAAATCATAGCGTTTTGAAACCAATTAACATAAAAAAAATTGTACGTGTTAATTCTAAAACAGAACAGTTTAAAAATGGTCAAACTTCACTGACTGGGCAGCACCGTTCTGGACATCAAGTCGAGGTTACATAATCAAGCGCTTGAAACTCGCATAGACACCCTCATCCAAGAAGACCGACGGATTACGTTTGACCTTATACATGAAGAATTGCAAGTAAGTGTTGACACAGTTTATAACATTATCAGCCAAAAGCTCAAGTACCGTAAAACAAGCGCAAGATGGGTTCTAAGAGAGTTGACCAACCATCACAAAAGTAATGTTATTTTTTATAGAATTATGACATGTGTTTAAGCATGGAGTCATCATTTTTAGCTGAAATCCAAAAGACAAAGCATGAAGTGGAAGCATACGAGTTTACCTGTCAGGAAAAGTTCATAACCCAACTATTAATGGGAAAGAACATGTTGACTATCTTTTGAGATGCTGAAGGCTTTTGAGGGGAGTTGTTTGTAATTTTTTAGACGGCAGTGATGCGGAAACATTGTGGATTTTTGGGCAAAGGCGTCGTTCTTCATGATAACACCCGTCTACATACAGCTCAGTTAAAACGTGAAACCAGCACTGAATTGCCTTGGGAAACTCTACCTCACTCTCCTTACAGTCAAGACTTGGTTCCATCTGATTTTTACTTGTTACGTCCACTCAAGGAGGCGTTACATGGTAAGTTTTATGACAGCAACAAGGTCAAAAACAATGTCCTAAAGTGGCTCCGACATCAACATAGATTTCTTTGCACCAGGCATAAAATGCTTACTCAGAAGTGAGCATGTGTATTAAGGTTGCAGGGGATTATGTTGAAAAGTAAAAAATTGTCATACTGTTTAAATAAAGCGTTATTTCTCTACAGCTCTTTATCTCTATAATTATTGAATGACCCTCGTATTTCGTTTATTTCTCTAAAATTTCACAAAAAACTTTTCCATTCAATTTTTTCAATTCATTTTCCGTCGCACCGATGAGAGTATAAGATCCTGTTTAATCAGCTCCTGTCGTCCTGATACGTCAGTTAGTACCAATTGGTACTTAAACTGTGTAGACTATTTGATGGTACGGGATATTGATTGTACAGGTTTACATAAGAGGCAAATTTGCATACATGACTTGTATTAGAAAGAAGTGAGTACAGATCTATAATTAAAATATGTTAGAACTACTGAATGATAATACAATGTAATTGCTTCCAATGTTGTATTTAAATATGTCAATGAAAATGTTAATATATTGTAACAAGTATAAATATATAAGATTCGTTAAACCTTTGTTCAACGTTAAGCCCCACTGTTGTGAGCGCCAATTTGTAACAATACAACAATTATTCCCCACCTGCTCTCTTTATCATTTACATTTCTATGAATGCTTCTTGATAAAAAGTGGCCTCTTCTATGAAACATTAGAAATATTTTCACAACAATATTTCATGACATGTTATCTCTGTAATTATATAAAATATAAAAGTTATTTAATAGCACATAGTTCAAGTAACAGTTACACCTTTACTTGAAATTTATTATATTTAAATCACTTGCACTGGTTCACTTACACTGTTGGTTCTGACTTATATTTGAGTTCTACAATATTCTAAGACCAAACTTTTAGTTGTAATGGACTGTGAAGATTTGTTTATTTTATTATATAATAACTTTAGTTGGTGCACTTCTATTCACACTACTAAACACTTTTGTTTATAATTAGTTTACATTTCTATGAGGTTTTGGGGTGTTATACTTTCTTTGGGTGACATTAAAATTTGGTTCGGGGTTTATTGTTGGTAGTAATAGGTTTATCATGGGTATTCCTCGTAGTCCTCCCATTCTATATCTTCTTTTCTTCATTTCTTCCTTCTTGGGTTTTCCAAGGTAATTCGGTTTCATTATGTCCTTTGGTTGGTTCGGGGTTTCTTCTTTATTACCTGCTCCTAACCTACCTGGGTATTCTCCTGATTTTATTTAGTTTCTTCGGATTTAACTTTATTGATACTTTATAGTTGCATTTTTATAATTTAATTATACTTTTCTTTTATGGTGGTGTTTTCCTTTGATATTTAATTATTTTTATTTGATGTTCAATTATTTTCATTTGATATTTAATTATTTTCCTTCGATATTTCTTTTGAGTTAATTGTAATTTAATGTATTTATGATCATAATGGACTTAGTGGATTATCTGTCATGCTACAATATGCAAGGAACATGAATAGGCTTACAGACAATGTGCTTATGAATATACATTCATGCAATCGGGTGTTTTGCGTCTATACCCTGTACGCTTAATACGTGGCTTTCACATGGTCTCTTGAAGAATGTTTTAAGTGTTTTCTATAATATATATTAGTTTTCCAGTTTTGTTATTTACCGTTACAGTATATTTTATAATAATTCCTTATATATATTTTTTCTAAACACACATTAATCGATTGCGATCATCTCCTCGAAGATCGAATGTGTTCTCCAAAATGCGCTTTGCTGATTGATAATAAACTGCATGAAAAATCTGTTCACCTGATCTTGAAAATAAAGTTACGCCTTGAATATACGTTGAGATCCGGCCAAACAGTAATCTCTTCGTCTGTCCCAATGTTACTAAACGTAGAATGTCTGTGAGACAACTGTTCAAATTATATGTTTGCGAATGCGTAGTTTGGTTCCGTACTATGGTACACGTATGTTGTTCCCGTATTCGGTAATACGGGTATTAGTTAATATCAGTGGTGGAAAGCATAGATCATAACCATATTGAATTTCAATAAGACTAACGTACCTTCTTCAGGCCTTAATCCGTCTGGGAGTAGTGATAAATTATCCTCCCCAAGAGATTTCAAAGCGACACGGACCCCTTCCGTTAGTTCTGAGGCCTACTATGTCCTACGTGAATATACAGACAATTCGATAATCTTGTTCCAACGACAACTAATTTTAATAAATAATATTATTATCTTAAATTATTGACTGTTATCATGTAATGTATGGGTCTCCTTATTAAGTCTTAAATAATAGGCCCTAAATACTTTAAAAAATTGTATGCAGTCATTGCTTCCCGTATTGTTTCATATTTGATATTTTCAACGTTTCACAAATAGTGATATTTTAAAATACAAAAATCAACATGTCAAGTAAATAATCACATTAAATAGAATCACGTCAGCACTAGAAAAACGTCATTTTTATCAGCGAGCGTTAAGAACGAATAAATATAAATCATTTAAGTGGATTGAAATATATAAAATTTTAAAGCCACATATTTACAAATCCAATTTAGCAACTCACTATACTTATAAAAACAACAGAATAATTCACTAATTACAGAATAAATAAAAAAAAACGAAACCGGTCTATTCATTTAACACTGTAGTGTTATTAACAACAACTCTAAATAAATAAAAGCGAAAACAATGAAACTTTTTTATATTACGCGAAAACAGACAAAACACAACAATTAACAAAAATTACAACAATCGAGTCAATATATGAACCTGTTATTTGTAAATTTATATCGTACTTATCTCTGATAATGCAGAATCAACGTGAAAAGCGGCGGTAAGGCAAAACAAAAAAACATTAATTGCAGATAAAATCTGTTAATACTGTGACAATAATGAAAACCCACAAAAAACTATACTCCATAAATACAATTTTTACTTTTAATCGAGAATGATTCATTATTATTATTAGTATTAATTATCAAACAAATGTGTGTCAGAAATAGATGTACGCCCAAATTTCAAAACAGCGCAGTCAAAGTGAAACAGGAGGAAGACGAAGTTAAGTCCGCGTGACGTCAGCATATTGTAGTTAAATGGAGTGTCACTAATGCTGTCACTGCACGACAGTCACTTAACACGACGAAGGGAAATCGAGTGAAAAATATTTTTTTATCGGCGGCTTAACGTAAGTAGGAAATGCTCGACGCACGGCGAAGGGATGAACACAAATACTTTAGAATAATAAACGAATAATATGGAGGCTCGGAAAGTTCGACAATACAGGTTTGTGTGTGTTTTGTGAAAGCAGCAAAAACTGGGATAATATTAAGCTACTGTCTCTAAATCTCTCCTTAATTTAAGTCTTAACTACAGTTTGATATTAGCGCCATTTACAAAACCACAGAAAACCTGTCGAATATGCGTATAGGCTAGGTTAGGTTAGGTTAGGTAGGCAGAGTGGTACAGTAATTGTTGTATTGTAAAAAGGAGATATCTGTTGTATACTAGAGAACCCCCAACCAACATTCAAAATAATATATTGTGATATTGTGATCGGTGTTCTTAAAACTGTTTGCCATATTATTAAAACTATTTGTCATTAAAGTAATATGCAAGTTATGGTACTCGCGTGTATTTACATTATCCACATTGATGTATAACCTATGTGTATTGATAGACACTATTTATAGAATGTACTAGAATGTTCTGTATCAATATACAATACATTTATAGGTAAACGTAGTTTGTTGTAGATAAGTGTCGGATAAACTAAAAGGTTGGTGATATTCAAATGACGCATGGTTGTGAATGACATCATTTCCCAACTATATATAAAACTATAGAAGATGGAGTAAAGAGTAAATTTAAATTGAAGTTTGGTTAGTGAGTTGCAGAGTTGATACGTGTGTTTGATATCACACTTGTGGGGTGAATATTATTTTATTTTTGTGTGTGTTATCTTTTTGCTGGCTGGTACCAAACCATACTTCTAATTTATAACATGTACAGATTTCAATGTCGTTTTTCAACGATTTGAGCTTAGTGGAAACGGAAAATGACAATCAACCGTGACATCGGCAAAACGTCTCTCCATTTCTGCTCGAGCGTCTATTAGCAATAATAAAGATGCAAGTCTTCTACATCTATGCGCGCTTCTATGTTTCGCAGTTCACACGCTCATCGCAATAGTTTCAAGGTCAAGCTAGTACCGAAGATTAATGTCTGTTGAAATCCAACTCACGTTCTACCTTAACAATGCATCCTGTGAAACTTTCTGGTAATTCTTATACTTTCTAAGGGAGATAATTTTGGCTCGACAATAGTGTCCTATTCAGACACCACAGGGACGTTCAGTGAACACATAGCATGCCAACTACATCTATTTTTTGCAACAGCTCATGTAACTACAGTGATGAAAGCGGGGAAAGACGTACCACAACATTCGAGAAAGTTCATTCCTATACGTTACACGCTCCAATTCTGGATCAACACGACAATATGTGTCAACCACATAATTACTGAACTACTGACAGTTCTATGGCAATAACAATAAAGTACCACAATATTGTACAATAAAGTACAACAAAGTATGGTATCTTAAAGTACTACGTAATACGTAATTTAAAATATTAATACAGTATATAAATTATATTTCGTAACATAATAGCTTATGTGTTACATATCCTTTACATTAATACAGCCTGTCTAGACATAAATAAATATGCATTGTACTAATAAAAAATGCGGTACATTCCCTTTCTGAATTATCCAAACGTATTTGTAGGCCTATACTTCTGTTACTATCAGGTCCTACGTGCATGGAAATATGTAGCTTGTTTTTCTTTGATTGGAAACGATTGGAAACGCACATTTTTCATATGCTAATAAATTCTTCAAACGTAACGCATTTCCTTAGAATAACCGTAGAAATTACACGAAAGAAGGATTTATACTCTTAAAGTACGAATCTGCTCCCTCCTGTATCTAAGCTCTTCCAGAAGAAATATATTGTAAGGCGAATTTAAAAAAAAATTAGAAATCAATAAAAATACATCTTGCGCTATCAGAAACAATGTAAAATTTGAAAAGTATTCAGTATTATGCAAGAAAATTAGAGAACTTATATCATATTAAACACATATAATTTATATAACATTTACATGCAAACTCATATTCTTATTTCTTATCCTTATTTTAAGTTCAAGCAGTAATTTTTCTATATTATATTTCATTAGTGAATCTGATATAAATGCTTTCAATAAGTTTACGTAATCGAATCCAGTTATTGTGGTTCTACTCGTATTTGTTTCTGAGACACATTTAGAAGACACGCTGAAATCTTCTTATTCCGATATCATTTTAGCTTTTTCGTCAATTTAAAAATACTAATGACAGTTACATACACTGTGAGTTTTTTTGTGTCTCTGATCTTACTAGAAAACTTAATAGTTTCACAGATTTTTCTAAATATAGTTATGAGAAGAAAAAAAATTATTAGCTTCGCTAAAAAAAACCCCTTTTACGTATAGTAGAACAGGACTTGAACGATTCCAGTAAAATAAGTTTTCGAAAAGTTTTGACAAACTGGATTTGTTGTTGGAACGCTCTGTACAGGAAGGTTTGCTATAATCGGAGTAATAGTCATTTAAAATAATGTACAAAACTAGGACGTCGCCATTGCCTTCTAAAAGTGTAGGTATCAATTTTATATGGTAGCCAAGTACGAGAAGGTCATTCTGTATACTTACGTATACTGAGCTCATGAATAAGTGACGAAAGATATGTACATTTCATTACAGTTATGCTAACATTCTGCGATACAGACTACATTCCCCCTCCGTCTGCAGTATATCCGCCTACCTTCCTTCTCTGTACTTAATTACTCCTTTGTTCTTTTTACACACAAAATGACATAAATAAGCTATTTAATACGCATCGTGGTGAACGACGAAGTTTACGAGCATAGTCACATATTTGCCGACAATATATCACTAGTAATTTGCCTATGCCTAGTAATTATTAAGATAATGTACTACGATGGGGCGGGGAGGTCAATCCCTCCCCAGAGCTATTTCTTAATCAGTCAAATTTCTAAATCAGTGCTATCAGTTACAAAATGCGTCTCTAACAGTTATCAGTGCTATACATTACACATCTAATTTTAATCAGAAATCGATTGACACGTACAGTACAAAAGAAGATTGTATTTATAAGACAAATAACATTGCAAACTTAAGAGTTTTAAAAGGTCCTTCCATTTCAATAGTTTTACTGGCATAAAAGTCAAAAATAGCTCTACAATTTTTATGAGACGTCACGATACAAACTTGATGGGTGTAGAATATTTTACAATATTTATAATATTTTTTAATGAAAAAATATATTATTATTAGTTATTTCATAAAACTTCATTATCATACCTATTCACGTCCTGCACGTTTACAGAACTGTTTTCTAGACGTGTCTTACAATTATTGTCAATATAACTTAAAAACAAATTTCACTCCAGAGTAATGATTTCTTTTAAGTTATTACAACATTCAAAACAACAAGCGCAGTAATTAAGTAGCACTTTGAATTGGGGGGGGGGGGACAACAAAACATATGTCTTGAATATAAAATTTCACAGTGACCAAGAAAGTTAAATGGAATAATTATTAACGTCGAGCGGATCGTTTATTGCTTTAAGGACTGTACACTTCAAATGGACATTTAATGCGTAACAAGATATAAATAGCAGGTTACATAATATTCGGGACGACTGCACAAATAAATCGAATAAACGGAGACGGTGCCAAGATCCTTTGTGCTTTTTAAATGGCATCGGCGGATAACGACTAACTTTATTTAGCTTAAATAAATACAATTTGTTCGGTACACTCTTATTTACATTACATAATCAGATAGCTTGGTTTCATAAGAATCACAGTCGTGGCGAGAAATGTTTCTAAACGTCTGTACGGAGTGGGATGAAGCGTGCAGAAATCCAAACAAACATTTTTTTTATGTTCGGAGAGTTGTGGCAAAATACACAGACGATGACGCATATACTGAAGTACACAAAAATATGTACTCAAACAATGGCAGTGGCACGGTTTGACGCGACATTTCTTCCACCATTGTTCAAGTGAAAATGTATTGATGTATCGGAGCCTACTGGTGGTACTGCTTTTTACAAAGTTTTACTCTTCTTCTGTACTCAGAAGTCTAGTCTTAATTTAATCTATTCAGGCCTCGTTATAGAGGGCAATATTTCGATCGATTAACTAGTAGCCATCTGTCATGTTTCTGTTCGGGTTGTATACAATGTAATACGGTGATGTTATGCATTTGTTTACGTTGTTCTTCTTATTGTTATTACTGACCGATATTATTTTATTGTCCTTCTCGTTTTGATTTTGTTTTAATTTTTTTATTTTAATTTACTTTCGGGTTAAGGTGTTTTAACCTTTTGTCTCTTCAGAGACCATCTGTCTACAAGTCTTGGTAATTTTAGGTTGGTGTTTCAGTGTTTATTCTGGAACTACCCCCACTGGCATGTTGTTTCCATTGTTTTGTTATCTGGTATTTGTCAGCGATGGTTTCTAGTTGTTCTTTCTGTTTCTAGTTTTAATCACTTTTCATCCTAGCCAGTCTTCGCCTTCCTCAAGAACGTTATTTTTCTTATGCTTCAGTTCAATTTGTTTCTTAAAACTTGATCACAAGTAGTGCACAAAAAGTGTTTTCCGGGTCTTGTAAAATTTCAGTTTTGTTTCACACATCATCTACTTATAATTGACTTTACTTTAATCTCTTAATCCCCCCGTATCTCAATTATTATCACTTCCAAAATAATAATAAAAAAAGGATCTGTAGTTGACATAATTCAATCTGATTGAAGTGGCCTTCGCTTTAAATATAATCCATTGTAGAGAAACTTTTAAAAAAATTCATAATAACGTAATTTCCTGTGTGTACTTTACGGATTCGGTCGGCAAGACTTCTCAGTTTTTCAACAGCTTTAGAAACACCAGTATTTTGGAGTGCTTGTGATCTCATCTCACTGCAATATTTACAATAACGCCTGTCAAAGTTATATTTACCTTGGTTTGTTTTATACAAACTTCAGTTTCAAGTCATGACATCGATATTAGTAAAGATATTGTAATCTGATTTTACTATACCCCTTATGAAGACATTCGTTACAAATCGTTAGTAGATAGGCTTACTATCTTTCTTTACAATGCTAGTATTTGTACTTCTACCCAGATAAAAAAAATTATACCGAATTACTTAGTATTGTTCGTTCAATGCACGTACGTTTAATAGCTGAAGTAAAGAAATATTGCTCAGATGGGCTACTTAAAGAAAGAAGATGACATAACTGAATGTATAGGCTATGTGAGTACACAAAATGCGAGCAACAAAGCAAGACAACCTAACCTAACTTATATGTGAATCCACAAAGGCTAGCAACAAAGGCAACAAAGGGTTTTACTTCAACGGCATTGTAAAAAAATTTACATGTCTTTATCTTAGTTTAAAGTAAAACTACTTTATATACTTTTCCAAAGATTTCGTTGGTTAGGAAGTATATCATGTTTCTTTGCTGATTATTTTCAAAAAACATTTTGAATATTATTTCTGTCTTTTGTTGTAACGGAGCGCATGCCACGTGTGTAATGTGACGTCAGTACATTGCCGGCGGTATATTCTATCCGCTATGCAACTTTTACGTTACAAGTACTGACGCTAATACGGGAATAATTAGCATGGCTCCCGGCCGGAGTGCAAAGTATTGTTTCTGCACCCTCCTACGTTCGCCACACTAACCGCAAATGCGCATTAATTAACATTCTCCGTTAGAGAAAATTATAAAAAGTCCTCCCTTTTTAATTCTGCAGAAAATTTGCTATAAAACGTTGCTAGTGATGTTGTGTTAAACACAGAAAACTTTTTTTCAATAAGCAAACCCTTAATTCCGGTGACCCTAAATCTATCTGTACAAATGAAAGTCTGGAGAATGCTGTAAAGGGAAAAGCACACGCGGGAGGGGACAACGTTTGCGCCCCTTTGGACATGTTCAGAATATGTAATGCTTCTAATAATGTTGTGTCTAATACTACGACAACACTTAAACACAAACACGGCCGCTCTCAAAAAGCTGTTCTTGGACACTTCACCCGCGGAAGCTGACCTCTACACCCTCCCGCTCGTCGCAAGGATAAGACCCTCTCTTGGGGGTAATTTATCGTTTAATTACCATCGCCATGTTTCATTCAATCCCAACTCACCCCTTTCCAGGCTCTCTCCTCCCAGTAATTCTTCCCTCCTTTTGTTCTATTCGTTATTAAAACACAAAGCTCTTGGCAGTGGTGGTGGCGGTGGAAGTTGCAGTTTGTCGTCAGTTGGACGCGGTCCAAAACCACGACAATCAAAGCGTTCTTTTTAATTAGCGAGTTGGCAGCCCTGTACATTGTACGTTGGCACCACTGACAGTGCGACACTATAACTCAGACCGGGTCGTAAGTCAATTAGTGTTTTTCGATACCTTTTGGTGTTATCTGTTTTCGTCAGCAAGTTTATTTTTAGCAAAGTGAGTACGATTCCTGTCCTACAACAAAACATACTCACACGCAAAAACAAAACACGATACGAATTTTTTCCACCGAAGGATGTCGGGGCGTGTGACGTTAATGGACGGGGGGGGGGAGCTGTGTCGATTCTCCCCGTCATGTGACGGTGTCATGAGCTGACAACTGACTAATTTATGAATTCCACGGAATTAAACACATTTTCAGCACACGAACACATACTAACACGTACATACACTCTAACCCTAACCCTTTCATTGTTAAATGTGATTTCACATTTAAAAATATTTTCAATTTTGAAAACCACAAAACGAAGGGTGTGTTGTATACTCCATAGAGGGTGTAAGAGAGGAGAGACATGACATCGGCCGGAGTTTCCCCTATGAAGTCCCTCTCCATAAACAGTGGTTTCGTTAAAAAGATACAGTTACCTTAAAACAAGACAGCCTCATAAAAATTACGATTCACAAAAAACTAACAAAGAATTATCTAATACTTGAAAGACAACCTTTTGAAGTAAAACAACTACTACAAAAGGACAAAACAGAAATAAACTGGAGTAAAATCTAAGAGTTAAGACGTTTCAGACAATCCGAGTGAAGTGTGCTGGACATCGAAATGAGGTAATAATACGGCAGCGTCGTCACTAACACAAAGACGTTACATTACTCAGAAGTACAATAGTTGTTGTTTATTAAATTCAGCATAACCATTAGGAAAATCAGTCACTTTCACTGATCCAATAACGCGCAGACAACAAAATACAGTACTGTGGTTCCGAGTGTCAGAATTTGAAACAGTACAATTGGTGATTCAGTTATCAAGCGTTTGAAGTATGGAGTACCCAGTTATTGTAAACTACTACTAATCAATGAAAGTTAATCGTAATTACTTTGTATTCGTGAGGATGACCAAGTAGGCTTCCTCGAAACACTGGGAAATGTAGGAAGTTTGTATGAAGTGTGAAAAAAAGTAGTTGGAATATTAGATTTCTCTCTATAGTTGGACATACAACTAAAAAGTTTTAATAGTTTGACTTTTCTTCTTTTGAGTCTACAAAACGTTTTGCAGCAACGAAAACATGTACATGTAGTTCAGAGAAAGAGAATTAACGACAAAAATCAAACCATTGCTATGTAGCCAAAAACTGAAGGAAGTAAGCTGCAACCAAAATATGAGCCACCTCACGCCAATTTGAAAGAATGAGAATAAACGTCTGCTAGTTGTATTTAAACTGAAAACCTCTAGATGTAAAAGTCTGAAAAAAAGTATATTACATACAAATATACTTCAAACGATATGCTTAGTATCAAAATTTGTCAAAAACTTGATTTTTCCAGATTTCTTAAGATCTTAAAAGTTTGGAATAGGGTTTTACGGAAAATCATTTAGCGGTCTAAATCTAGTTCAAGGCGCTAATGTCTAGCTTGTTTAATAAAAATTACTATGTTTTCTTATTGGATATCTTAGAATTTTCTCTCTTTGTAGAGAAGAAAATTGTAGCGAACGATAAGACAAATTCGATATTTTGTGGAAATCACTTCAAGGTGAGCTCCTCATTTGAAATAAAATTCCCAGTGTAACCCAAAAACTAGTTTTCCCAAAATTCACAGATTTCTTTAGCGGTGGAGATATGATGAATCCTTCCTGGCGGGTTCATGTTACATCAATGTCCTAAAAATTAAAACAACTTTTCGATATTCAGGGAACAATTTTTTGTTTTGGTTTGACTTGACGTGAAGCAATAGAATCCAAACAGATGCATTTGAAATTGCTACCTCTACATAATGGAACTTAATACATGAATTACGAGAAAGAGAAGTCAATACAAAAATAAAAAATCTCCATAGTCCAGTCATTCTGGTCCAACTTCTGGTTTAAACAAAATACTTGTTTCGCAGATAAGCACATCTTTTTCACTTCGATAAAATTTAAGAAGAAATAGAATGCCGATTGGCAGAACGAGAGTCTTATGTCAGGGAAAAACTTTAAACTAATGTGCAAACACACAGAAATTTATAGTGTAAGTAGTTTGGAAGACGATTACAGGAAAAGACTGAAATAATGCGCTGAGAAAGACCATATTTCTTGTATGTACTATTTAAGAAAAAACAAATGGCTTATCTAAGAAAGACAAAACTTTTACGTTTCAGACCTACTTAATTCTAAACTCAATGAATAAAACTTTTATTAGGTCTTGAATTTTATGGCGTACATTTAACAATATTAAAATTGACAAGAAAAAACTGCTTACCTAGAACACAACAAACACGGTATTTTAAAATACCCGTTGTCTCATTGTAAAGTCAAGCGTCTCGAGTATGAATACAAAAACTGGTTGGATGAGGACACGATGGCTAAGCAGCTGGAGCCTCTACACTTGTGAGACAACACAAGAAACGAATTTGTGCCTCTGGTTTGACAGACGAACCTATTATACGCAACACTCATCGGGATTTACAATTTTATTCCTTTCAATAACCGGGCACCTAAATTTTGAAGGGAAAATCAAAAACACGTTTTTGCTTATCAGTAACATTATTTTGTTAAACACAAACATGATTACATACTCAATAATATTCAAATTTACGTAAATTGCAAACAAAAATAAACAATGTTAATGAAAGTTGTTCACCTTTATTACCGTAAACCGCGATTATATTTTGGAAAGCTTATATTCCACTTACATTACGAAAAACTTACATTGCAATTTTCATTAGGTCCTTCCTTCTAGGTTAGCAGCTCATAGGCTGGTTGGCACCTCGCCATTCTTCATGCTTCTCTGCTTTTCTTTTCAACTCACAATACGATGTGCAGTTCATATCGAACATAAGCTGCTTCATGTAGTCTAAACGGGGTCGACCTCTGTGATTCTTCCCTTCAAGATTTTTTAATTCACAATTTTTCTTCTTTTCACAATTTTTCATTAGGTAAAAAACTGGAAAGAAGTAGAGTATAACGTACCTTCAGTATTTTTTCCTGCTCGTTCAGCAAATATTTCGAAACCGAGTTTATTAATACTAGTAAACTTCCTGAGCTGCAGAACTCGCTGACTGTTTTGAACGAAATACATTTATTATTAAGTTATTTAAATTAAATTATCAGATAATTTTTAAATTATCAAAAAAATTAAAAAACTTCGACTATCTTGCTAATTTTTTAGTAAAGTAACAATTGCAATTGTAATATAATCGTACTACAAATAATAAAAGTTCGGAACAAGGGCATTCGTATTTTAGTTAAATTTATAACCATAATGTCTAAATGACAAACAAATTAGTCACAGATTTTAAGTTTACGTACCTCTCCATATATATTTTTAGTGTTGAGAGATATTAATTATGTTAAACTCTTATAGATACTGAGTTTATATTTTGAATAAAATTCATCACAACTCGATCCCCCACAAAGACTTCTACAATTTTCTTAAAACTTTGCGTTCCATTTTTGGCCCTTAGTGGCCTCAAAGTTAAAAAAATGTTTACAGTAAACGCTATATTTCAATTTGAGTTTTGGTTAAAAGTGTCTTTAGTGTTACCATGATGAATTTGTACAATTTAAATAAATTTTTGACGTCTTTTGTAGGCCTTAGTGTCGTAAAATATTAAAATTTCCAAAATGTACACTATTTCTGCTTTTGGTTACCATTCTGTTTAATCTGATACCCACATGGATTTTTGCAATTTTTACACTATCACATTTTTGCCTGCCGGTCCTCTATTTTTGGGAGATCAATCTCAAAAACGATAAGTCTCTGCAGGGTAAACTTATGAGCACACATACCAAGTTTTATAAAAATCGTTTGATGCATTCAAAAGTTATTGTGACACATACCCCAAATAGATAGACAAATACATACATACAGACAGACAAATACAAAACGGTCGAGTTAACACTGAGAACTCGCTTCGCTCGTTTAATAAAATGCAAAATTTGCTAATAGTATATACTGTTGTTAATGTAAACTAAACTTTTATGAACTTTTCTTTCTTTTATCATTCCACAGCCATACTTTCCTTTTTTCTTTTCCCTTGTAAGATAATCTTAACTCGATGTTACGCAAGATTAAACCTTTTTACTCCCTTTCACCTCGGTATCGCCGACTCCCACAAGACTACAAACCACCGTTTATAGGCCTATACGTTTCCCAAAAATAGAATATATGCTTATTTGCTTCCCTTAACTGATATGCAGGGTAGAAAGCTTTTTTGTTTAACAAGGAAAAAACGAAAAGGCAGCCGTATAGTGGTTGTTACCTAGTTTATAGCGACATTGCCGAGGGGTAGGTAAACGCTATCATCAACCCCTACTTCCAACAAATGACGTCATTCCGTATGACTCCTACCGCCGCGTAGAGATTTCTCCTCCCGTTTCCAAGTAATCATAGCCAATGCCAACTGTTTCTAAAATAGACTTTCAAGTTGAAGTACAACGAACAACAATACATAAATCATAAAATATATATTTATAACTTTTATGTTATATAAAAAAATATTTATCTATTTTCGTTCGTTTTATTTCTCTAAGTTATGACTTTAACAAAGAAAAAATATGACTGCTTTAATAATGGAAGTAAAATCCATCATTCCACAGCTTAAAAACAATTATTCACTAAATAATTTCTGATTAACAATTTCTGATTAAAATTAAAATAGTTTGACACAACGAAGATATTGTTGATAGTAATAAAAAGGGCGGTAGAAAACAAACACACTTTCTCTAAACTTCTAACGTGGTATGTACCACAAACCATTTGCATAATTCATTAATGTTTTTCATTATATCAGACACTATAGGCCTATATGGAGAAAATATAAAAACCAAATATTTTTCTATGTGACTTAGTGTTCATGTTGGTTGTTTCTTGTTTTTACGCATTTTGAAACACGCGCCTGTCAGTGTCACAAACTTCTCACATATTCATCAAAAAAATTTTTTGTATTAATATTTCAAGTCTGTATAGGGCCTTCAGTAATAGTAAATTGTTATTACCATAAGCAAGTGTTATGTTGATGAAAAAAATCTCTGGAGACTGATTCAGAGACCGCACTCCTTATGGAATTTAGTAAAGCTAATGTGATAGATCATTCTATAAGCTACAAAGTGTCTGAGTCTGTCAGTTTGTGGGTCGAGGAGTTCTTACACAAACATGTTTGGGTAGTTTCTATCTAGGCCCTCTACGCAGTGATGTGGTCATGTTCTTCCTCTCTGACTGGGTTCACTTGCTGATCTCTGTATATTAGTTTATTTGGCATGTACTGTAGAGCATCTGTAAACCATTTTAGTTGCTGGTTAATAATTGGGAGAATATAGTTTAGAAAGAATTAATGTACAAAAGACACCGTTGTCTTCTAAACTGGGTTTCTTTAAACGTTTTCGACTGCAGTTATGACAGCTTTGGTCACATTGGATCACACTAACCAATATGAATACTCATATTGATGGTATAAGTACACGTTATTTCTTGTTCTTCAACCTTCAGTTTCTTTGACTAGTTTCAAAGTGCATCTTACAAACGTTTTCTTTCAAACCTGTTGACCCTGAAAACTTTCACACAAGAATGAATGCAGAATTTGCTCCCATACCACAATACAGGTTAATTATAGTCTTATAGGCTGTCATTTTTAGTTTCCCAGTGATCATAGTAGATATAAATATGGAGAGCAGTGGAAAATAAGTTTAATTTGCTAAAATGCTTCTGGACTTGGCGCCACTCTGTTCACCGTGTCTGTCTCGGGGCTGCCATGTAGGTGAAATTATTTCCAACTTTTATATTGTCTTTTAACTATTTAGTGTCTCCTTTATTATGACGAAACACTAATTCCAAAACGAATTAGCCGATCAATACTACAAAGAATGCTTCTTGTTTATATAAAACAAACATCAGTCAATATGCTATGATGTGGATATCACATCATCAGATTAGTTCATCACTAGGGTAATCTGCTTTTGCAGATGGAACACTAATTATGGTTAACTCAGTCTTAAAAAGGCTTAGACTTACTGTCTAAACGACTGATGAAGATGATGATTAACCCCGACATAACATATCTGTATTAAATTATAATCGATTCAATCCACTTTGCATCCCAAGAGAAATAAGTTGTTAATCAATATGAAGAATTACGAAGGAAGATTCACTTTACAAGTTCTTCACATTTTACTTGATTATGTCTTCATTAGTCACGCAGAGCAGTCATCCATCAATGTAAAGCATTTTCTGTTGTAAAGAATTTGTTATTTCGCACGCATAATGAGTTCACAAGAACTTAGAATAATTCCTTCGACCACAAAGTTTGCTCTTGACAAACACAATTTAACTTTATTGTATCTTATCGCGAGAACAAAAGAAGAAACAGACAACGATTTATGGAAATCAGAAGACACGATTAAAATAAATAGTCTCTCTTGTACGTCTCTGACCTGTATGTTTACATTCTCTTCTTCCTCTGCTGTGTTCCGGTTTCTATGGCATCGGTTAATCTAAGTCTTTTCTGTTTACAGAATCAGTCTTCCCCCTTAATGTTATTGACTTCAGAGTCTCGGAGTCATCGAACCAGACAATACCCTCCCCTCCCCCCATATACATATGCTCTATTTATTGATTCTGTAGTTTGAATTTTAAGTGTTACTATACGAATGAGGTGAATACAGACAAAGAACAGCATCTACTAGAAAATTGAATTAAGACAACTGGCTCTGGAAATTATAACTGATGGAGCGTAAGCTCCGCAAAACTTCATTATACAATTTGGGATATTTCTATACGAAATGTGTAATATACAAATTGTATGCATTCATTTATATATTAGCGCTCATTTGAAGTACCCATTCATTAATATAAACTGCCTTTTTAAAATATAGAAATGGTAAAACAAATAATTACAGAAATTTATTTTATTATACCTTCTCTAACCCATATTGTCTGAAAACCGTTGAGTCTTTCAGCCTCCTTGACACGTTACTATTACTTATTTACATGTTATTTGTCTATCTTACGTTATCTAATTTGTTATAGCACGAATGTTATGATAGTAACACAGAGTTGTTACATGAAATGAGGTTAAGTGAAGAGTAGAAGCCGTTCGCTGGTACGAAATATTCTAACGTCAGGAACACGTTGAAGAAAACCAGCAAAATATACGCCCACTTAAAACCGTATATTCAATGTAGCCTGTACGACCTGATCTAAGATTAACAGTGAAAACGGATGCAGAAGTGCTGAGAGATATTAACAAAACAGCCCACGCAGCCTTCTCTTTAAAGCTTATTTACGATCTCCAAAACATCCTGTGCTCCTGAATCCGTCTTCTTCTAGGTTAGCAGCCCATAGGCTGGTTGGCAGCAGCTCGCCATTCTTCATGCTTCTCTGCCTTTCTTTTCAACTCACAATATGATGTGCAGTTAATATCGACCATAAGCTGTTTCATGTAGTCTAAACGGAGTCGACCTCTGTGATTCTTCCCTTCAATTGTTCCTTCTATTATTCTCTTAACCAACCCATTGTGTCGTAGTATATGCCCTATAAACTTAGCTCTTCTGCCTTTTAAATTTCGTAGAAAGCTCTTCTCCTCCTGAGCTCTTCTAAAGACTTCCTCATTCGTTATCTTCTCCCTCCGGCTTATCTTGAATATTCTTCTGTAGCACCACGTCTCAAATGCTTGGAGTCTTTTCCTGTCACTTTCTCCAATTGTCCAAGATTCACTCCCATATAGGGCAACTCCACACGTATGTCTTTACTTATTTTTAGGCTGATAGTGTTTGAAGTGACGACGTTTTTTCTTTTGTTGAAAGCAATTTTAGCCTGGTTAATTCTGCTTATAATTTCCTTACTACTACGTCCATCACTTGTGATTTTACTTCCTAGATAGTTATATTCTTTAACTGCCTGGAGAACATTATTCCAAGAGTTATTCTGACTAGTAACTAGTAATTTCTTGCAGGTATTACATAATAATTACAAAAACAAAAATAAACAAAAATACATTTTATTTTCCAACAATAAAATAAAGTTATTACGTCTCCACACGTTTAACAAGACTTTGTCCTGAGTCATTAGGACCACATAAATATTTTAACAAATTATAGTAGTAATTTTCTATATTTTCATTTGAGAAGCATCTGGTAAATAATTTTTTCTTCTATGTTTTAATTTTACACGGGAAGTTGTCGCGATACGTAAATCAGATGTCGTAGTTAAAATACGTAACGTAACTTCGTTGTCTACACACTAGACTTGTAATGCAAGAAACGAAACTGCTTTCCAGAGTAAACTTTGACTAGAAAGGGCAGCATTTTATAAGCCAAATGTGAACTCTAGGCCTAATTGTAAGCTTACAAAACAGCAAGACATTGTACTGCGTATATCACAAGGACAACTTTCATAAATGCACAGTCGAAAGCACACATGTGAATAACATCCTACCGGGATAATTTCACGCTGCTTCGACATAGTAGTTTCAGGAAAGATGGACAGAAAAGCAGTAGATGATATCAGACGAAGTAGATGATATTTGCACATGATACCAATTAAAATGGTAAAGATTTTATTTATATACTAAACGAATACGTGGCCTTCGAACAAAATTTTCATATTACTTTATGCTACAAAAATAATAAAATATGTAATACGCAGACAGAAAAATCATTTGTCGTATCAGATTAGATATCAGATTTTGGTCTGCTGCATTCAGAATAAGACAAACATCTCGTAAGTAGTATATCGAGGGGTTAGTGGTAAAATACCCAAGTCCAATGATGTTTCGAAAAAGACATTTAATTTTTTTTATTAATTTATATTTTTTCATTTTCCAAAAGCTATGTAATCAATAAAAACTATTAAAAATCAGTTTAATAATTTTATGATTAATCATTGGATTTGACAATTTTTACTTTCAGTTTTATGTGAATTCACCTAAGTGGACTTTGGTAACTTTACCACACGATATAATATATATGTATGGAGGTATGTGTCTGTGTGTGCGAGTGCATAACTTTCAAACATTCGCCAACGATGTCTATCAAAAATGCAATCGCATAAGATGAAATTGACAAAGAAACTTTGCAGGATCTATTAATTTTAATACAACTTGAACAACTCTGAACATATCTTTACTTACAATAGTTATAAATGAGTATTACAGGGAGCGTCAGTATCTTTGAAAGGACAAATACTTACTTATTAACATTAAATTAATCGAATTAACATTTTTTGAAAATACGAACCTACACATTTTATACAACATGTTTTAAGATTTCCGTAAGCATTCAGTTGTCATAAATTACTTATGACATCTATACAACTGAAACTTTAAGACATACAGTATACAATTTTGGGTTGTACTACGCTTTCCAACACACAAATCACCCAAATCGAAAATCTTGCTACCAGTAACCACGATCTTTGGTAGTCTCCAATTTTGCGTTCCACGAAGATCTGTAGGTTATCATTCCACTTATTTTCTAAGGAATACACAGGTTTTCAAAAGCGTACCATCAACGTGTAATAAATATATGAAAACAGACTTGTTGGATTATGCTAAATCTAAAGAGAAGACTGAAAAGGTAGTGGTCATTTGACCTTTCACAATCTGCAAGACCAAGAAAATTAAAGCCATGTCATCGGACCATAGATCCTTGTAAGAATATTGTAGGTGAAAGATATTTCTACTCCTGACATCTTATTCAGCAAACTTACTTATTTCTTCATGTAAGCTGATTGTAAATTAGCAGATAAATAAATAAAATTTGTTCTATTACTATGCAACATAAATAAACAAATGACTAAGAGTCAATCCACTTAAACTTACATAGTTTAAATAGTATCGCACAAAAAAGTGTGTCTATACAAAGACATAGACTAAAATATACTTCGTCTTTATTTTAAAATGTACTCAAATCATTGTGTTAATCCAAGAAATTAATTCAAAATGGGCTCATAACTAGAAGTATATACTCCCAACTGTTCGGTAACTGGTAAGCAAATTCATCTGTTATTTAGGAATCTTACGGGTATAGGAAATCATGTGTGAAGAGGTTCAAACATTTAATTAAAGAAGCTGACTTAAAACTGAGTTCATCAGATCTAAATAAAATGACAGCTGGAATTAATAGTGGAACTGATTTTAAAAGGCTTATAATTTCATGTTTCATTTTCAATCAACCCCCGCCCTCAGTCCCTTATCCCATGTTCCCGCTTGTGGTTATAATAGAATGTGTATAATGGAGCGATTTGATTTCTCGACCCTAAATAGTTTTTTATTGTGACATCGAAACCACGGTAGTTGATTAAATGGAATTTAATTGTTGTAATTAATTTCATAGGAAAGTAAATACTTGTAAAATAACTTACAGCGTTGGAATGTTTATTTTTATACCAGTTGATGTGTGAAAACAATATAATAAACCTTATAAAATGCCTCAATTAAAGTAAAAATTCAACCGTATCCTACCCATATCAACTTGCGATGTCCCATTATGGTGTTTCGCTGCATCTCTACATCCATGTTTACTAATTATATTATGTCTCAAATACGTTGAAACTTACACTTTGCTTAGATAGACAAACTATGGCTACGAATAAAAACACTGAGACACAGCTTAGGGCGATCCACTAAAGGAAAAATTTCGATGTTGTTATTTTCAATTGGTTTTGAATGTCTACGGAACAGCAATAAACAAATAAACAAACTACGGTCCAAATTAATTGCATTAACACACTGTTAATGTTACTTTCTTTTATAAATATGTTTTATAAATATGACTTAAGAATTTTATTATCACAACACACGAATATATAAACATAAAAATTAACACATTTAAAAATGTGACCCAGGCCGACAGTGGGTTTTTTTACGACTCACAATAGCAAAGGTTGTGGGATCGAGTCAAAGTGGGCGGCTAGATTTACCCTCCCGTGTTTATCGCTATCGCTTGGGTGTAATACGGTGGTCTTGTCTGGCATACCTCAGGTACCTAAATAACAAAAGCACGACCGCCCATCCCCACACGCAACTGCACGGCACATTCACATCCGCATGTGGTTACAAGATGGCTGATTTCTCTCCGGTGCGTGAGTTGTACCACGGCCACGAAAAGCGTTGTTGTACCACGAAGAAGAAGAAGAAGAAGAAGAAGAAGAAGAAGAAGAAGAAGAAGAAGAAGAAGAAGAAGAAGAAGAAGAAGAAGAACAACAACAACAACAACAACAATTTAACAATTGATTACTACAGACTCTTACTAAATCTGTCACATTAAATTATTTTATAAACTTTTGGCACTTAATGTTACTTAAGATTTAAGTTATCTGAATATGAATTACACATAGACCTACAGTCATCTTCAAAATATAGTATGACGTGTAAAGTAACTTGCATTAATAAGCACACTGTTACCGATTTATAGGTATTGACTATTACTTACCCAATTGTGTATGTTTATGCCTGCTAACAACTAATATGTGATATCCCGAGTCCTCAGCACGATTGCTTCAGTTGATTAACAAGAGTTTTGTTAAGTCAGTTCGCTTGGAATAATGGAAGATAGATCAAGATAGATCGATTGTTTCCTGGAAATTACACTTCACAGACTTCCGAGGAAGTAATGAAGAAAATCGTGTTAAAAAGGAGCGTATTATGTTTACGGCTGGTTTTAAGATTTTTGATATAGAAGTGCTCTCCACTTTTGATAAGCTACTGTAAAGGCGTGGCTGGTAATTTGATTAAATACTTTGTATAATTTTAAATGATATATGCTTACACACATACACACGCGCGCGTGCACGCGGATACAGTTACAGGTTTATTTATGTAGGGCGCGTATTCTTCAAAAAGCTCTATGCACAGTTTGTCTAGAACGTAATATTTACTGGAAAGAAACATCATATCCTTATATATAAAGAAGTAATTTGCAGAGATTTTATAAATAAGGAATATAACTAACGAAGCTCTAAAGGGACAAATACGAGTTTACAGTTCCTTCAAAGTATTAATTTTCACTGTTCCATGTTAATCGTCTTTCGGCACGAACTTTGTACTATTCGCTTTAGGTTTGTGACTACAAATGTTAGCATCGAATACAAGTTTGTACTTTAACACACAAAACCCCATAAGTTGTAAGCTGCAAATAATATGACTTCACGTGTAAAGTTACTGTTACACTTTTTATTCCTTCGAAAGGGTGGAACGAAGGATATGCTACACTGGGTTTACAAATAGCACAATGTGATCGCGCTTAGCTTCCCTATGAAGTCATGTGTAGGGCTTGGGTCGTCATGAAATCGATCCACAGCGACACCCCGAATTTGGATCTGGGCAATTATTGTGTTATATTCGTAACTCCTCGACATGTATTAATTATGAAGTGAAATATTTACTGTTGGCGCAGAAACTATGTACACTCGAGTTTTTGAACCTTAATTCCAAGTTAACGGTTACACTCATCTTAAATTAAATTACACCAATTTTAGCTTATTTCATTGCGCGCTGAATGGTGATAATAAAAATGTTTCCGTCTTTTTTGTCGGAGATGCGTTGGTCGGAATAAAAAGTGGCCGTTTTTCACCTATTCTACAAAAACCTCAACTTTAAAACTTAAGTACATACAACCGGAAGTCGGATTGCAACGAAATAAGAACACGTTATAGAATGGAATGTTTTTAACACATGTGCAAAGTTAGAAATTGTTATATGTTTAGTAACCCCTTTGAACCTTCGGTTTAGTATATTAAACAAGTATTCTTTGTTATTTAGAAATCTTAAGTCGAAAACAAAATCGAAAAAGAAATAACAAATGAACAGATTCTGAAAATAATGGGGAAAGGAGAAGTCTATGAAGTATAATATGTCACAAACTAGACAGGTTGGTGCAGCAGCTGTTGAGGTAGTCAGGATTCATGGAGGATGTAGGAAATGGGAAGAACTGCATGGGAAGGCAAATTCTGGAATGCAGTCAGATCGTTGAGGATTATGAAAGGAATAGATTGACTCAGGATAAGAGGACCGCATTAAACCAGTCTATCAAGTGACGACCCGCAGAGATAGGAAAAATTTTTTAATTTATTTAAATTGAAATTAATGCCAATTAAATCTAAAGAGTCGTTTAACACTGACTACTTCATTTATTTCAGCCTATTGATTCTGATGTTCTACGAGCAATGGTGATGGACATTACACGTTAACCAAACTTGGCCAACCTCCACGAATAATTTATCGGAACCTAAACAGCACTGTGACCACAGCACTCTGATACTTGTTCGTACCCCCAACCTTAAAGTATTTCCTTTAGGACTCACCACTGAACTATGTGTGTTTCGTGTATCAAGTCTCAACACTTTCGTCTTCATAATTAGAGTGTATTAAACTGCGTTAGTTACACTGCGTTAGCTGTATTGAGTTCATACTGTAATAAACGTATCATTTTTAATCCTCGAAATGTATGTCAGAGATGCTTAGTTACATTTTTCCAATTATAAAATATACAAGAAAGGTAATATGGCGACAACTATGTTTAGACATTACGAAATTTCCTAATCGATTAGACCAGGTACCCATTTTCCAGGTGAGGTGAACTCATAACATGAAACCTTCCGTTATACTTGATGGCCTATACTATCGTTGAAGTATTCAAATCCATCGGGATGTCGCTTGGTTGTATCCATCCACTGTGGATCGATTTCATGGTGTTGCAAGCCTGACACCTGGCCTCATAGGGAAGCAAAACGCGATCACATTGTTCTATTTATAAAGCCAATGTAGCATATTCTTAATTCTCATATATCGCAATGACCTGGCGCACGGTCGCGGCAACTTTCCTTCTAACTCAATAGGCTAATTTCTTTCAGCTCGTAAACTCATAACAATAAAACCACTTTCAGACCGATAACTAATCACATTACGTAATAAAATTGTTGAAGGCCCATGTTTCACTACGATAGACAGTTTCTGCACAGCAAATATCTTTTCAAGTTTCATAACATTCTGGCTTCGAACCACATTGGCCTCTGAGACTTACTACACACATTTTTTACCATATTAACAGTACTACGTACCATTGGTAAATTTCTCCAAATTGGGATGGAATCAAAAATGCAACCCGAGACACTTTTATTAATCGTAAGTTTTATTAATCGCGTTAAATTCAACTTCCACGTAATTAAAAAATTCTCCATGAAGTTTATAATAAATCAATAGATACTAGTCAAATGTAACGAATTAATGACTAAATTTAGTAATTAAATAACGATTGTAATAAAATAGTAATTGTAAATCTGCTAAATCTCAGTTAATAATATTACTCGCACAGCGTCCCATCTATTGGACTCCTTAACACATACAGCATTTTCCCAAGCGGCAACACCTACCGACTGTGAGTCATGTGAATTGTGTGTTTATAAAGGCGTTATCTCGACTACTATTTAATGCATTAAATTACCTACACTGTTCTACATGTTTTTGGCTTATTCTGTCAGTTTTTGGCTTATAAGTCTGTGACATCGACCTACGTACATGTATTTACCAACATTTTAAAATAGTATATTATTAAAAAACATTAATTAATGTGAAACTCGAACCGTCTGCACCAAAGTACACAGAACTTGCGATCGCCGTTACACAAAACTGGAGAGGAAAACGATACTGTGTGGTGACATAATAACTTGTAACAACTGAAATAGTTAACGCATATGATTTAGTACAATTATAATAATATCACAGAATATTATAAAAAAAAAAACTATTCCTTTGGGTGGTACGATTTTTGATAGCGCTTTAATAGTTTTACAACATTTCATATTGTTACGACGGTCTCACGGATCGCCGTATTGTACAGTGGAAACAAAATACAGACACCAATGAAGTAACTAATTACCAGCTTTAATTAGTCACAAATAACAACCAAAAAGGCACTCTCATACAAGAAGTCTAGTTAAATCTGTCCAAACGCCATAATAATATCAACTATTAGAGTCCCACACTAATTATAACGCAATAATCACTTTCCACTATCACTAACAACCACTTGATACGCACTCTACAATTTCACCAGGTGTAAGTAACTTCTAAGCCGGCCGCTGTTGCTTCTATAGGTCCCGCAGAGATTCGAGAATAATTTTCCATTCTTTTGGCGGCGTGCCAGTATAATTTACCTAGTTACAAGTGCTCTCGAACAGTCTGGAGTGGTACATTGGTGGACTGTCTTGACACAGACGCCGCATGCTGGGCAAGTCGAGAAACGTGTAGAAAGGACGCTCTTGATATTTTGAGAGCGTTACATAATTGTCGTAGCATATGGTTACGACTTCTTGCTTGGAATGCAGTTCCATGGAGCGTCAATTGTCTTTAACCGTTATGTTTCTTTCAACCTTAGAACACCAAACGTTGGAATAGCACAAAGTTTTCAAATTGTACGTTACATTTACACATTGATTTAGAGGTCAGACAAAAAACTCGTCCAAAAGATGAAGCATTCTGAGAATCATACGAAAGGTATGATTAATCTATGAATCCATAATCTAGTTTCTTAAATTAGATAATACATTCCACAAAAATGGTTACCCCACAGCTGTTTCTCCACTAGGTTATAGTGACTAGTGGCTTGCGAAACTAACATTTCTCGAATAGTCCTCGTTTGATTTACTCAGAAATTATCTTACTCTACCATCCTCCTAGTGCCTTCCCTACATAAAAACTTAAAGACACTGGCTAGGAAAAGGAATTCAGAACTCTATAGCAAATTACTGGAACTTTTTAAACAACTGCTGTATCGCTGAGATTTAAATGTACACCACGTATTTCTGAAGTGGGACCTCACTACGTACTTTCCCATACATCTCGCGCTCCTAGGCCAGTAAACTGATTTAACGTGTAACGAAATATCTGAAATGTAAAAGCAGTGTTGCCAGGTCAACCAAACCTCTTTTACCCACATAGCTACTCACTCTACTATCTCTTTCCCACTGTCACAAATATGTGTGCTTTAAGCAAAGAGTAACATTTTGAAGAAATTGAGCATATTCTAAATGTTTAAATACTATTACAAGATTAACGAAAATTTTAAATATATTTTTTTCTTTAAATCATCTGTTTGGAAGTTGACCACACATGATGACAAAATGTTTGGCGTTTACTTCAGAGCCGCCACTAGAGTGCAGTACTACGGTAATTTCTTTCATCATAATGTATCGAGTTACAGTAGTGTTAACTTCAGGTCCGCCACCAGACAGCGGCACCAAACAAATATGTGATGATTACACAATCAACTTAATTAAACAATAACACACATCATTCTACTTTTCAACCAAATAGTGAGTAAATCATATTGTTAAATAGAAAAAAAATTACTTGTTATATTATTTTTGTATATGTATGTATACTGAAGATAATATGACGTGTAATATGATTCTATTTATGTTCATTTTAAATGACTACTTCTTATTATAATTATTATTTTTATAATAATAATAATAATAATAATAATAATAATAATAATAATAATAATAATAATAATAATAATAATAATTATTATTATTATTATAGTTATAATTATCATTATAATTATAATTATTGTAATAATAATAATTATTATTATTTCTTATTATAATTATAATTATTATTTTATAATTATTTTCTATTTTATTATACTATAAAATACATATAAACACTACTATGCCCTCGTTTCATTTAATTATCCGTTCACTCTTATTTGAATCTTAATTCTTTATAGCAAAATCTGTCCTATTCCACATACATATGAGCAAACTTTTACACGTTAAGTCATTCTCGCTCGCTACTCACCACTCAAGTTCTCAATTCTGCCGTGTGGCCCAAGGGTCGCCAATTTTTTGTTCCACATGCACACATTTATTTTATTTTTAAATTTTCTTCGTATTACTAAATGTAATTTTGTGTTACATGTTTACGAAATTTTCCATAAAAAACGTTTTCCTTGGCCGATCAATTTTCCAAAATATGTGATTTTCCGGACACATGTTGTCATCGGTTATTCCAGATAAATAGCCTATCGCTCCTTTATTTTGAAACTATTCAGTCACGTAAAATCTAAAGCTATGCGTACCTTCTTGGTTCACGATGACTCCTTGTGTTTTACTTCGTTTTGAACGTCGCTTGATTTTTGCCTTCCTTTATATTACTTTTTCTTCCCCGTTGGTTTCCACTGTGTAAGAGATTTATCAAGTGAGTACCTCGCAGTACCACGCACGTCTGCACATGTGTTTTCAATAAAAAAATTCATCTTTCAATATTCTCTCCACGGCAATTCCGGGAGAACTAGCGCGCCGCTCGCTAAGCTGATATTGCGTCAGCGAGTGAGTGACTGCCAGGCGACGACGTGGCTCATAAGAGAGGGAGGGAAGCGAATGATTTCATAACAATTTTCCACTCGACGAAACAATATTTTTAGAGATTTATCGTTTTTTTCTTTGTTAAATAATTTTTCATATTATTCGGGTTCTCTCCTTAGCGTTTTACAAAACCGGGCTTCTGTAGGACGCGATCTGAATTAAACCGCTGAGTCGCTGTTACGCGGGACGCCACAGAAGCACACTAGGGAAACCTGTTTACCCTATGATCTGTGCGCTTGTAGAAGATAAACTTCAGTGTGATTCTTGTCGCACACTCTACATAACGTTTGTGTAAATTGATTGCCTTAATAGCACTAACAGTTAGAATACACCATAATGATGTCCTGATCGGAAAAATCTGAACATCAACACTCCCAGCAGCAGAAGTGAAATAACCATACTTCAGTATTATTTATTTCACGTCTCCTCAACGTTTTAGTGTTATAATTAATACTAAACGATGGGCGACAATTAGTTTATATAACTAACATAATTTAAACTTAGGAAAAACATTTTGTGAGGTTTCGGTAATCACTGAATGAGTACCGAGTGTCACTACTATCAGCACAATTATTCCCAAAATAAAAAACAACAGTTATTGTTTAGTACCTTTTTAATAACAGTTCTTATCATACTAATAAAATACTAACAACGAAGAAAAGAGTATGAGTACTAAACTGAGAAGTTGTGACGCTTTTCGAAGTCCTGAGAGTCATAACGCTTAGTAACGAATATGGTAACCGAGATTGGAATTACATAAAAACACAAATTCGTTCACATATTTTTAGACTGTGAGCTGTAAAGTGGTGACCGTAACAAGAGTTAAAGTGGTAGTTGGGTAACCTGGTGTTACATGTAAGTGTTTTGTAAACACTTTTAACAAAAATGAATTACCTTAGTATCAGTTTAGGTTTACATTGAATGGCTTCTGAGAAAATGCTATCAAATTTATAAGAAGTTACAAAAACTACTCGAAACCATAGACAAAAACTTTGAGCACCGTTGGAATACGCTGGAAAGAAACGTTATGTAAGAAAAGTTAACAACAACAAAATATAGACTGTCTATCATTTAAGCTGTTTTAATGGAAAAGATATTTTCTTTTTTTTTTCAACTAAGTTAACATTATGCAACCACTAAACAGCAAATTACAAACCCTTTTTAATTATACGTTAATTACGATAAAATATACATGCGGCATGGTATGTCTTAATTCAGATATAGATGCGTATGTTCCAGTAAATTTTCAGATTCCTGCTGATTGTAAACAATATTTTTTTTTGTAAGGAAATAATAAATAAAAAGTATTGCGGATGACAACTTCGTCCGAACAGTGGATGATGGACGCGAACAGTGGACCAACGATGTAGAGGATCCGAGGTTTCGACTTCTGATCTCGGATTGTAATAAAAAAATATAACATAGGGTATTTCAGTTGCTGCTTGTGAATCCCGAAAATACTTCTTATGCCTTGCATACACAAACGTGGGAAATATATTATTGTCAGTTTCTGATAGGCACAACCTTAAGAGAATCGAAGTGGAAACTGTTTGCTCTTTGACATCCCAAGAAATAGCTGTGTGCAATCTCTACCACTTAATTCAAGACTTTACATTTTAAATTTCATAAGCTCCAATCATTTATTGTGGCAACGCGACGAAGAAACGAAGACGTTAATTTCAAAAACCGTGGAAACTCAAAAACAAACAAATAATCAAATAACAGAAAAACGCGACATTTTCCACTAATTTCGTCCAATTATAAAGTTTCATCGGATGTCTCTACGTGGGCGCGGGGAATTGTTTTTATTCAATAAACGAGACGCCACCGAGACTGCTACCATGTCGTCGATTTCAAAGGAAACGCAAAGGGAGAAACTTCGGACGCAGTAATTAGATTTGCTAAAGCACGAGTTTTGGATTTCAAACGCGGCAGCAGTTGAAAAAACAAAACATGAACGTCAACCGTGTAATGCTGTGTCGTTCGGTAGATAACGCTACCAACAACGCTTTACAATAACAGTACGTGTAATTCTTTCAGTTACATCCAAAATGTTACTAACGTCATAAGTTTGTGTGTATTGTACATGGTAGACACTTGGTTTGGAGGACAGTGACAGCGCATGGTTTGGGAATAGACACAACCCACATATACTATTACAGGACGTAACGTTTCGAGAAAACTAATAATAAATAAGAAAAGTAAGATTGTGTAGAGTCTAATTTAATAGAGTTTAAAACATACATCCGTCACATTTCCTGTTTCGTTGCAATAGTGATACAACACGCATTTAATTATTAGAACAAACTGTCCACTGGAAATATTTTAATGAATTAATTCTTCAAAAGGCTGAAGAACAACTAATGTAATATATTCGTATTTCAAGTTTATAAAGCTTTAAGTGCCATCTACTGTCATTTCAGACGGTTGATTTAAACCCACTTTATATCGCGGATATATTTCACAATCTTTTTTATGTAGACTTACTAATTTTATCTATTAATTATAAATGAAAATCGTTGAAGGTACAACCAAATTGATGGTAATCTCCGGCACAAGGGAAGATTGAAATCAGAAGTTGAAGGGACAATGACATCATTGACAACTTTTCAATACCAAAATTATGTTTTTGTACAAACACACAATCAAGTCCCGGAGGTTTGCGCAGATATAATCATACATTTTTTTGATTTGTGCGAAACGATATTAAGAGTTTATTACAGTTTAACTACGATTTCGTAATTGTAGTGCCTTTCAATATTGTCACTGTTTATTGCGGATAGTGAATAGTGTGTTATTTTTATTCGAAAACGATAACCAAGAGTGTTTTGAATTAATAAGACAATTTCTAAACTTTGCGTTTATATTATTATATCTGGTGGTGTGTTTATTTTACTATAACTGATGATCAATTGAGTTTCCAAGTCCACGTTAATTAGGAATCAGCTGTTTCTAAATAAGTTACGGCTATTAGACTCATTTGCGTTGTTCAAGATTGTACATCAGATTAACGTTCACCTCTTCTAATTTATACTAGCTTAATGTTACCTGACCAGGTAAATTAGTTACATTTTGTTGCTGGATGGCATTACAAAATGAGCCCTGCTTTCACCTAAATAATTTCATCAATCTCAGAAACTCAGTAGGAAAACTTTTGATTTTTGTGAACCCAATAATCATAATCTATTAAGACCACAACTGACTTACACAAACCGAGGCAATTTAAGCCTTCCTTAATAACTCTAACTAGTTTCTAATTGGACTCCAGACGAGTGACCTGACACTTCCGGACTGATTTAACATATCTTCTACGCCCATTTTTCAAATCGATTGCAGAGAGACTGATGCTCGGAGAATAAACACAACACTATGCTGATGTAGATAACGTGACAGTACAACTACAGTACAGTTCTTAAAATAAATAAAAACGCTTAGATGTTAGAAATGACATATAAAAATGAAAGCATAAGACAGTGTAAACCTATTGTCATGAAATGTTTAAATTTTTAATATTTTGCTGATTCATAATACCTAAATTTAGAAATTTAGATATCATCATTCCCCTGAACTATCGACCGTGTTTGTAGCATCGACCGTGTCTATGAGCAAATGACATTGTATTGTCACGCTATTACAGAACATTCTACGTGTATCCCAGCACAACCTGCTGTAATGTGTCCGTGCGTACGTCATCGAGACTATTCCAGACCATACCGGTCGGCGCACTGTGATCAAGGCCGCAACCAATTACGTTCTACTGTAGTGTTGACGCGTATTATGGATTATTCTGGACCACTTGTGCTATCTATTTAAACAACGACAGCTGCCGCTTAGTCATACGTCGGCGATTACTCAGTTGAGTTTAAGTGGCGATATATTCCAGTGCGTTTCGAAGTATTGCGGCGAAGTGTTATGTGTTTTATAATTGTGCGAGACTCTATTAGTTGACATTATTATTCCGTGTGAACAATCTTTATTTGATTTGTTGTAAGAGAGTATCTTGTTGATTACAAAGTGTTTAATTGTGATAATTAAAGCTGGTTATTAGTGACTCAATTGGTGTCTTGTATTTTGTTTTCCACTGTACCATACGACGATCAGTTAGACCTAGACCGTCATAATAGTATGTATTTTCCAACAGCAAATGCATTCTGAAAATCGAGTTTATCAGTTTATCCCGGGTAAATAAACAAATTTATAATTTCAAATTTATACGTTTAACTACATTTTATGTAAAATATATATTGCACTGTAATTACTTTAATGTAAAACAATTTATGTCTAACTTACGGGCACGATAGTATGTAGTTACTTTTTGACACACGTGACAGTCAAAGGCAAACAGTGTGTTGACTGATAGCCTACAAAAAGATGTGTCACACAGTACTCAACAGGTACCGTATCTCTGGTGGATAATACAAAACTTGAACGTACACACCTTCTAAAGATTCTCGTTTCACAAAAGTCAAGAGTCATTAATATCTCACAGCGACCGTATGACTGCGTGTGTGTCTGTGTGGAAGCGACATTTCTTTTAAAAGAAAATGACGTAAAGAGAGATTGATGACACGACACGGTGACTGGCAGAAGTCCGTGTGTTAACGCGAACAGATGGTTATATCAGTGACAAACGTTACAAATGGAAAAGTTAGTGTGTCCCGGACCCCAACCAGCGACGCCCCTGTCGCAGCAAAAGACTTCGTTCTCACGACTCTACAGCGCTGCCGATAACGTGCAAGTATAGTATTCGGAAGCTTGATCAACCCACACTCACAACATAGACCCATTGCAGGACTTCCATAGTAATCGTAGAAAAAGTTTATTACTTCAGCACTTAAGCACTACCGAATACTTTTCCTGTTTAAATACGAAAACCTTTCTTCAAGGTATTTGTTTCCAAGTCACACCTTGAACAATAAGACATGTTGATGTTCCTCTTCTGTAATAATATCAACATTTTCGATCTACTTTCCATGATCAGATGTAAGTTCTGCGAATTTGTCAAAACACGACAGACCTGTCTTCACACATATAGGCACGTACAAAACACAAAAATCAATTGGTGGAAGTTTAGTTTTAAGTGTGGTATTCTGAGAGTACAAGTTCCGAAACGCATTAATATTAATTTATAAAAAACGGATATATAACTTCTAACTTTTAAATAAATGTATTGATTTAAAAAAAAATTGATAATTCGTTTATTGTTTATAGTCAATTCAACAATTACAATTCAAATACAATTCATTCAATTTATACAATTGAAACATTATCATCTGAAATTTATATTAACAATGCATTTAAATACTTAAAATCCGACGCGGAACGATCATTTTGGTAAAGCATCGTTGCTCCACTATAAACTCAAGCTTAAATAAAAAAGCTGGACGGATGATCATGTGACGACTATTCTTCGTTTCACAGTCGGATGAGACAATGGGCGAGATAGGGAATGGACATTGCTCTTATGGGTTTTACGTTCGCCACTATTATGGACTTGAAAACCTCGAGCGATAAAAAGGAAGTACTAGACAAGTCTACAAAATGTACACAGTAGTAACAGTATTTTAAGTCTTCATATTTTTGTATATTTTAAATAAATTTAGCCCAAAAATAAACTATAAAATATAAACTGTCCTTTCGCATGATGTTCGCCCTCCTTAACAATAATTTTTTTTTGCAAATGTAATCCAGATCAAGTACATAATGTACATCACATTTAAATTTAACAATATTCATGTAATAACAAAATAAAAAATAAAATTTTAATATTTTTAGTCAAGAGGCATAAAATGTAGCCTGCAAGAAACTTTTCCCCTAGTCAAGATAGTCTAATACATTAAATTGTACAGAAAGATTCAAATTAAATTTTAATCTAACTCCCAATGTTCCATCTTTATTAGTTTCCAAATTATTGAACGAATCGTACAAATATATTTCAGGAGTCGCGCTGCATACGTCCGTACGTCCGTTTCCCGTGTTTCTCATACTGTGTAAATCATGACATGTTTTAGTTAACGCATCGTAAGAAATGTTAGGATTACATTTGTTGCAATTTAAGATTTAAGACTTACAACAGTAAATCTATTTCGCAGCATTTAGTAAATCGTAAACTGAAATAGATTATTTAATAAATACAAATAATTATTTTTGAAGGAAATGTAGATAGCTTATGATCTTCAATACTCATAGTAAATTAAATCTTTCGAATTCATTCATTTGGTTAATGGGCATGAAATGTATTTGAACAAAACATTTATTGTTCGCCCTAGTTAACAAAAGAAATCGCGACTGCTAGAAACTAAAGTTTATTGAAGTACAGTAGGAATTACTTTGTATTATACATTATAGATATACATTATAAATAAATATTATAAATTATACGATAAACATAAAATCAAATACATCCGCTTAAGAAATCCAGCTAAATTTCGACTGACAGTATTTCTTTTATATCCGCGGAGACGCATTTAATACATGGTACATCGCTTGCAATATAAGGTTCTTGAATACAATTTACTTCTAAACAGTAGTGTATCACTGACTCTTTGTAATTACATCGCTACTTAATTATACTGGTTTCTGTACTAACACCGAACAACATAATTATGTCAGCTGTTTAAAGAGCATTGATTATTGTGCCAAACAATAACAATAACAAACTCGTGAGGGCATCACTGTTTCCCGCTTAACCATTGAATGGGACTCCGTTCTATGAACTTAATTCCATACTTTAAACGTAATATTCTTTTACTGCTACTCGCTATAAAGCGTCAATTATAATACTATACACTACTTGTAAACTCATCAGGAAGACGTCACATGGCGGGCGGCCTTCTTTACAAAATAGGGCCACGACCTGATTAAGTTCTATGAAGCACTGAAGTAAACACGATTTGCTGTAGTAATGAAATTGACGAGATTATTCTCATTGTTTAAAGTCGTTTTGCAGTCCAATGTAAGCGACTAGCACTACATCGTTAATGTACACAACAAAACAGCGGTTATAAATGTTTTACTTCGATAATGTGCCGTCTTCATAACGTTGTCGAGTTTCCTGTTGTCCAATAAAACTACTCCAATACGACCCAGTGCACGTTGGAATATACGCAGTAACAGAGTTTGTTTTTCAATTACGGAGCGCCGACGCTTCGTAATCAGATCGAATGGAAATCGCTTTCTATTACGTAGGCTGTGGAAGTCTATAAAACGACAACTTTTCCATCATAAACTGTCACACAGTTGGCAGTAAACGGAATCTTTAATGGGCGGTAACGTTGCATTGGCATTGACAGCAGAGATTGAGTTGTCTGCGAGTATGGCGTGTGGACTTTCATTAAGAGGTCTATAATACTTTACAAAATAAGACATGGAACACTACATAATAGCCTAAGTGATGGAATAAAGCTAATTAAAAACAGAACAACTACATTCGCACACGATTTTGTAAGCTAATATTCGATGGCGTGATATCATTATTAAATATAATTATTTTAACACCCTTCGTCATTAATAATACAGTAACCAACATTTCGGCCACAATCCGTGATCATCTTTAGTTGAGTTCCATTATTTATACGTTCTCAATGGTTAGGTCAGACAATTAACATCGTTATCACACAACATTTTGACTACTAAACAATCGTTGGTCGTTTTTAGGTGTAAGTTAAACTAGTACATTAAATACAAACTAAAGCCTACCCGAGATTCGTTCACTAACAAGCGTGACCGACAAAAAGTTAGTAAACCGCCTTTACTTTCAAAGTTAAACACAACTATAGAGAAACTATATAAAAAGAACCGCTACTACCTCTCAACGTCTGCTGGCAAAACCGAGAAGTACCACCGTACTGATGTGAATACACACAACGTTCGGACTTAGAGGGTAAGTAGCGACACACCTTATACCGTTTTTCTATAGATGTTTAACTTTGTAGGTAGTGGTGGTTTATTAATTTTTTTTTACGGTTCACGCTTGTTAGTAAACGAATCTCTGTTAGGCTTAAGTTTGTATTTAATGTACTAGTTTAACATACACTTAAAGACGGCCACAGATTGCTTAGTAGTTTAAATGTTGTGTGATAACTTCTAGTGGTGGTAATTGTCCGATCTAACCCTTCTCACAATGAGTTAATTTAATTTAATCGTCACACTCTGCAGTGTAGAGACTCCATGTGGCCATCCAATGGTGCAGCTAGGATTTCCCTTAGCAGGGGGGAGTTAATTTTTGCGAATAAAAGTACAAAAATTAAAAGAAAAAGAACATGTTATTAGCTATTTATTTATTCTTTTTAATCAAGAAGGTTAATGTGAAAACATAAGGATTACATTAACAGGTCTCTAAAATTTAACAGTCATTAAACGATAAAGCTGATGTCTCATACTAAAATATAAATAAGATTAAGTGATACCACAACACTGTCACAAATTTTCTCCCATCTTCTGCATATGCTGGTAGTGTCAAATGTTTTGTATGATTTTTTTCAAAACTTTGTCCTAATGTTTGTGCGTGTCTGTAAATATTTGCTGCTAATGGGGTTATGTGTGCAGCAATAGACGCATCTGTGTAAGGTTCGAATAGCAAGCAAAAGAACTGTTCAATGTGAAATTTTCTAAGTTGTAGTGGAATAAGATACTACGCTATAAATATTGTAGCGTACGTGATAAGTGACAAGTCGAAAATTAAGTTACAATATAAATTGTAACCCACTTAGCGGGCAAGAGTATAATCTACCACCACTGGCCGAATATGAGGAATTCCACACGTGTCACCAAAACTGCTAAATGTACCACACTCATCAGACAAATTTCTTCATAGATAAATGGGTCACTTCGTTCGTTCGTGGGATGGATTCACTTCGTTTCGAAGGCGGGTGACCAAACTATATGCTTAATGACTATATTGTCGCCAAGTGAGGCGACGATCCACGTGAAGCCCGAGGTATTTGACTCCGGGAGACCAGGGCAGGAGAGTATCGCCTACGTACCCCATAGTCTGTTCCTTTCTTAACGTAGTCGTCAAGCTGTTCCTGGACCCAGATAGCGGACGTTTCAGCCCGATGGTCGACGACATAAACCGCCGTGTCGTCGACGAACATGGCCAACCTGGTTTCAGGCAACCTGGGTACGTCATTGACGTCCACAGAGAAAAGCACGAGCCTAAGACGGTTCCCTGAGGTACACCAGCCGTAGGTAGCCTTTCCACAGAAAGTATGTTACCTACTCTCATATGGTTGGTTCTATTCCGAAGGAAGCTATCAATGAAATGAATGTAGCAATCCGGAAGTAGAATCTCCGTGAGTTTTTAAATATGTCGAGGATAGTAACTTCCATGGAGCGTCCACTTATCTACACACACACACACACACACACACACACACACACACACACACACACACACACACACACACACACACACACACACACACACACACACACACACACACACACACACACACACACACACACACACACACACACACACACACACACACACACACACACACACACACACACACACACACACACACACACACACACACACACACACACACACACACACACACACACACACCTGCAGATATATTGTTACATCAGTACACAGCACTTAGCTGACAACTAGACGTAATTACCTCAGAGCCGACTATAACAATCTGGTAGTCCGTTGACTGATTTTCAAATTCTCTGCATAGCCCAACTGACGTAGAACATTGTGGAAATTTTTTGGTAATACGTTCGCCAGCAGTAACCTTATCTGCTTATATAAAGTTAACACAGGATTGCTGCCGGCCAGTTAGTTATGAGTTCGACGAATTTAAGACTATGTTATTTAGGGAGTGTTCTAGTGTGTTAGTAAAATCGCCAGTTTTTCATTACCGGTATTTAATTTGGAAAATATCTGGTATATCTAGGAGGACTGTTGCATCATGAATATGTTTGTTTCATAAAAGCGCTAATAAAAATTGTGTGTAACGATTTTTCCGGCGTTCAATAATTTATTCCACTGTATGCCATAGTATGACATGCATAGTAGTGCACAGTACCAGACACACATACACAATCACAGATATCCATTTGTCGACTAGAGGACACGAGGACAACACTGCTAAATAAACACAATCATTTCTATGTATAATAAAGCCGGAAATAAAAATGAGCATGGTAGACCTATAAACCTTATGCTCTACTTAGCAACTCTAGATAGCAATCCGGAGCTGTGGTTAAAATTGTGCCGGTGCGAGATATTGTGAACATCACAAATTCTGCACGGATACATGCAGAAAGCTACACTTCCTCTGAGCACGTCAGTAAAAAGAAAAACATGATTTTATAGCACAAGTTTGTAAGTAGAACGCAACTCAGTATTATCGACAACGATTTTTATTTGTCGATTACACGATTACGGATTGACAATTTGAATAATCATCTTCAGCTGTATTAGGCTGAACATAATCATCTTAACTGTTTTCATCAGCTAAATACTTGTACCGCAAGGAGCAAATGTAAAGACGGTTCGACATTATCAACCTAGTAAAGTAGAAAACAGATGACTCAGATTTAGATTAGACAAATCGATCTTGCAATAGCTGTTTCAAAGTGTCAGTAAAGCAGCTAATTCAATTAATCTAAATCATTCTGAACGGTTCTTCACGATTGGAATTTCAGTTCATGTTAACAAAATTCTAAATGTATTCGTAATGATTTTAGATCACGTTTTGTGCTATCGAAGTGATTTAGTAGAGGTAGAGAAGGCGCCCAAGCTAGAGGCAAATGTCATAATAGGTAGCTTAATGTGGCCAGCACTACGCTTCACCGCCTATTACTAGCCATGCTATGTAATCATTTCCATAGGTTGAGTTGACTCAGGTGCTGAAAAGTGGACATTAATAAAAGTATTCTTAAATTGGACAATGTTATGCATCACTAGACCAAGCGCCAAAATACATTTTACCAGTTTTAGTTTTCAAAGTCATTGGTTATTAAACATTGGATATTATATGTATATATTTAAAATGTAATTTATAAAATACAAAAATACATTTTACCAGTTTTAGTTTTCAAAGTCATTGGTTATTAAACATTGGATATTATATGATTTAATAAAATTTTCAACAATTACTGTTATATTATCTATTTAATGTCCCGCGTGTGGACGCCAATTTAATAATTAACGAGTTGCACCCGTTTACGCCCAGCGATGGACGCCAATTTATCAAAATTTGGCTGTGCCCCAAGTTCTGGAGCGCCAATTTAACATTATAATATGCCCGACGTTGTGTGCGTCAATTTAACATTCAATTTATGCTGTTTATTTTATTCATCATAAATTAATTGACATATTTTAATTTATGTGTATTTTCTCTTTTTAATTAATTAAGCCCCACTTTTGTTGTGGTGCCAATTTAACATTAATTACTGTTGATTCTCTTTATCTCAGTGTTAAAAATAATAATAAATGCTCATTTCTACTGATAGCTCTTAAATTTATTCACATTAGTTTGCTATGACTTGTAAATATTAAAATAGCACAAAATTCTACGTACTCATTAGTACTTGTAAATATATAAAATTAACACATTACCAAAATTTAATACTTATGGCTAAATCGTAAATATCAAACAATAATACATTAATAAACTTGAATACTCATTAAATTGTAAATATCAAAATAATAAATTAATAAAATTGAATACTCATTAAATTGTAAATATCAAAATAATACATTAATAAAATTAGTTATCCAAACTCTCAATCTAATGGTTGCATATTAATGATCATTCATCAATTGCGTTTAGTACTTAAGTAAATTATAATGTTTAGCTTCATCTTATAAATTCTTAATATGAATATCTCTTAAGTTGTTACTATATTTTGTAATTACGGATTCATTTAGAACTTGGAATAAAAACATTACTCCAAAACTGATAAACAATGATAATTTTACTTCTATACAAACTTTAGAATCGATTGCTTCAATTCCTTTACGATTACTTTATTGAATTTTAGTGTGTGTGGATTCTTTGAGATGACAGACAGTGGATCTAAATTAATTAAGACATGTTTTACTATACTTGGTATGCGAATATCCAATCACTCGGTGGTTGCGGTGATGATTCCCCCATGTCGATCGTTCTAGAATCGTGCAGATAACTCCTCCAGATGATAGATGGCACTGGATGAATTCCACGATGTCACTCACAGACACTTCACTCACCAACTCCACGCATTCGGATTATAATTTATGAATAAAAGTTAGCATTCTCTGTTGTACACCGATATCGTAAATTATTTCAAATCTGAATTAATATTACGCACCTTTGTTGCGGTATGTCTGGTTATTAAGTGTTCATGAATGTAGTTTGTGTTGTTAATCGTTCTTAAAAGTTATTGTTGTAAAGTGTTCTTATACACTGAAATTACATTATTGTCTGGTTACTATTTGTTTCAGTTAATGTTCACTGGTAGGCTAATAGTGTGACTCTACTTCATAGTTCGTTTGCTTGTAATGACTGTATTAATTTTTGTTATAAGTTCGAAAACTACCTTCTCACAGTGTGTATCGAATTATTCTAAGTCGATAAAATGCTAATTTCTCCCGTCACGGACTTCACTCCGATCGCGTCCAAAATTTAGTTAGAACTCCTCTCGCGTCCGAATTTTAGTTAGAACTCCCTGAGCGCGTTCCTGTCTCCTTCCTATATTTTCCTTACCAAATCTCCCACCAGACTTCTGATTCCAACGACGCCGTGTCCTTATTGGTTTCATATTTTTCCCTCCAAGTCCAAATACCACCTATCTTTTCAAAGGCGTTCTCTGATAGGGCTCCTGGTTCCCCACCAGATTCTTCCCTTGCTTCGTATTTTGAGGTCGTTGTCATTTCCAGACAACGCAGCAATAAATTGTATCTGTCGTTTTTTCTAAAGCCTTCAGTGAAAACTCTGAGTTTCTCTTCCATTTTCATTGTTTCTCAACTTCGTCGCTCTGCCGTTATTATCTATTGTTGTTCAAGGGCCTCGCCTACCCTTCTTTGAAAGTTGGTTTTTTCTTTTAGTTTCCAGGCAACACCCCATCCTTGAGTTTGGGACGTACTCTCTGCGCTTTCGTTTCCAAGTAAGGTCAAAACCCTGTCATCGACCGCTGGAGTCCTTCAAATCAATCCACCCTTCGTCGCTTTCTCTTGACAGCTGGCGTACACATGTATGCTTCACCATTGTTAAGCCTTTTCTCCTTTAATGGCTCTGTACACATTGTATGTAGTTTTCTATGGAATCAATGTGTTTTCACAAAAAACTGGTGTTCTACGTACCGGGAGCAGTGAACTCTGCTTGTTCACAGGGTATGCGTTGCAGCTGCCTACGAAATTTATGACCTGTCCGTCACTAGAGCGTGTTTGCTCGTTCTCCTTTTGTCCCTTAAAAAATATGTTTTCCACACATACACCCTTCGTTATTGCTTCCAGCGACATTCCTTACCGCTAATTATAAAACAAAACTTTTCGAAATTTTTTGTGTTATAATGAATACATAAAATGTATTTTTGTATTTTAAAATTTTACATTTTATAATTTTACGGTTCTACGGTTTGCATCGAAGAACTGTTTGCACCACTATATCGTTTTTATTAAATGGCGCATGGTCTAGTGATGCATAATTACTCACAATTAAACCTATCCTTCTTTATGGTGTGCTGGATCGGCGGATAATGGATTACAGCCGCCGTGGTACTGTCACCCCCCCCCCCAGCCAAACGATTTACAGAAACGACCAAAGACGTGGCCGTCAATACTGCCAGTGGATTATTACAAGCGGGATTAGTTATGGTCTGTCTTGGCTTGTTTACGTTGCTGATATTGCGGCTACTATAAGCAACACAACGGTATCAACATTACTCGTTGACACAGAGCGCAACTCAGATTTGTTCTTTACTGTTTCACCATTTTATTACCACTAAAAAGATATGTAAAGGATGCTGTGAAAGAAACAAGATATAAGGTAATACAGCAACAATTACTTTCACTATTATTATAATTGCTGTATTTATAATCACAAAGTGATGCATGTTATTATTATTTTTTAATTTATTATTTCATTTAGATCATTAATCATTACCTTAACAATGATTGTGAACTAACAGACCTATGTTCAGTGGCGTATCTAGAATTTGATCTTGAGGGATGGTCCGGGGTCCGGTCGAGTCGGCTTCACACAAAAGAAAAACAAGACTAATGAACATTACTATCTTTAAAGTGGCTGTAAAACGTGTTTCAACATCCTGAAATCAATCTCATTAAAGTAAACGGTAATAACGAAATAAAAATACGCGTTACTGAAACATTGTTTAGAAGATTGATTACTGACTGAATTGATTTACCTATATTGCATATTTCACACGTATACGCTAACGCTGTGTAATAAACCTCTTTTTATATTTATAAAAGAGATACTAGCTGAAAAAAAACACAGCTAAAAAATAATAAAAGAGCCTAAAAATTACTACATTAACCAATTCAACTGTTTTCGACTTCGACTGTCACGCTCAATTTCCCCCCTTCCACCGGAAGTCACCACTGGGTGAACACAAGACTAAAATATTCGTATCGGCTTCTTCTTCTTCTTTTATTGCCCTGTCTAGTCAGACTTTGACGACTCCCATTTCAGTTGCCTTTATATTTTTCTTGGTCTTGTGGAGAATGCAATAGTTCTTCAGCATTTACGCCTGACCAGTTTCGAAAGTTACGGGGTCACGATACTGTATTCCGACCAATCCCAAGTATGCAAATATTCGACAAAACATATTGTCGTCTTTAGGTCCCGTAGATGGACCGTTCAAATATAATATGTCAGTGATATTGTGTGCCCAGTTAGAGAAATATAAAAGTAGACTGGAATTCAGTAAAATTAGATTTTCGGGCGGTCAATTGGAAGAACGAATTAGATTACGAATTTTTCGTAAATAACAATTAACATTATTTTGCACGTATTATTAGTCTACTATTATATTAATAACACGTAATATCCAATGTTAATACATATATTAATATAATATAAGCTATATTAAAATATTCTTATTACAACGATAATTGACGTATTAATATAATTCTATTAATCAATTAGTATTACATATATATGCTTATTAATACAGACAATCGTTAATACGAATTTCATGTATTTTGTGTGTGTATGTGTTGTGTGTGTGTGTGAGAGAGAGAGAGAGAGAGAGAGAGAGAGAGAGAGAGAGAGAGAGAGAGAGAGAGAGAGAGAGAGAGAGAGAGAGAGAGAGTAGAACTTACGTACATATCTGAAGTATTACGGTTACAACAGATAAATTATGTCATTATGGCAAATGTGTTTAATAAAATACATATTAATATATGTATTCGATTTATATACAATTAATATAAAAATAATAATGCAGTGGAACTCGCGAATAACGAGCTCGCTTATAACGAGAATTCGGTTGTAACGAGCAAAAGTAATGTATCTTATTAATGACAATTAAACTCGCTTTTAACGAGTAGGAACACATTAGAGGCTTGATTATAACGAGCATTTTATCGCAGGCCTGTTCATGGGTTAAGGTCTAAAAACGTTCGTTACAATACAGCATTCTAAACATTCGTTTAAAGTCATTAACGCAGTTTAGTGAAACTAATAATCTTAGTGATGAATTCGTGGAGTATTTAAATAAATTACAAAACTGTTTTGATATCTACAGATCAAAATTACTAAACAAACAAAAATAGATGACCTTTTTCAAGGTTAATTAAGTTCTGTTTGCGAAATATAATTTTGACGATTCCATTTAGAACGAAGAACAAAAAGACAAATAAATTAGAGTGAATTTTCTTGTAATTTATAAATAAATATTGTACATGTGGCATGGAAAGTTTAGCGTTTTTTGCCAGATAGCCGGCCGATTTTTGGTAAGTTTTACTACACAGTTACTTTTACTATATTTCGCGAATGCACTATACGCCAATATTCAGCAAAGAATGTTAGCGTCTAAAAAATGTTTAAATAGTAAATTTCAGTTTTAAGCGTAGAATGTAAGTCATGCCAAAATTGTATTGTGAAAACCCTCTTCTCTAATAGACTTTTTTTGTTATGTGTTCGATAATCACGGTATAAAAATTTAGGCTTGCGAGTCGACAGTTCGGATGTAGCGAGCACCCGGTTTTAACGAGCACATTTGTCCGGTCCCTTGATCTCGTTATAAGCAAGTTCCACTTATGTTTAATAATACTATCTTAACCTGAGGGCACATCACTAAATCTTTCATTTATTATTATTATTATTATTATTATGAAATACAGAACAATTCAAAACACTTGTACTGCCATTCTGCGAAGACTCGAAAGTAAATTCGAAACTACTTTACAAGCGTATTGCTTCTCCATGTTATAAAATACCGGTAATACTGTTTTTATTTCACTTTTCAACGAGGGTATTTTACTGCTCTGTAACAGATTACATTTAATAGAATGTTTTCATGTCGATCAGACATTCCAGTTTGCCGCTGAACGCAGTGGTTGATTTTAAATAATCGCTTTCGACATTTTTATTAGGCCGCCGGTTGGTAATAAAATAAATAAGTTCAGAGAAGACTTCGTAAGCAGTGAAATGAAGCGTAAGATGCGCTTTATGGCGCACACTGCCACATCAAATCGAACGCCCATAAACGTTGAGGGAGGGAGGGAGTTTTTCTACTATCTGTCTGTCTTGACTCTGCTCCGCTGTTGCTAATGGTGTATTAGACTGTGTTACAGATGTTCGTAGCGACCTTTCACGCTTTGTTGCATAAGTGTAATAACAATTGTCTGCAACGACTGTTAGTCTCTAACATCGACTGATAAGTTTACATTAAACTGCGAACAAGGTATCGTTAAATTTATTGTCTTGATAATACAGGTGGATGGATAATAGTCCTACACTACGTTACATACAAAATTAAACGCAATTCATACTTTGTGTAATAAAACAGCATATACAAGGACACTGTATTGTTCCCAGAGCATTGTGTTCCACACGTAGAAGTGATATCAACTGCATCTCTCTAATATTAGTGTTTTCTTCCTACGATTTTTAGTTGCATCGCAGTTAGATCTACCAAACCCTGTCTTTAGGATTTCTGTGTTTCTATATCGCCTATCGTAATTTACAGTCATGAATTCTTACAAGACGGCTGAGGAATCTTTGTTATCCCACTCCATTTCTAATGCCTTTATTCTCTTCTTCATAGTTCCCGATCGTTATTAGGTCTTTATTCGATATTTCGGTATCCCCTTTTTTCTCTTCAGGTATCTAGTCTAGATCTCCTAAATCTATAGGTCAATCTGTCATGACGTATCATGATCACCACCACCACGATAATCGCATCATCGAATCATCATCGCCATCACAATCACACTTACTAATTATTACTTGATTTGTATTTCGTAGAGAGCTTTTAAAGTTTTGCTGAAGCTTCTTGGTCAGTGCGACTTGTCTTTGAATAATATTTTAAAACACTTAATTATTAAGGTGAATTTTAAGTAACACTGTTTTATGTATTTAGTCATCATCATCACCATCATCATCTCCACAACACGTCATAGCCAAGGTGCTGCCTGTTCCGCCTTCAAAAATGCTGCAGCCATCTCTTCCCGGTTCTACCCACACACCTGTGTCCTATAGGTTTGTATTTACAGACTTGTTTGGCCAGTCTGGAATATGACATTCTTTCCAAGTGTTCTTTCCACCGTTGTTTGTAATCTTTTAATTTTTCATTGAAGTTAAAAACTGAAATTCTTCTCTTATGACCTCCTCATTCTTTATACAGTCAAGTTCAGAACATTTTTTTTCGAGACTTGGTTCTTATTTTCGTGTTCTTTGTTTGTTGTCCATAATTCACACCCTTATAACAGTATAGGAACCGCCATTAATTTGTAAAACTTTAATTTTGTATACGTATTTAGTAACCTACATTAATTCGACTCTAAATTTAAGCAAATGTACACATTCAATCCATAGAATAGTTTATAAAATGTTATTTCATCTTTAATAGTACTTGATGTTGCGGTAACGCTATAAGCACACCTCAATTGAGACTATTAGAATAAGCAAGCAATTCAAAACATTTAACAGAATTAGAATTTTCAGAATCTTCTCTCCATAGAAGCTCGCGTCTATATGAAAACCTTCTCTTTCCTAGTTGGAGATCATATACTGCTTTAAAGGCACGAGTCTATCGAAACGCAGAAAAATTTCCAACAAATATTTCTCATACAATTTTGGCGTCTGTGCCCCGCAGGAAATATCTAGTCGAACAATGGATGAAATACTACCAGGGTCTTAGGATGAGATAAAATCCAATACAGCGAGGAGGAGAGGGGAAGAGAGACATAAGCTGTCAAAGAGGGAAATAGAACGTGTAATCCATTCACCAATACATAATTAGAGCGATCCTACTGTAATGAGTCGGGTTGCAATTTATGCTGTTTGAGGATAATTGTATTTTAATGGAACCGCTTTTGTTAAATACAAAGATAATTATAGGCCACAAAACCTGCCCAAGTTGTTAAAGAGCGCATAAAATCATTTTCCAAACAACGTCACTTGAGCAGAGACAATTAGTAATCCATCAAGTGAGTTAATATTCCGCAAGCATCCGGCCAAGGATATATTACCGCGCGGCTGCGCATGCTTATTTATAGGATACATAGTTAATGTGAGCAATTATTATGGTATGGCGCTTGACGTAATGTAACTCACCCCACGAGGGTGGGGGAGGGTGGTATCACGTGGTGGTTGTGAATAACCGGAGTGAGGGACGCCAGTGCGGAACGCCGCGCTGAATTTCAATGGAGCCCACCGCTCGGCACGGGGAAATATTTAGGGGCACAACACGGTTTGGAATTTTGATGATATCTTTAGGGATTGTCAATATATATCCACGGCTATCCCTTTCCCGCCTGCCTGTACGTACACATACAGATCAGATCGCATCATATCCAAACATTGCGACCTGGATTGAAACTTGATTTACCCAAACTCTATGTGAATTATTATTACTCCCTCACATTTGATTTGAGAAGAACCCATCAGAGGGGGAGTTTGTTACTCTAATGAACGCTTACAACACGTTAATGATCGGCACGAATGATAACACCAGTTTATCGACTTTCACTGTAATTTATCGGGTTTCGAATCAGTAGTGGATCGTTCTTAGTCTCGTACCAAAAAGTTCATTGTACCAATTTTTTCTGTATGCAAAGAAATTGTTACAATTACTGACGATCAATTCCTTTAATTAGAGGAAATCGGGCAATACACATGTTACTTTCGGGTAACATACACAAATACGGTCGAAATTACAAAACTTTAAACACTTTACGCACATCCCGATTGTTGTCGTCTCTTCATATACAGCTTCCAAAAATGAAACGTATCAAACTTGTCCTACGTTCAGTTTTATAAACTTGGGTGTTAAACTATAATTTCATACGGACGCAAGAAGGAGTAACTAACAAAACGCAAAGCCAACTGGAAAAGTTATTTTAATACTTTCGAAATTGTTTAAATAATATTTTTGAGAAAATATGTTGAAAATTTTAAACTATTGATTTTATTATAGTCGCTGCAGGTAGAGAACAGGCAGAGAGATTTTATTATAGGTCCCTTTCTCTGAAGGTACAGAACTACGATAACATGACTACAGGTCTGTCGGAGATTTAATATATCGGAGAATTAATATATTTCTCAGATGGAGAAAAACGTGTGTAAGTTTTGATAGTATCTTAGTTAAACTAACGCTTAAGTCAAGAGTTAATATAGTAATGCAAAATGGACTGTTCTTGTCTCATGATAATAATAAACTAATAATTCTGTTAATACAGTAGAACCTCACTAATTCGTCACCTACAGGCCCGAAGGGGTGACGAATTAGAGAAATAGACGAATTAGTGAGGGAGTAAGAAACAAACCCATTGAAGACAATATAAATGTTTTATTACACCACTATCAATATACAGTACTAATGCTATGCTCAAACATACCGGTATTTATTGCTGAAAATTTACAAACTCAAACAAGTTAAGGACTGTAATTGCAAAAAAAAATTGTTTAATGTTTGTGGCTAGGTTCTGTGGATACGTAGGGCCTATGTAACAATTTCATCATCACTAAACATTTCGGATCACTAAACATCCGGCAAGTCTATTTCACACCAATTTTTGACGTCGTCTTTATTCAAACTGTTAAATGCTGGTAGAAATTGCTAATAACAATTTCGATTTAGGGTCAAGACCTTCTGGTTCTGTAGACGCTGGTTGTTATTCAGATGGCCGTAACTTATTCCAGGCAGATTTTAGAGTGTTTTCCGGAATACGTTGCCAGAAATCAGCAATCCGACTGAATATTCTGAAACATATTACGCTGTAACAACGCAACACAACACTTATTGTGCCGTGTACACAAGTACGAAATACCCATTCTCGGAACCAATACCTTCCTCAATCCGTTCTCCTGCCTATTGTTAGAACCCCGGCCACAATCAGCACGTTTACAAAACTCATCTACCTTAAACTAAAAGGTTTCAGATCTTTCACAAATCCAATATGGCCTAAACGATTTTGGTTTTTAAAATATGACAATTTTACAATATTTTATAAATTTCTATTGTATTAGTGATGTTTACGTACTGTAGCAGTACAATATTTATTTATTGTTATACTCGTAAATTACGAGAGATGCATTAAGTGTGTTATGTAATGCTGTCAGACGTCGTAGACAGGTAGCCTATCTAAGGGATGGTAGAAAACCAAATTTCAGATCAACACTCGCCGAGATGAACACAGAACACAAACAAGATTGCTAGGTAAGGCGTACAAGAACGCGTGGAGAAGAAATTGCCAGATGGCAAAGTACGCCAGCAGCATGTGTAGGTAAAAGCTGAAGGAATCAACGAGATGGAGGCTATAGAAACACAAGAAAACACAACGTTTGAGAATAACGTCCATAAGTAAACTAACAGACGTGACCATCCTCTTATTCGTGTATACCGCCTCGTAACACAATAACAAAAATAATTTTTGAGAAGAAACGTCTAATAAGCTCGTGCTTACTTAACAGGTAATTCTTTAAATTTAGAAAAAAACTGAAACAGCAGTCACATAAGCATCTGAGTTTGACGATTAGTTTTTTCTGTTTCCGTTAATGAAATCGGATTCAAGAAGTGTACAATTAAATAATAATTAAAAAAAACAAGAAATAGTAAGTTTTGCAAACTAAATCTGTTTATTGGCAATAAAGGGATGTTAAATCTATCAAAACGAGTTCCTGAATTTTCATTACTAGTAGTGTTGTAATACGCATAAACGCCAAACACGTGTAACGAACTGGCTGTTGTAGGAAAATACACCAACACTGCCCGAATTACACCAAGTATACAGTTGGCGTTACCCTACACTAACAAGAACAAATCACGTTTGTGTAATGACAGAATTACAGATAAGGTTTGTAAAGTAGACAGCATCATTAGAGACGAGGGCGGTCGTTTGATCATGACGCACAAGCACTGGATTACAGATAACTCACGGAGACGCAGAAGCGGAATTTTTTATTAACAAAAATTTGAAAGCCGAAGAATACACCTCCGAGGTTAAAGTGGCAGACGTACGACGGAAACTTTCAAAATTGTCTTCTCTTTCTTCTTTTTTTTTGGCATCCTTTTTATGTTAATGAAATTTTGTTTAAGTTTTGTCAGTTGGAATCCTTTGTGTGAACGAAAGAAAAATTTATGGTCGATTTTAAAAGAAAAAGCCGAGGGAGAGACACGTAAGTACCGGCAGAGAGCAGCCAGGTGGGAGAAGAGCGTTTAAAATAATAATTTCTTTGCTTCTCGCAGAGTTAATTATTTCATAAAACTTGCGACATTTATGGTACTTTTTCAAAGTTCGCTCCTCGCAACGTGCGCACTTAAGTGGTTACAACGTGAGGAGGGTGAAATGTTTCCCCCTCTTCCCTAGGTTTACACACAGTTTCTTTTACCATACTTCTTCTCTCCTTTCCAACGTATTTGTGAATCTTTTTATTTTTTACAAGAAAGGTAAAATACCTCAATATTGTATGTCTGTATTCCTTGAATACTTGCTACGAATCTTATAACGTCATTCATTACGACCTGATAAACCTAATTAAGTAATTACGGAGACGGAAATTCTTTGAAACCTCGTTAAACTTAAGCGTGTGACATGCGCGTAGCGTTACCTGCAACCTGAGTAGACTTATCGATTCAACGTTTGTACGTGTGTCAGATAAAATCGATATCGAATGAAAAATACAACTCCACATGCTTATGTATTGCAGAAATGTTTTTTAAAAATCCGTACAAATAATTGTAACAGTACCCGTGGCAGACTGGTATCATTACATGCCGGCCAGTTTGAATATCTGTACTGAAATGATTGTGACAAGCAAAATGTTACCTACTGTAAAGGCGACACAGAATGTAAAATGGACCAATCCGATTTGCTGACTGACAGAACGTATAGACACGTGAAATAAGAATCTCAACCTTGATGACTATAAATAAATAGCACAGTTATGGATATTAAGATTACACCATTAGTAACCTTAAAGAAGAACCGTATAAATATTCATTAACTAATAATACTTTAATTATCGAGTGGCTTCATACTAAATATTTCTGCGTTACAATTAGTATGAAGTATATATGTTAAGTGTTCATTTATTTATTTTTTTATTCATTGGGACTTACTAAACTTAATGACTTTAGTGACTGTTATTGTTTTATAGAAATATCGTTATGAGGTCTGTTGAATTTAATGTCATAAAGAAAAAAGTGTTACATACCTCATGACACTCACAATTGAATCTAGTTTCAATTAAATTCCACTTCAATAAAGATCCCTAAACACAGAAGACTACACTAGTTTGCGTACAATTCGACCAAAGACTTCCATGCGTGTAAGAAAAGCCAAATTTTCTAAAAGGCAATTTTATTCGTTAAAGGGATTCTTACTGTAACTTTTTACCTTTGACCAACGTCGCTTGCATAAAACTAATGCTAAAATTGAATTAATTTATTTAATTCCTGTAAAATTAGTTTGCACCTACCTATCCTCCAACTCACTACAACTTATTAACTTACTACATGTTCCAAACATGCATAATTGCCCACGTGTATCTCTAAAAAAATAGTAACACTAAAGTGAACAGTCTTTTCTTCTCATAAAAGTTATATGCATCGTTTGTTAGTACATTGATATACAATACTGTAAGACTGTGAAAAATTCCAGAGCAAAGAAATTACCAAGTGTCCTTAATTGAAAACCAAACAAATGCAGTAGTACACTTGATCTTCTGAACTACGGACAGTATCATTAGCAGACAAAAATTATTTTAAAAAATTGAAATTTTCCATCAGCGACAACAGTCAGAGAGCTTCTCGTGGAAACATACGTGTCAGCAACGTTGGTTTTACACGTGTAGAAATCTTGGACCCAAAACACCTATACGTTCTTACCTCCTAACAATTAATTGAGAAATGGAGTGAAAAGCAAAAAGGTGATGAAAAGAAGTTAATATATAAGAGTTATAGAAAGGTGGAAGAGGTGGTGTTCATGGGAAGAGTTCAAGAAAAAAGATATGCTTGTGTTCAGATGGGTTAAAAGAAAAATATTTTAACTATTTAAACTTTAACAGGAGTTACTCTCTTGTAAAATTTAAATACTAAATTATGTGTGAGCAATAACACATGTCAGTGAATACAAAAAATAATGGAAATAAAAAAAATGTTCTGTGATAAAATAAATAATGGTAGAAATTAGTTTTCAGGAGTTTACATTAATCTTTCAAAAATTTTACTTATTTTATTGATATTCATGAAATTCTATTTCTATTTTCTAATAATTATAAAATTACTATTCACTGCAAAGTTTGGATCAGATTGATAAGGTTAGCCAAGTTATTTTTCAATTCCCCAAACCATCATACTCTTACAGTACTAATGTACTACTTCAGTTATATTATTTATAACTAAAATAAAACACAATAAATTAAAAGACGCAACACAACATAATTTATTAAAAAAATAACATCACAACTAAGCCAAACGAACACTGTTGTACACTATTTAGTTCGTACAGTATTTTAATATTTTTCTCAAATTTTATTTATTAGTTATTTAAACATTATCTTACATAACCACATGTTGGAAAAAAATTGCTTTACAGTCTTCGATTTACTAATTAGTGTACAAGCGTTGTAACTATACTAGGGCTTTTGGTACTTATATAATCTAGTGCAGCGTTTCCCAAGCTTTTTTAGTCCACGGTAGACTACAAAATAAATAGAAGCCGTGGCACACTATTTTCCTTTACATACCGACCATCTCACCATTAGTACCTTTCCCTTTAAGTACCTTTAAGTACCATCAGTGTGACGTCTTTAAAATCAAACTGCAGCGTAATGTACCATAAATACGAATGTTACTTACCTCAGTACTACTTGTGGTTTCCCAGCTAAGGTAGTGAACTTTTTCAGCTATAACGAAAATTTATCAACAAACTTAGATCTTTGTGACCTTAAGCCATAAAATTACAAGAAGCCACTGATACACATATTCTCACATAACTTTTATTTGAGCTTCTCAGGACTTTTAACGAAGTAAGTAACAAGTTTTTGATTTCTTTTTTTTGCCGAGTTAAACATTTTATTTTATTTTATATTTTTATTATATTTCTAAAATTTCGCGGAACACCTAGCCTGGCTACGCGGCACACAGTTTGGGAAATGCTGGTCTAGCGCTTTCGGCAAGAGCGCTAGTCAGATTACAAAGCTTAGATAGTGGTTACTGTATTAGAAGACTATAAAGTGTGAATACTGGAGCTATTAACATTTCATTGCACATAAACATAAAAAAATATCTAACTACTAAGCAGATTCTGGAAGAACTGAATCTATTTACCTTTAGGAAAAATAAAACTTATGATTTTTACAAAAAACTGCAAAAACATGCTAGTGACAACAACGGACGTAAATATAATGACAAAATATGAATAAAAATAATAATAAAAAATAAAACAAAGTATAAAGAAAGTGATGGAAATTGAACCGTTTGCTTTTAATTAAAATATTTTATGGAATATCTGTTTAAATAATAGAAATTATAAGTATATTCTACCTTTGCGGTAAATTTTACAGTCCCCTCATATGAAGTTTTTTAAAGTTTAACTACTTCTGTCCGTGATAAGATTACTAAATTATAAAATCTCATTAGAATGAAGCAAGCAAGGCAGGCGATTATCGTTTAAACAAAAAGAAAAAAGACTCCTCCCTGGATGCACTTCTCCCCTATTTTTATGTTTTTCGTCTGAAGTATTATTAAACAGGATTTCATTAGTTGGCCGCGTTACTAAGACACCCGACCGCCATCTTTTAATTCGATTCCTCCGGTATGCATGACGACGTTACACGGCCTCTTTGATTTTTTGTTTATTACCGCCACTTTAATTTCTCAAAGCTTTAGGCGCTTGCTTGCATTACTTCAAGGGTTAGCTCTGCATCCACAGAAGTAACTGTGCGAATTATGCAATCCTGTTGTAGAAATTATTCACGGTTGTTCTCTTTGAATTTACATTCATAAACCTCTATCAGTTAAATAAGAACGCCACTTTTTATAATACATAAATGATGAGGTGATGTTTCGACTTCGGATACTCCCAAAGTTTTGTACACATATATTCCATCTAACGTAACATGTATACTATGTTTGAAATAAATTTTTATTGAGGAAATATTTGATCCGTATAGTTTCAAGACTAGATACAGCCACTTTTTTCCAAATTCGTAATATTTTTCATTATTAAAATACTTTATTACATTCTGCATGTACCTCGTACCTTCAAAGGTTTCGAAGACAAATACATTCTGATTAAAACTGGAGTTGACTTTGTTTATCAGTTGCATAACCAGATACATCCAGTATTCCCATATGTCCTTATCTAACAGATGACTGTTGGTCCATTGATCATAATCCTGACAACGATTGTGATTATTTTAGAGTCTAGAAACATGAAAGCGTTTCATGATTGATTATAAAGAAAACATTGTAATTAGTGACACTAATTAAAATCTAATCAAAATCTATTACAATCCAAGAAAAGTTTCCAAAAAGAAATCTCGCAAGAGACACAGAAATGAAACTATTTGAAAACAAAATGAGAAAAACATGCATGATTGTCTTTTCTTGGAGACAATCTCTGTATCTTTTCAATTAGTGTAGTTTGTTGGTTTATGTAGCAGAACAGTTAATTAGTAACAAAAAATATAGTTTTTAAATTAATTATCCCCAAGAATAAACAGGAATTAAAGAGCTTACATGGTAAATCTGAAAAGTTAAACAAAATTAACTGAACTATTTTCGATTTCTGAGGAGGAATTAAAAATTTATTTAATTTTACTAATATATTATGTAAATATGGTAATGGTAATATATTACGATATATACCATAATATTATGATATATTATGGTAAATATATTATGACTTCCTTTATTTTTCATAGATAATAATTATAACGTAGGACTGAGCAATTTTAATTTGTTACTTTAATCATAAAGAGCACATATGAAATGCAGTTTGCGTTCATTTGTGTGTATGTTATGTATGACATAATGAACACTTGTACCTTTAGTGATATTTTAATTAAAGTCACAACGTATTAAAATCGGCTTATCACTTGACATTATTATTTAAAGCCTGCAGGTACACTTTGTATTTGCTAAGCACAGTTTCTGTCAAGTTTCGCGCACATTTCTGTCGTCTCTTAGTATGTAAGGTTTACCTGTATAGGACAGGACAGGATTATGTTGTTACGTTATGACATGTAAGTAACAACTGTCTTTGCAGTGAATTTCATACACAATCTAAAAACAACGAAAATATTTTTGAAGTGAAGCTTTTAAACAGTTTTTATTCACAGACACAACAGTCTTTCTCTACCGACAACACTTCTGAGATAATTGACTGCGATAATTGATTACACTAAGTCATCACACTAACAAATAATAATGTACCGAATATAACCCATAACGACGTGTTTTGACGCTTATTTTCTGAATCACCTAGAAAGTATTATTCTTAATTCATTGTTTTACCCTATACTTTATTAGTGTTTTTTATATGTTATTTGTAAAGGCACCGGCATACGTATTATTCAATACCGTGCTAGTTTTACAAAGGCGATATGTGGCTTGATTATTGTGATTATAAAACCATAAGAAACAGTTAATTAAGCTAGCTTACAGATTATTTTAGATATTTATTGTATTCCGTCTACGTTTTATCATCTCTTTGGCTTCTGTGTATTACGTGACTATTTTAATACTTTTCTATATAGTTAAGAAAAGTTGTCTGATTCTGTAATCGACCTAAAAGCCTGTACGTTGGCCCTCCGATTTGTTTAAAACCGGGTTATCTGACATTTAAACTACGCACAGCTCCTGCAGTCGAAGATTTACGGTTTAATGTAGTACTGTGTTCTCAGAACGTTAGGACCGCGTGATGTGGCAATCAGATTGTCCGGTTAGTCAACGTGGACGCGGGGTTGCCGTAGTTCGTATGTCTGAAGCCCACCCGTCGTATCGTCGTCATTTCTCTGTTCGACGGGAAACAGAGAAACCATTGTCTCCACTACCATTGTCTCTGTCTCTACCATTTATGTGGTAGGGACAGGAACGTGTCAACAACGCACCCACATAATACGGTTAAAGGGAGGTACGTAGACGTACACACGAATATACATAGTCAGTTCTCTTTCTAACCAAAGGGCGTGACGGTCAATTAATTAAGACTGTCCTCCATAAACGTGTTCCAGTCTTCTTATTTCACCATCCTGGGTAAACGTCTTTTCAATCAACCATGCTCTTTGTTGTTTTTTAGAATTTTATTCCTAACCGGTCTGTAGAGTTCTTTCTTGCCAGATGACCCCACCACTCCAGTTGTTGTGTTTTCAGTAAATTCTTTTATGCACTAAGTTTAATTCATCCCTTATTGGAGCGTTTCTAATCCTACCCTTCCTAATGACGCCTATCGCTTTCTTTAAATACTTCATTTCTGCTGCGCCATTAGTAACGTATGCTTTTAGTTAGCATACAATTGTATGTATCGTTTAAGTGACGCTTTGTAGATACATTTTGGTTTGTCTTGTTACATATTTCTTGTTTATAAGCCCTCAGCTAATTGTATAATAATTTTGTTTCCCTTTTCTGTCGTTCAACTTAGTCTCTTGTTTTCCTGTTTCTTACAGCATAACACCCAAATATTTGAAGTTGCCCAATAGGCCTATAAATTTTCATACCCTGGGGACAGTCAATGTTGTATTGTAATTTCAGTGTCATATAAGCATAAGTTAATCGATCATGGCATTGTCCTACTCTGCTCATAGTATCAATCATGACCTACTTTGCTCTCATTTAAACCTTTTGACTTAATTAAATACAGTTTTAAAAGGAAATTAACTTTCATATTTACTCTTTGCTAAGCAAATACAAAGTGAACCTACAGACTTTAAACAATAACGTCAAGTGATAGGCGATTGTAATGCGTCGTCACTATATCCACTATGTCATACATAACATACACACAAATGAACGCAAACTGCATTAACCACAATCGCTTACCGATTTAATTCGTATTCTATCTGCTTTCGTTGTGTCCTTTACTGTATTACGCCATCTTACTCTCATCTACCTCTTCATCATCCAGTCAGTTTCTTTTTAGTCTTCCTCTAGTCAAGGGAATGGAATAAAATAATATAATTGTTTAATTTAATGTTTAGACATTACGATAATAACAAAAGTAGAAAGACAACGTATCAGTTAAAATTAAATAAAATTACATGAAAAATTAGTTATTGTATTTGATATTTATGTAAATTGTAAAGACGATTGAAGGAAACATGTTTTACATGTGATAAAAAAACACATTAGCAAGCCATTTTTTATGAAATCCTCAGCATGTATTTTTTAAATAATTATTACATTTTTGACTCCATAACATTAAATAATAGTGCTAATTACTCGGAGTTTTTTAATAAAAAGTTATCTGAAAGTTCTAAATTTATAGAGGCATTCTTTCGAAATGTTTTAAACAAACATGTAGGTTTCAACCCAGACTCTAAGTATATTTTAAATTTTATGTTGGGTTACTGTAAAATATTTTTTATTTTTGCGAATTCTACTAAAAATACGAAAATGCCATTTGAGACTGACGAATAGCAAACATACAAAATCACAGCATCATCATGAAAATTAAATCATGGAAAACCAATTCACTTTAATTCACTTTACCCACTGTAGAAAAAAGTACAAAAATCGGTATGCAGAACCATACATGACTTCCATGTTCTAAGATTTATATTTTAAATCATTTACTTGAATTCAGTTCGATAATTTCTAAAAAAAATATTTCCCACCCTCAAACTGTTTTCACTATTTATAGATATTTTTGTTATTATGGGGTACTCGTTTAATATAATGTTATTTTCGAGTCAATTTTTCTATAAAAATTAGGTACTTTATTCTTATAAAAAAACTGACCTACGCAGGTAAGCACGCATTAATTACATATTTATATAATTATGTCGCCACAAATTATTTTGTAGCCTGCTGGGCCGTGGTTGCGGATCTTCACGCATAGATGATTTAAATTAAAATAAAAAATTATAATTTTATTGCCTAGCAACAAAATTATTTTATTTTTAACAATTACAATTTGTTTGAGCAGATTGAGGGCATTTTTATTTTATTCAATTTTGTCAGACTCATTAAATCAATTCCTAACGTGAAAAATTACCCTTTTAAATAGCTTTTTCATTTATAGATATTTCATCTACCTTTATTCAGTGGATTATTATGACCTTCTTTTCAGGTTACTTTATTATCAAAATTAACTACTTTACTCTTGTTAAAACGTAAAACGTTGTTGGTAAACTTCCCCTCTTCTTTAACTGATCATCACCAAAATCAATAGGCCTTGAGTCCTCTACAACTCAGACACACATGCAAAAAATTATTTGATTCTGTTTGAAGTTTTGGTAGTTATCGTTCGCCATCGAAAAATTCTACACACAGACACTTTACGGAAATTGGCTTTTCTTCACGTTTGGAGGGCAGTACAATCAGAATCAGCCCTTATCTTGAACACGATTTTTTCGCCATCATCATACTTCCATTTCCTTATGGAACATGGAAGTAAAAATGGATATAATTCTAAATTCACACTTCTTTGCGTACAACAGAACAATATGATAGCTTCGGTCTGCCTGCACCGGTTAAGCGAACAAAAGCTTAATTAATAAATTAAAATTTTAATGTACCGTAAAACTTGCTAATCAGATTTTCTCACTGCCACTGCGTCTAGTGATGGGCTTAATAAACGCGCGCCCCTCTGGGTACGCGTCGAAATGAAAAAGATAAAATTTTTTCATTTTAACTTTTCACAATAATTACGTAGTCACTTTTATCGCCTTCAGCACACACTCGACTGTCTCCCTTAGGACGGTACGGTATCACTGCAATTCTGTTAGTCAACTACACCAGCAGTTTGTCTGCATACTACCCCCTCCTTACTCGAGTCTTATAATTTACCCTCACAACTTTGGCAGCGAATTTAGTTTATAATGTTTCCATTAAAATTACCAACATCAGTATTAGCTTATGTGAGTTTACTGTCTGCCTTGAATTGTCATATGGTTAACCTGTGATACATCTTAGAATTGGTAGGAATGCATGAAAAAGAAATACCTGATACTTTCGATCAAGAGAGGAGTGACCTATAACTTACCAACGTGTAATCTACGAATTCCAGGAAGAAGTATAATAAGTGAAATTACCAGGTAAATGGAACGAAATATCAAATAGGAGCTAATAAAAACATTTGCTATCAAACGTGACAGTGTAGCATATATACGAAAGGTTAAGTCATAGAATAATTAATGCCAGATTAACGGATGATACTATGTGTATGTATCCTACGTGTTATAAATATACCCGAAGAAATAAAATGATTATATTTCCGTCATACAAATTATTATTCAACAAAGCTGAGAGATGAAAAAAGCGTTTTGAAAATGGTGTGGTAGACCAATATTTATTTAACATATTCATGACATATAAAAATTATAAAATAAATTGTTTCATAAATTTTATGTGTTATGTATATACATACATATATCTATCTGTGTGTGTGTGTGTGTGTGTGTGTGTGTGTGTGTGTGTGTGTGTGTGTGTACACACATATGCAATATAAACATTTTAGTACAAACATGATGCAGATATAAAATAAAATGTGTGGCTCTTGTAAATACGATTAGTGCATAAGATGTTGTAAAAATTCAACTTTCTTAAAATAACTGAATACTTAAATAATTGTAATGGCAACTAAATTAAATATTTTTTTCTACAGGATAGACGACGATAACAGTGACAAATCATGGTTCAGGATGTCGGGGAGTAGACAACTGTGACAGTCCACTTCAGAACTGAGGAACCATAGTGAAGTCTTAACCAGTAAGTGATTATCAGTTCCATAAACGTTTTTGAAAATGTTGGAAACAATTTATAAAAAAGTAAATAATCTACGACAACCAACAGCCAACACACCAAGAGTGTGCATTAAACTCAAATTAAATCACATTACCCGCCTTAATTGTATTATTTTGTCTTAGTCAATCCTTGTAAATCATATGTAAATCGCTAGTCCATTTGGATTATAACGTAAAAGTTGATAAATTTTAAAATATTTAGTGATTTGATAAGCCAAGATTAAAAATAGTTTCATATTAAAATGTCGGCAAGTTTAAAGTATTGTATGTATTGTAAACCCTTCATGTATTGTTGCAGGTTTCCTTCAACACAGCTGACATTGAGTAATAATTAAGTGGACTGGAACATAGATGTCACAATTAATTTGTAATACAATACAGCATAGTTTAAGGATAGGCAACAGGTAATCCAGTATATTCAATAGCATATACAGCTATTAAACTACACAATACGCTACTCGTCTGTTTAATAGAATATGCTAATAACTGAAATTAATAAACATTCAGAACACACGCGTGCGCGCACGCACACAATAAACAGACACTGGTCAGACTCTACGCTTCATTTTTCTAAGACAGAAGACACATGCTTCTTAAAAGTCCATAAATGTTACCCCCAAAATGAAATGTATTCAGTCGCTAAAGCCGCAACCAGCGGCACACAAGATTATGTTAATTGGGAACAATACGTATGATAAGGAATGGAACCACGAGTCAGACGTTGTCAGATGAACGTCACTATTTTCCATTACTGAAGCATCTCTATGTATACGGGATTTATAATAAGCTTGAGAACTTCAAAACGAAAACATTGTAATAATTCTGTGCCAGAAGTAAGGAACAGTTTCACAGCGACGTTGAGAGAAGACGAGACGCAGCAGCTTTCACCTTATACTCGCTTAAGATAAGGTTGTTTCCTTTTCTGTAAATCTTTAAAGAACCCCGATGCGCTCGTCAACGTTCTCTCGTATACGCTTCACTGTCGTCTACGTCGTCCAACGAACGTTTCATTTCTTTCTTGTTACTGTAGTACGAGCTAGCATAGCGCTTTCAACACATCTCTTTATACTCTTTTTGGAGTAAGGTTTCATTTTATAGTAGCAGACATTCAAAATAATGTTACAATTTCTCTAGGAGAGTCATGTAATCGGTTTACGTCAATGATAGTGCATAACGTATTCTGAATGTCTCTTTCTATGTCAAATTCATTTTACATTTTTTCTAAATAATCTGTACTTTTTTATCATCATTGTCGTCGTCGTCTTCATCATCATCATCGTCATCACCACCATCATCGTCGTCGTCGTCGTCGTCACGGATTTAACTCCTTGCGATGCAACAGCATCTTTGTAGAACTCTTCCTCCTCATGAACACAAGTGGTTGTGATAAATTTAACTACTTGGTTTCTATTTCCTGACTACAGGCCAACAGAACGTGTCTTCTCTTTTTTGTCGTTCCGATATTTCAGTCAAAGTCGTGTGGGTCCATAAAAGAATTAAGATTTCTACCGACTAAAAATTACGTTAGCGATTAAGTAGTCTCATTTTTATATCATTTCTTTTTGCAAAATTTGCCAGCCGAACTCTGACGTAACAATACACTATTGACTTATCAGCTCCCTGAGTTGAAATTCACAACTTTAGCATTCGAACAACTATTGCCCTTGTAATCGCTTAGATTTTCAGCGAGTGTGGTGAAACCATTTCACTGTTCTTCGTACAATTTGTGTACTGTTGTACTGTCTATATGACGATGGCCCGTCATTGAAGACTTAGGCCTGTACAGAAAGTGTCATTCCACGTTATGAGAAACTCTTTCCTATTAAAGTGAACTGCTCTCACTGAAGAAAGATAGTAAATTTTGTATCTTGTAAACAGATTCGCATTCGTCAATTCTGTACTTCTCCCTAACACTGTTCGCGCATCCGAGCCGCCACATCTAACCAAAATTCTTACACATTAATACAGGTGAAATTCTAACCCGTTCTTAACACATCCTTGTGGGTTATATTATGTTATTATTTCTTAATGTGATGACTTAGTGTAATCAATTATCGCAGTCAATTATCAGAGAAGTGTTGTCGGTAGAGAAAGAGCGAACAAACTGTTAAAAGCTTCACTAGGGCGTTCAATTGCAAAGACAGTTGTTACCTACATTTCATAACGTAACAGCATAATCCTGTCCTGTCGTATACAGTTAGACCTTACATACTGCGACTGCGCAAGGCCTCTGTCCGTTCTACAAAGCTAGATTGTTTTTTGCCTGCTATGGATTCGAATGTAAGCGATGCGGTTCTAACATACTGAACACACACACAAAATATGACCGTTGGTCAAAACAGATATAGGGCTATATAATAAGGAGCGAATAACTGTAGTATAGTGTTCTGACCACCCACCACAACATAAAATGGCAGCATTCTATTCACTATTTAACAGAATGTACAAAATACCCCTAAACAAACAAGAAACATACAAAGAAAGAAATATAATATATACCAAATTGCTTATGAAAATAGATACAATAAAAATACTGTAAACTAAATAGAAAATAAAATCAAATATAAAATAAAAACTGGACAATTAGGAATTAATCAAAATGAACAACACATAAATAATAAGAACAATAAAAAATGGGTAACATTCACATACATAAATAATAAAATGACAAAGCTAACAAAACTATTTAAAAACACAGGCATAAAAATAGCATAAAAACTAACAAAAATAATTTACAAAAACTAAAGAACCCACATAACAAAGATAATACAACAACCAATGGTATATACAAAATTGAATGCCAAGATTGCAATAAATGTTACATAGAACAAACAAAAAACAACTGAAAAAACGATATTTTGAACATCTAAACGAATACAAAAAACCAGAAATATATAAATCTAATTTGGCCACACATGCAATAAACACTGGACATGAATTCCCAGACATAACCAACATGAGACTACTAAAACACATACCACACAAAGGCACCATAATGAACATTTGGGAAAATTTACAAATATACAAACATAAAACAACACAAAACAAAACTAATGCCTGAACAAATACAAATCAATACAAAACATGACACAATTTTCAAAGCACTCAACATCGAAAATAGACAAAATACTAATATATACACCACAATCACGCACAATAATACCAATTTAAAATGCCAAAGGCCAACAGGATACCACAACAAACCAACCAACACACAAGTACTTCACAAGACTCAAAATTAGTAAGGCTGAGGATGGGAACACAAAGCGTCCCGAAACATGTTCCAAATAAGGAAAATTAAGGAAAATGCATCTTGAGATAAAATTATATAAATAATAAATATAATGTATATATATATATATATATATATACAGTATATATATTGCAACGATACAGCCATATGGTGTATTGAGCATTGATTTAAATAAATCCAAAATTTGTTAATTAATATAAGTTAGGGGTAAATGGACAGGTCTGGGATTGTAAAAATGTTTCATTGAAATACTAGGGGAGAAATTAACCTGTTTCAACAGGCAAAGAACACCTCGATTGTATGTGTGTTACGCTTGTATCTTGTGTGTGTTAGTGATGCATGTACAGACAGGAATCTCAGCTACCCTCCCAAAATAATTACTAAAATAATTATTTTAATTCACTGTGTGAAAACTAATTAGTGTATAAACAAACAAAAGGCACCAAAGTGTGTGTAAATTTTATAGTTATCCACAGTATGAAAATGACGTTAATAGGACACACTACGCGAAGACAGTGAGAAATAAATGTGCCAAAAATACGCAAATTACCCTAAGACGCTCAAATTAATACAGTGAGTGCTTAATCAAATTAGGTATGATTTGTGCTATCTCGATTCCGTGCAAAACATTGCCATTTGCAAAAAATTGCAAATATATGAAAAGGTTCGGGAGTGGGGGCTAGCATGTGAGCTGCAGGTCTCGATAAGATGATTTCGGAACCAACAGGTGCGGAATCTCGAGAGGGTATAAATTAACAGTTCGACTGAAAACCCTTCTCTTCATTTCAAGACACAGTTGGAGTCGGACACGCTGTCCGTCGGCAGAACAGTTTTATTTTATTATAAGTCTCATCTATCAACGAATAAAGACTTTCAGTAATTATGTTTACGATATTTCGGGAAACGTAAAGTACCGGGACCGTTTAAGTCAGCAGAGTATCTACAGAGAAGCTACAAGAGCGACGCGGGATGCTGGACGTTCAGAGATGCTTTTGAAACGCCTAACCGACGACTGAGATGCACCTTGCAGCAGACAGTAATTCTCTGGGACGGACCACACACTGCTGGAGAACGACGCTGGACTCTGGACATATCCAGGACCACGCCAAGCCAGGAGTAATGGAAACCCAACTCTGGACAACGTTGGACCCCGTCAATAAGTCGTAAGATCATCAAAACTCGAGATTACATGCATAATGCATTTATAAATGATTTTTTTAAAAGAGCTCATAAAGACTATATAAAAAGACAATAAATTTAAAAAAAGTTTATAATTAGAAATAATATATTAGAATCTTAGATAAATGTTTTAGTCGTAAGAATGAGCGATCGCATATAAAGAAATATAGAAAAAATAAGAGTTTAAATTTGAGATAGTATATTTTTATTTATCAATGTAAATAATTGAAATGATTTGATATTTGCATTTTGTAGAAGAAAATAATTTAAATTTTGAATACTAAACAAATGCCAGTCTAAGAGTAATGACTATAATTTTAAATTTATTTTTTTGAAAACATTGGTATAGACTGAGCTGAGGTCAGATCTGAATTAAAAGAATTCAATTAGAATTACATTTAAATTTTATTTTGTTTTAGTAAATCAAATAGAATAAATGTCTAGAGTAAGATTATTAACATGTCTAGATGTAAGAGTGTTTTAAATGTGTGTAACACCGTATAGTTTAAGAGATACACACTTAAGAAGGAGCGATATCTTGATCGGAGATTATTAACAATGTTTTATTATTTATAATGTTTGATAAAACAATAAATATGAATTTTTAACTACTCATAAATTTACTACTCTTATTATAGTTACACCTGGTATTGTTATAATTACTTACAACCTGCATATATAATTTGTTTTGTTATATAATTTTGTCGCCCGTTAACTTGGGCTTGACACGCTTACATTAAATAATATGTATCGTTGTACAGAATTGGCGCTCCAAGATCGTGGGGCTCCACAAATTAAATTATATTAAATAATTGTATTTGTACCGTTGTAGAATTGTCGTCCCAAAGAACGTGGGGCTATACAATTTAAAATACATTTAAATTTGTTCACAAATTATGTCATATGTACCGTTGTAATATATATATATATATATATATATATATATATATATATGTGAGATAATAGTTTAAAAAGATGGAAAGTAAGACGGCTTTCTTACATGATAATTTAATAGCCTCTGGTGAGCTCGAAAGCAGCAGCATGCAGAATTGCTAATCAGACATAAATAATATAAAAAAAAATGACTTACCGTATCTCACGACTGGGTGATCCTGACACTCAAGGCAGGATAGACTGGTTGGGAAAAGGATGGCTGAAATGCATTGATTTCTACCTGCCGAGAAGGGCCCGACTCGTGGACGTTGACACTGAGATGGCTGGCGTACGACAGAGCTAAAAGTTCACGTGCAGGTATGAGCTCTACAAAGCCATAGTGCCAACCTCGGAAAATGAAAAGAATGACCGGTTCGATCCGAAATATCCACAATTGATCCGCAATGGGTCAACCACCAACTACACCAAAACACATGGCCAAAAATGCAGTACAAAAATTTGGCTTCTGGTGAACAGGAACGTTCTCTGAAAATTACCCTCCAACATAGGAGGGGGTCACACGCAAACACAAGAAAATACAAACATACAGAAAACACGCAAAACATGCAATGAATCAGAAAACCATGCCGAATAACTCCGCCGCGGGCGCATCGACCAGGCGAGCAATCCGAAAGGTTCGGGTAGAGCAGACAAAACCCAATAACATACAATAAACAATGGCCCAGCCAAACACAATGTAAAACTCAGCAAATCAACTTAGTTAGTTCCCTAGTTTTTACATTTTTTTTATTTTTTTATTTTTTTTTTTTTTTGTTGTTGTTCCCTTTATTCCCCCCCTTTTCCTTTTTTTTTTACTTATTTTTGTTGTTGTTGATTTGTTGAGCATCCATAACTCCCAATGAACTGGCACAACGCCATGCCAGAAACATTCCACAATGTAAAATTCACTGCGGACAACAGCTGGAAGGAATCACCTGGGAAAACCCAGCAAAGTGTCCAGTAAGTCCACAACAATCATTGAAATTAATTCTGCTCACCCGAAAAAACAAGATAAACCCAATCAAGAAGATATGGGCAACCGGTATAATTTAATAGCCGGTCGTTCAAAAGAACCTGTGGATGTTTTAACTGAAGCGCGACGAACAACCCCGTCGCTCCCCGGAAACACAGCTGAAACTCGGCCAAGAGGCCACATCAGGGGGGGGGAGAATTCTGTTCCTCCATAACCACCAGGTCCCCAACCATTACATTTATTGACTTAGACGACCACTTCGATCGGGCATGAAGTGCCGTCAAGTATTCCAAACGCCACCTTTTCCAAAAGGCTTGGAGCAAAGCGGCAATTTGTTTGTAATGACGGACGGTCCCTTCATTTAATGAGACTTCAGCTTCCGGGGGCGCGGTAATGGGGCGGCCAAACAAAAAATGACCAGGCGTTAGAGCCTGGTAATCACTAGGATCTGAGGATAGGGCAGTCAAAGGACGGGAAATTAAGATTCCCTCAATGCGAATGCATAACGACGAAAATTCTGCTATGGTCAGCGACCTGGTCCCAATCATACGTTTCATGTGAAACTTGGCCGACTGGACAGCCCGTTCCCACAAGCCACCCTGATGAGGGGCAGACGGAGGGATAAATTTAAATTCAATGTTATTGTCAACAGCAAAAGCTGTTATCTGAGCTGACTGGTCAGGATTGGAAAGCACATTTTGGAGCTCCCGTTTCAGTTCGGAGCGCGACCCCACAAAATTCCTACCACAATCCGAATACAGTGTTTTCGGAGCCCCACGGCGACTAATAAACCGCCTCAACACATCAATAAACTGGGGCGTTGAAAGATCCATAGCCACTTCAAAGTGAACTGCTTTAGTGGCTAAGCAGATGAAAATGCAGAGATACGCTTTGACTATAGGTGCCTTCCGAACAGCGTAGGCCCGTACCAAAAAGGGGCCAGCATAATCCATGCCGGAAGAATAAAATGGAGGTGCCGGATTAACCCTAGGAACTGGCAGATCCCCCATTAACGGGTTGGTGGGGCGAGGACGCGCCCTGAAACAAGGAAGACATTTCCAAATTATGGTTCTTATTGCCTGACGTGCGGACAAAATCCAATAATTTTGGGCAAGCTGAAATTGAACTTGCAAGGGCCCAGCATGACCTAACCACACATGGGTGTGATGAATTAGCAACCCTACTAGGTGGTGATGCTTGGGCAGTAAAATCGGAAAACGATTTCTAGTAACCGCAGAGTTGGTCAAGCGACCGCGTACTCGAATGAGGCCAAAATCATCTATAAATGGGACCAGGCGCTGAATGCGGACCGGGAGCCGCTTACCTAAACGAAGAGCCGCGAGCTCCTGTCCAAACACGCTGCGCTGAATGTAGCGTAAAATATACTTAACAGCCAACTTCTTCCAATCAGTGGCTGTGGAAGCGTCAATCCGCGAAGGCATAGCCCACCTTAAGATGACTGAGGTAACCCCTACCACTAAGGGCCACGAAGACAAGTGCTCAAACAATTCCACCCGGGGCTCCTGAGTGAGGAACGAAGAGACTTTGGTCTCCAAGGCAACATCTTGCACGTCGTGATTCGGGCGATAATTAATAGGGGGCCAGCATAGAGCATCAAGCTTTAACCAATCTGGCCCTGACCACCACAATGTCGACGACCGGAGGCTGGAGAGTGACGTACCTCTAGAGGCTAAATCAGCGGGGTTAGAAACACCATGAACATGACGCCAAGATTTAGTGTCGGTCCACTCGGTAATGGCAGCCACCCGATTTGCACTAAATGTCTTCAATTTAAAAGTAGGCATATTCAGCCAATCCAAGACAATCGTCGAGTCCGTCCATAAGAAAACTTGTTTTATTCTTCGTATTGTTTAAATTAGCAGCCATCCTTACTATTTCTTTTATGAATTTGCTAACTGCTATAATATTTTATTGTTCGACTAAGCTTTTCGTCATTACTGACATCTTCAGGTCTTAAACAAGTTTAAAGAAGAACAATAAAATATTATAGCAGTTAGCAAATTCATAAAAGAAATAGTAAGAAAACTTGACTCAATTGAATACATGATGAGAATAAACCAACATAATGACGAACAAGTTTGGCTAAAAGATAAGCTCCCAACAACTCCAAACGTGGGATTGATAAAGTTTTAAGAGGTGCCACTTTAGTTTTAGACGACACCAACGAAACCACCGGAGGACCAGAGTCAGTATAAATGGACAGATAGAGGACGGCCGCGTAACCCAACTGGGAAGCATCACAGAAACCATGCAATATTACCCTTTCAATATGCCCACCTTTAGGGAAGAATGGCCGGGAAATAGTAATTACCGGAAGATGATTCAAAGAGGACAGGAATTGACTCCAATAATCGTTTAAGTCATCATTTAGAGGAGCATCCCAGTCCAAGCCCTCAGCCCAGAGTTTTTGGAAAAAAGCCTTGGCCCTGAAAATCACTGGCGAAAGCCAACCACATGGGTCAAATAATTGTGCCAGCTGAGATAACACGACACGTTTGGTAAATTGAACCTGAGCATTGCTGCAACAGGCCAAAGGAGGAAAGGAGAAGCAATCGGTAAAATGGTCCCAACTTAAACCCAGAATATCCTTATCCTTAGCAACGACGGAATCACTTGGAGCGGCTGATTCAGGTAGGCAGTCGGGTTGATTAGTGCACCATTTTTTCAAATTGAACCCTCCTGAAGACAACAACAGAATTAATTCCTGTTGTAGTTTGCAAAGCTCTGATTTTGAATCAGCGCCAGCAGCAATATCATCCACAAAAATATTACGGCTAAGTACCGCCGCTCCCGCAGGAAAATTAACTGCCTCATCCTAAGTCAGCCGCTGCAAGGTTCGCAACGCCTGAAAAGGGGCGCAAGCCAGCCCGTAAGTAACGGTACGCAAAGCGAAAACCCTTAGTGGGGCGGTAACCTCCTCACGCCATAAAATACACAGGTACGCCGAGTCATCAGGATGCATAGCAATTTGGCGGTACATCTGTTCGATGTCGCACGTAAAAACATGGCTAAACCGCCGAAACAAAGTCAAAACGTCGGACAGTAAGGTCTGCAACTTAGGGCCGACACATAACACATCATTTAAGGAAATCCCAGAGGACGTCTTCATACTGGCGTCAAACACCACCCTGATTTTAGAAGTATCACCTCTAACTTTAAAGATACCATGATGAGGAATGAAATATTTTGGAAAATTGGGGTCAGACACCAATGACATATGCCCCTGAGCGACATAATCCGTTATAAAGTGTACATACTGGCTCTTAAACTGACTGTTCGCCGCAAATTTCCTCTCTAACGCAAAAAACCGAGACATGGCTCCCTTAAGGGAATTTCCCAAAATGTGAGAAGAGTTTTTGAAGAACGGCAAGCGCACCTGGTAACGACCCGACGGCAACCGACTTGTTGACTCCATGTAAAACCTTTCAGCAAAGTGATCCTCTTCAGATAATTGGTGGGGTACAGCTGGAGGCTCTTCGACCTCCCAAAAACGATGAACTTGCTCAAGTAGGTTTGTTGTATCCGTAGATAACGTTGTGATGGAAGGATAAAAGTGGTGGAAATGACAGTGAAGCTGATGTGCAGATACCAGATCCAAAGGAAGGCCAGTGAGACCGCTAGCACAAGTCAACGCACAATTAAGTGCAATTGGGGCTCTACCCATAATCACAAACCCAAAACGTGTCCTAACTGCAACAGGCAAACCTGCACCCAAAGGAATAGTCTCCCCCATAAGAATAGCCGCTACAATATCGGCTCCAAACAACGCATCAATTGGGGCTGCTACATCGAATGTAGGGTCCGCTAACAAAAGATCTTTTGTAGCCTGCTTAACTTCAGGCAACACCTGGAACCTAGGTGAGTCCGACGAGATCTTAGAAAGAATTATAAAGGCATGGTTAGATGCCACAACCTCGCGTTTTAAAGTTTCCAAGGACAGATGGCACACCTTTTTTGCTTTGGTGGCAATATCACCTACCCCATTGACACTTACTGAAGCGTCAAAACAAGCACATTTTAAGCGAGATGCACATGCTTCAGTTATGAAAGAAGCATGGGACGCGCTATCCAGGATGGCCCTAACTACAATGTAACCACCATTCGGAGACGACACGACTGCTAGACAGGTGGCTAACAGAACCCCTGCAGGATGGGGCAGAGACACGGTCAGAGTAGTGCTAGACAGATCAACTTGGTCTACAAGCGATGACCCCGAAGCCTTGAGTTCAGCTGTGTCAGAAATCTGTGAACGAGACGGAGACGGACGGGCACTTTTGAAATGAAGTAAAGTGTGGTGGTACTTAGAGCCACACGTTTTGCACCTATTTTTGTACCAGCCCGAATGTTTATGTTGGAGGCACGAAAGACAATATTTTTTATTTTTAAGACTCTGAAATCGAGCCCTAGGGTCCTTACTCAGCCACGCCGGACACTTGAGAAGCAAATGGGTCCGGGAATCGCAATGAAGGCAACGTGAACCAGATGCATCCCGTTGCGTAACCTCCGCAGATAACGTAGACACAGCAAGAGGAGTAGCCTTAGAAAAAGAAACCTTCTGGGTTTTCTGGTGGCTAGTGCTGGGAAGAGAAGGTAAAGCCGATTCCAAAGATGCCTGTTCTTTCTGTTCCGCCATAGCGGTTAAAAATGTCATAATTTCTGTTAGGGCAGGGAGATTCTCTTTGTCCGTAACAGACGCCTCAAAGCGTTCACGCAATGATAGATCCAGCCTAGACAATACAAAAGACGCATATATTGCTTGATATATATCAGCAATGTTTAGAGCTGACAACGCTGAAAAGTTAGCATTGAAGCTGTCCACCAACTTTCTAATAGACGCAGCTGATCGCATAGAAGCGGCTGGTAACTGAAGCAGATTGGTACAATAAACCCGAGCGGCCAAACAAGGATTGTGATAACGACTTTTAAGAGTTGACAGTGCAAGTGAATAACTATCATCAACTATGGGAAGCGCGGCAACCTTCTCATAAGCCTCACCCTTAAGATGAGTCAGTAAATATAACAATTTTTGCTTCGGAGTGAGGGCAGGACTTTCGTCCACTAATGTGGTGAACTTTGACCAAAAATCGGACCAACATTTGGCCTGGCCATCAAAACAAGGTAACGAAAGCTTCGGCAACTCATGAACGAGAACACCTGAGTGCCCGCCACTTGCCGATGAGAACCGACCGGAACCAACCGGTATCTCTGGTTTTGTTAGTTTCGAAGCTAAAATGCTACCCCGGACATAAATATCCTCAATTTGCGCTACCACTGAAAAAATGTGGTCCTCGTCCAATCCCTCGGGCAATGACTCGGCCGATAGGTAAGGATCTACCTTACCTAGAAGATCTTGATATTTTTCGGACAACCTGGAGGCCAAGATACCGGCTTCATGTTGATCCACGACCCTTAATTGCGGCAACCCTTCCAACCTATTTATTAAATGCTGCAACGCAAGTATTCCCACCGAAGTGGTCCGGTCAAAAGCTGCCAGCGACAATTTAGCAGGCATACTGAATTAAAAAATATCACGCAACCGACAACCACCCTTAACAAGAGAATTAGAAATTGAACAATAATCACGACCCGACTTAGCCTAACCGTGATCGAGATAACTAGGCGTCTCACACAACTACTTTGCATAAACAATACCGAGCAAGATAAATACAAAAGTAAATTAGTGCACGGCAGAATACAACTTACACAATCCAACAGGGAAATAATGCCAAACACAATAAATTAAACACGTAACAAATTGATTTACACAGCGCAAAAGCACGACAACAAAACAAAAGTTACACAAGATTACAGCACATACGGTGCAAAATAATGGTACACAAAAGTGCACCCAAAAACAAACATGTATAATACCAAATAGAATAAATACACACAAAACACAGCAAAGTACAATGTACAACAATTCACCAGTTACCGAACCAAACACAATAACTGGGACCAAATAAATGCCAAAATTGATGGTCAACGCGTCGTGTATGGACAGGATATCGCATATGCAAAATATAAATCGCACCTAAAGGTAATAGTCATGCCAAAAATTAAATTAAATACAAAGGCAGGCCACTCCGAAATCCGGATAACCTAAAACCGTTCCCTTTACGCCTGACAGTCACAAACACGTAGCGCACAATTTCACGTGGGACGCAAACCGTAACAGGACGGAAACAAACTTTACCAGACTTGACCCAGTAATTAAACGACTACCCCAAAAAACAAGGTGCAAAATTTTGACACAAAATCTGCCCACCTGGCGATGCACACACGACGATACTGCTGACCACAAGCTACAGCCATAAACGCAAACTCGTAGTTCACATGCCTACGTATTATACCAACGTGCTTCCGTGCAAGCGTGCAAATGACCCACGAGCAGGCACAAAAACCGAAACGGCACGGCACGTTGGTAATTAAAATAAAAATCACGCAGCCAAAACTGACTTACAACCCAATTACTGAAACTCAACCCACCAGCAGCAACATGCACAAAATTACGAAGCACGTGCTCCCAGTCGTGACGGCAAAATATTTAATTGAAAAGCTAGCAACCTCATGAACTCCTCTGGTAGTAAATAGATGTGAGATAATAGTTTAAAAAGATGGAAAGTAAGACGGCTTTCTTACATGATAATTTAATAGCCTCTGGTGAGCTCGAAAGCAGCAGCATGCAGAATTGCTAATCAGACATAAATAATATAAAAAAAATGACTTACCGTATCTCACGACTGGGTGATCCTGACACTCAAGGCAGGATAGACTGGTTGGGAAAAGGATGGCTGAAATGCATGGATTTCTACCTGCCGAGAAGGGCCCGACTCGTGGACGTTGACACTGAGATGGCTGGCGTACGACAGAGCTAAAAGTTCACGTGCAGGTATGAGCTCTACAAAGCCATAGTGCCAACCTCGGAAAATGAAAAGAATGACCGGTTCGATCCGAAATATCGAACAATATATATATATATATATATATACATATATGTATGTATGTATCTATGTAGGTATAAACTTGTTTACAAGTAATTATGTGAGTTTCTTGCAGTATTCTTGAATAATAATATATTATCAAACTATAATTACTTCTGCAAGTCGTTAATAGTATTTTTTAATTGTCCTGACGTACGTTTCACTGATAGAGTCAGTATCTTCAGAGGTTTATACGTGTTAACTAAGTAATATTAAAACAATTAAAAAATAATATTAACTACTTTCAGGAGGAATTATAACTTTATAATATAATATAATGTGTGTGTGTGTGTGTGTGTGTGCGTGTGTGTGTGTGTGTGTGTGTGTGTGTGTGTGTGTGTGTGTGTGTGTGTGTGTGTGTGTGTGTGTGTGTGTGCATAGTATAGTATCATAAAATCATAAGAAAGTATGTAAGAAGTAATAATAATGACTCCTTTTTATACCACCCAAGTAGCTTAAGTGTTTCAGGCAGTATAGGCTGCCACCTTGAGCCGTACGGCATACACCGAATTCTCGGCTTCTTTGAGGGGTACTATTCTTCAGCTGTCCATTATGACATCACAGTGTTATCCCAGATACTCATTTTCGAAGGCTGAATCGACCTGGGGCTGAAAAATGAACATTGATTGAACCGGTGCTGTCCGGAAATTGATCCCGGGCTTGTAGGTCAAATTGTTCATGATACCAAAATCGTATTTTACATAATATTCTTCATAATTTGGTTTTCAACTTAGAACTTTTACAACTTTACTAAGCTTTCAACTTTCATTTTTGCCTTACGGTGCCGCTAAAGTTAAAACATTTTCAGTATAAAGATTGAAAAATTCTCTTTTGCCTTACATTAATTTTAATTTTTTTTTAATGTTAATACTTTTATAGATTCTGGTTCCTTCAAATTTTTAAATTTCTAGAACCGAATACTATATTCAGATATTGCTTAAAATGTGTTTAATTTGATACCCGGCATAAATATTTGCGACTTTTTAAAAAATTTTAGAACATTTTTTTGACCCAGTTATCTTTAATTTCCTACTCCATATGGATTTTGTGTTTTTTTTTTCAAAATTTGAACCACTTGCATTTTTTCCCTCTGCCTTCTAACGTAAAAAATAAGACTGTGGGTTAAAAGTACGGTCACATACGTATACCAAGTTTTACGAAACTCAGTTGACGCATTCGAAAGTTATCATGAGAATATCCAAGCAGATTAACAAATAAAATTCCAAATAAACAAATGCCAAGCGGTAAAGCTAAAACTGAGAACTTGCTCTGCTCGTTCAATTATAACAATTGTCAAACATTCAATCAGACTTCGAGCAATCATAACCGATCACAATAGCCGATTAGTTTACTGTTTGTGGACTAGTTTAGGAATTATAATAACACAATACTTGAAAACGAAATATTTATTGGTAGATATATGCATTTACTTGGAAATTAGGCGAAACCCGTATGACTAGTACAAGTACCTGAACCATGGCACAAAAAATATTCACAAACAGAAATAACACTGTTGCACAACACTATAGAAAAATTATTCCCATTAATGCTTTCAAGCTTCACAGCGCTCATCGTCAGATCGCAAATATACAATAATGGAATACAATAAAGCCATTATTGTATATTTCCGATCTGACGATGGGCTGTGAAGCTTGAAAGCCCTAATCGGAATAATTTTTCTATAGTGGTGTGCAACGATGTTATTTCTGTCTGTGATTGTAACCACTAACACAACTATATTAATTGAATACAAATATTCAGTTACAGAAAGCCACAAGGTCACGAATATGTTCAGATATACTTGACCTTATCCATTACTAGACGAACTTTATCGTGGTATTTTTTGTTTAAGAAGTTGTAGATTAAATTGTATACTCTACAAAGATCGACAGGTAAGGAACAATTTCGCGATTGGATCTAATCGTCATGATGTCGTGTAAGATCAACTGTGAAATAAAGCGTTCACTGTTCAAAATGTTTGTTGGAGTGGTGTACCGTACGCAATAGAAACGCGCTCACCTTTGCAGTCTGATGATATGGGGGTATTTCTAAAGTATAAAGTTACCCGCGTTATTGAAAGACCATGTGACAGATCACTTCGACAGATGTTGAGAAATGAAGAGCGACACTGAACATCAGAATTCTTCTGTTACTAATTTGGAACCTCAAAACCTTCTGTAAGCTGAAGCTCCTTCAATTTCTGGTTTCGCTCATCTGTTTCAACAGCTGCTCTCCTCCGGTTCCTTGTTCCTAAGTCTCTTGCATTCTCTGCGGTTACCCATTCTCATATTATTTTTGATCAACCAGTTGATTTTTTCCTCAGCTCAAGCGTAGTGGTGGTGCCATTCTACCTTCTTGTACGTCAATCGCTCAAACTGGTTGCCTGCTCCAGTTATACACCTAAATAAAGTACTTTAATACTTTGTTAACTTAAAACAAAACACACATTAATCTTTATATGTATACTGTTACGACGGTCTCACAGATCATCGCGTTTTTCAGTGAAAACAGAATAACTAACACAGATATCACTAATTTTAAACTTTAGTTAGACACAAACAACAATTATAAATCAATAAAAGTCACTCTTATACAACAATTCAAGTTAAATGTACCTAACAACAATAATAAATGTCCCCTTATTACAGTTTTGCACTAATTAACCCAATTATCACATCCCACTAAACCGCCGCAATAACTCCGAACCGCACTACTAAAATCGGTAGGAGTAACTGAACTGAGCCGACCACTGGATGCTTATATTTATACCCCTCTGTGATTCCAGAATTACCTTTCATTTTCCGGGGGGGGGGCGCCGAGAACAGTTTGCGTAGTTCAGGCGCTAAAACAATCTGGAGACTAGATAAAAATCCGACATTGAACGCAACGTGCCGACTGCATGCGATAGGCTAATCGAGAAACGTGCGGAATTATCTAGCGCGTTACGTAATTGTATTTCATCTCACGTTAGCATATTATTAACGGAAAGGTAAAACGTTCTCTAGCAAACCATAGCACAACATACCAATGGCATACACGAAATTGTCTCCGATCAACCAGTAAGTCTGTAACTATATCAACAAGGTCAAGTTTCAGACTCAAAGCGCCAAGTTATTTTACTTCGCTCAACGTTACAACAGAACCAGATTTACAGTACTCACTAAAATATTCATTAACAGAAAATAATCATTCTGACAACGATTGCGATTGTGTGTTTCATATTTACAATTTTGTAAAAACACGTAATGTAAATAAACCCTTAAATTGTGAAACAAATCCTTCCTTGCTTACTGATCAATTTTCTAAGTGAACGGTTTCACTGTTCACTGTGCTTGTAATAATTTATAAACTGTATCTGATCAATTCGCGACGTCAGACGCTATTTCAGATGGCGCCTGCAGAAAAATTACTCCGAGAAATAAATTTGACATTAAGCAATAAGAAATTATTGGGGTTCTGAAGTGGCAGCTAGAACAAGTCGGCTACTGAGGCGTAAGCCAGTGACTGAAGCCGCAGCGAGGGTGTTTTCACCCTTTCGTTTTAATTTTTTATCATCGCTCGTTATGCCTTTGCTTCCATCCCCTACTATTAAAAACAAAAAAATTTATTATGAAGCGAACTCGAAAGCCAGCTTATGCGCTATATCCATAAACAAGAACCTGTTTTACTTCTAACTCCAATCTACTAACTACTAAATTAACTTTTAGTCCAAACTTCCAATAAGAAAAAATAAAAAAAGCTTAAATGTAAATCAAATTTGATTTCTACGGTATTGGCTTTAGTGAAATTTTAAGAATCACAAGTTGTGCGTTACATAAGTTTGTTAAGTCTCTCTGAATGACTGACAAAACAGAAATGCCCTTACTGAAGGAGGGTGAAAGCAACGACTACTACACTGGCGGTTTGTAATCGGTTAAGTTTACATTGTTCAAGGCGTATTCCTACTGTCTCTCTTACACAACATGCTACCCTTATAGTGCGACCTTCAACTTTGCTTGAACAGTGAATAGTAACATGACCTTTTACGTCAAAAGTTAACAGTACACCTCTCGTACACCTCAGAAGCACTGACACTTTTCCCGAAATAAAGATATTCGTCGACCAGAGAACGTGTATTATTTCTTTCTGTAACAATACTAGGATAAACTAACGTTCGCAAGTTAGTGAAGAGAAAGAGAGCTAATCACTGACCTCTTCCCTGAATGTAACCTATTATGAATAGCGTCCTGTGCTCTCAGTTGTGCTGAGATTGAAGTGGGTGACGTAATTTATCGCCCGAAAGAAAGAGTCGTTCTTTATACCTCATCCCGCGAACAAATTGAGCAGTCTAATGCCCTACTCAATCGTAGGACTTTCAATAGCTGGAAGTTCTGATGCCCATTTACACAGTGGGGCGAAACCACGTATATACCTGACCACAAACAGAGTTTGACTTCGAGATTCCTCGGTACATTACTCATAATCTTATATTTTACTTCTAAGCCCAGAAAATCAAGCCATCGACTCAGTTCTCTTATACATGTCAGTGCGTGTGTGTGTTGTTGTTGTTGTTGTTGTTGTTGTTGTTGTTGTTGTTGTTGCTGTTGCTGTTGTTGACGTATTATCAGAGAGTGAAAGAGACAGGAAAAGAGGAAAAGAATGCATAAGCGATTTGACGATTTGACAGTAGCCTGAAGCATTATTTATATAATAGGCAACTTCTTCTGTATTTACGTTAGTTAGTTAGTTAGTTAGTTAGTTTAGTTTAGTTAGTTTTATATATTTATATTATATATCCATATTTACATAGCTCTAACTGATTACTCTGTTATAAGTCTAGAGCGTGTTTGTGACAAACATTATCGCAAGGTGTCTAACCGATTAGTTCCACTGCAGAGATAACGAACGTGCTCTACAATGCTGATAGCAGTTACATAGGAGGGAACAGAGAGTAATGTAGGCAATAAATTCATATTTTCAATCTTATTGTAAAGTGTGTTGACTGTGAAAAAATACACTCGTAAAAGTACCGTAATATAAAACAGAGTTACCAAAGTTGCAATGATCAGTTAGGTTTACAGCGTAGGCAATAAAAAAATTAAAATCAAGATGTGAAACTCTATCAAAAAAGCAATGGAACAATCGGAAATCTAATTCAACACCTCACACAACAGTTCTTCAAAAAACAGTATTAGTGCATCTCCGTAACAATATTTTATAATTATATTTTTCTGCATGTACACATCATTACCAATAATAGATGATAGTAGAATTATAGATATTTTTTTATTTATATTAAAGTTGAAATATAATTCTTACCTCGTCAGGTAGGCAGGCCTCCCGATGAGAAAGTGTACACTTGTACCTAACCCCGAGATTAAGGGAAGCCAACAAAACTGTACGCTTTTTTATTTGTTAAAAGTGATTTATAGCCTACAGTAAATATGCATTATGTTTTCAGTATTCTATGTGCCGAATTTATGTATCATGAATATTAGGATGAGTAAATACATCATAACAGCAGTTTGTAAGTTTTAGTTTATAGGCCTACTAAAAATGTAAATAGACAGAAGGGTCCAACAATATATGTACGTCTCTTTAATTTGTATTCTATTCCTTTTTAAACTGCTGAAGCTAATTTTTAACTTAGATCAACTAGCTGTGATATATCGAAGATAAAACTGTTAGGCCTAATATTAAATATCAAATGTGAAATTTCTTTTAAGATGTACTTTTAAAATCCCAACTATCTCCTTATATTTACTCATACATTTACCCCTATTCATTTACTAATATTTATAATACACAGGCTACATTCTACACATATAGAATACTGAAAACATATTGCATAATTTTGTATATTATTGACCATTTTTAACAAATAAAAAAGGTATATATTTTTCTGGGGTTTCCTTAATCTCGGGGTTAGGTACAAGTGTACAATTCCTACTCCCGCCTCATCGGGAGGCCTGCCTACCTGACGAGGTAAGAATTATATTTCAACTTTAATGTCAATAAAAAAATATTAAACAAATTAAACTCTGATAGGCTACTGGCGTACTAGATTATGTTTACGTTAGACTGGGCTAGGCCTGATCTAAAATGTCAAAGTTACACAAAGCGGAGAAGGTTTAGACTGAACCCCAAAATTTTTTTTTTGTGAGGGATACCCAGCAGGTACGTTATATGTAGGCTACACCGTAACAATACGGCTATAACTAGGTTTCCGCATCACACATCTCGGAAGTGGACGTTAGGTCAGTTTGTACGAAACTTGAGTGGATATTTCAGCCGCATCGTGGGTATCAGCCCGCAATAGCACTCCATACACGTGCTCGCGTCTCTCTCTCTCTCTCTCTCTCTCTAACCCCCTTCTCCTTCCATCTATTCGTCCATCCCTATTCCTTTCACAAACACACATAAATTTTGTTGGTACAAATTTGTCATATTAGTCTTTGATATGTTTTAGTAATTGTATCTTGATAATTATAATTAAATTTGTTTCTCTATAAAATGTTTTCTGTACACTTATAGGCCTACCATAAATACTATCCTATACTGGGGGCTATCTTATACTATCCTACAGGGGGGATTCAGCCATTTTGGGGGGGGGAAGAGTTGATTTTGGGGGCATATGAAAATTTGGACAATTCCTTAAATGTCTACAGTATAAATGATAGGAATGAGTACAGATAAAAATACAGTGCCTTATTATCAACACAGTAAATTTATTAAGATACAAGTATAAAATCGTATATGTGTTTATCCGTTCATTTTTCTTTTAATAACATTAACTTACAGTTTAAAATACGCACTTAAAGTGCACACTACTCATTTACGTTATGTGTCAAACAAAAATTAATATGGTGCCAAGTACAGTTACAATTTAAAGTAATTTTAGAGAAAAACTATGAACCTACATGACATGATATGAATGTTGTATCATATTTACAATCACAAAACAACAAAAATTTCGTCTGATGTGACCATTTGGGGGGGGGGCTAATTCCCCTCCACCCATGGATCCGCGCCTGCTATCCTCTAATCTGTATTCATGACATATTCACGAAATTAATATTTCATATTTGTATTTTTCACAAACGTAAATAAAATATTAATATTATATGGCACTATTTTCTAAGAAAGGGATAACAAATATAAAATTTACATTAATACTGGAGTCAACGTGAGAGGAGATCGACGACCTGTAGGTACTCGAGAAAGCGTGCGGGTGGCAGACGATGGGACGCAACACAGTCGCTGAGATAAGGCACGAATTTAATGTATTGAAAATACTTTCAGTCAAGATAAAGTTATTTCCTCTCTTCCTTGTGTACTGAAAACGTGGATGTTTGTTTAGCAAACATTTTAAAGGCTACAAAGTGCGGATTACGTGTAGTTCAACACATCAACCCCAGAGCGCGTGTATGTGGTCTCATCGATTCACAGAGAGAAGAACACACCGCATCGGGAAAAGTGGAATTAAAAAATTTATATTCAAATATTAACATGAATTTCATATTTAAATATTACAATTTATTGTATTCTTAACAAATATTTTTATATAATTTTTATTAAGTTTGATACTAATACAGCAACATTTAATATAACAAAATTTAATAAACAATTCAGACAAACTTGAAAACACTTCAGTAATACCAAAAACATATTGGTTAACTATGTGAACAACGTCGGTATTGGGAGACGGTTTTCTTTTTTTTTGGGGGGGGGGGTAGAATATAAAATACTGTGGAATCCGGTACAGTAGAATTCATTCCGTATAAAGGCAAACACAATAAATGGGCAGAGTAAACATTGAATTATTTTAATAATGAGACATGACAAAGGAATATAATTACCAGAAGATTTTGGAAACGTTTAAGTGTAGAAAATACACTTTAAGTTTTTAATACTGTAGATTCATATAAGTTTTAATAGAAAATACTTAACTTATACTCAAGAATAACTATAGTCTTATTTAAACTTCTGAGGTCAAATTTTAGACACGAATTAAAAAGAAAAAATATTAAATGGTAAAGTTTACAATATATGTTTGATTATATGTTACTGATTTGGTAAGAGTACTCCATCAAACGCCATACAATTTAAGAAGATGAATAAAATCAAAGACATATTAAACAGTCTTTTCGTGAACTCATTGGCGATTCGATGTACGTACATCTGACCATCATGGGATTGTTCTTGTCTCTGAATACGGAACGTTGATTTAAAATTCCGCATAGAAAACTGAGTTTACAAACACTTAAGTTTCAATTGGCACTTCAGGCTTTCACGGGCGCCGTCAACTCTGTTGAAATTTAATTGACTACACTTCGAGGTACTAGGCCGTAGTCCACTACTGCCGATTAGAGCAGACGTTTCGGCCTCACCGTTAGTGCCATCTTCAGTATAAAGCGATACACTTCGAGGTACTAGGTCGTGGTCCACTTCTGCCGAATAGAGCAGACGTTTCGGCCTCACCGTTAGTGCCATCTTCAGTATAAAGCGATACACTTCGAGGTACTAGGTCGTGGTCCACTACTGCCGATTAGAGCAGACGTTTCGGCCTCACCGTTAGTGCCATCTTCAGTATAAAGCGATACACTTCGAGGTACTAGGTCGTGGTCCACTTCTGCCGAATAGAACAGACGTTTCGGCCTCACCGTTAGTGCCATCTTCAGTATAAAGCGATACACTTCGAGGTACTAGGTCGTGGTCCACTTCTGCCGAATAGAACAGACGTTTCGGCCTCACCGTTAGTGCCATCTTCAGTATAAAGCGATACACTTCGAGGTACTAGGCCGTGGTCCACTACTGCCGAATAGAGCAGACGTTTCGGCCTCACCGTTAGTGCCATCTTCAGTATAAAGCGATACACTTCGAGGTACTAGGCCGTGGTCCACTACTGCCGAATAGAGCAGACGTTTCGGCCTCACCGTTAGTGCCATCTTCAGTATAAAGCGATACACTTCGAGGTACTAGGCCGTGGTCCACTACTGCCGAATAGAACAGACGTCTCGGCCTCACCGTTGGTGGCATCATCAGTATAAAGCGATACTCTACGAGGTACTAGGCCGTGGTCCACTACTGCCGATTAGAGCAGACGTTTCGGCCTCACCGTTGGTGCCATCTTCAGTATAAAACGACTCGAGCAACTGGCACCGGTTAACCACAATACTGGTGAGTAGTCAGTCATTTTGCAACAGACTTAAGTTTCACTTCAGTCAAACACGGGTTATTTATTACAGGTTTCCTACTGAGCTCAGTAGTTTTAATTTCATTTGCTTTCATTTTACAGTAACAACGATCGTCCACGTTACTTACTCGAAACACGAATGTCAGTGACTTCTTTTCCCAACTATTTTTATTAATTTATATCCTTCCAAATTATGATAATAATAATTCAAATCAAGACAGTAATAGGACGAAGACAATAATTATTTTTTACAATAAACGTCTGCATTAAAATTTAAATTTACGACAGTACGTGGTTGTGAACATATACTTTGTACTGTTTTCCTCGTAAGTTAACCTGTTATAAGCTAATTAAATTGTCTGACTTGTCAGCAGATAAATGTAATTAGTTAGTATGAAACCGAATCAGCTTTTGTGCAACTAAAGTTTAATGCAGGTGATAGATTTCGCAGTTACTGAAACACAGTAAAATTATAAACATGCAATTGCAGTACGTACATGATTAAGTTCACATTGTGTGCGACGTTATAGTACAGGAGTGAAGACTGTGCCTTACCTGCAACAAAAAAGGAAAACCAGGATAAGTTGAAAGCTATGAAGTAAACTGATACAAGATAATATCGACTGTCACGTATCTGTAAGCGTATTCTGTGAATTTAATTTGTATTAAATAACATAAAACGAAACTATAATACGGAAAGTTATCATCTCTGTCACTTGAGATGTAGTTCGCTTCGTGTTTCAGTCAAACTAGCTTCGCATATACTTCTGTATAGAAAACTGTGTGCATGCGACAGTTTGCCGTGAAAACGTGATAAAATATTTAACCGATCAATAAACAACTGACAAAATATTCAGGTATCAATATATCGCAACCAGAAATAAATGTCAAGTTTAATTGAAATGCGTTATCCTAATCAACTACCTTCTAGTAAAACAAATACAATAGGTTGTAATAAGAAATAATACTCCTATAATTCAATGCATTTACTAAATCGCATCAAAAACGAATAAATTCGCGATACATCACTGCACTAATAATAACACGCAAAAGAATGCTATAAAACCAGTTGGTAACTGACCGGTCTTGTAGCTCGTAGCTAATGGGGGGGGGGGCTCAAGGTCCCTGCATGGTAGCAGCGCCCGGAGTGATTCCTCCGATGACTGCTAGAATCAAAAACTCTCTCAGGGCTAAGGTAATCAAGGTCCTTGTGTTGGGATGATGTGCTCCTCTTTGTTTGGGTAGGGAAGAGGATCTCAGCAAGTGAGGTGCTCAGCCTAGCCAAAGTTTGGTTGGTCTTGTCCTCTGAAACCAGCGGTGACGAGTCCGAGTAACAGTGGAAATACCTCCAGGTACATCTGAGGACCGGTTAGCCAGCGCTGCTGTCTCCGACGCGGCCCCACTGTCCACTCAGCGGTGATTTGCATAGGCCTGTTGCGTATCCAGGGCGAGCGCCTGATGAAAGAAGGCTCTTGCACAACTGACATGAGACAGCCCCGCCGAGGCCGCGAACGACCAGGGCAGACCATTCAGGGCGATGCGTCTTAAGGTTTATGGTTTGAGGGTTTGTCAGGTTTAGATTGATCTGCGTAAGAGTATTGGCTCCCTCAGAAGAAGGGCCCTACGTAGGAGACTATGGGGGGTCGTCCAGCAGAATGCGAGGTCGCTTGACTATGTGTCATGGGGGACCTTCGTCCCTGGCCAGGTCACGTAGGTGGGGGTGATGGGAGTCTGCCGCTCGGAAGAAGGCGGCCACAGAAGGTCTTGTGTTCCTCTGACTTTATATAGGTTGCACTCAAGGTTAAACGTGACTCACTTCTCTCGACACATGTAGGAGGTTCTAGAATAGTCTGTAACGTACTCGACGAATACGCGTAGCATTTTTCTTCATTTCAATCGTAACGGACTCCTAAGGAATCAACAGTACGCCCGAAGTTAATAGTTATTCTACTTAGAAACAATACGCAAACACGAGACACGATTCTCAAACCATGTTGAGAGTGCCTGAAACTCTCGCCCGACTATGGAGTGCAGCCCCTTTGCGAAATCGAATGCAATAAACCATCTGACACGTATCATCGTCTCTTATATATTCACGTCGTCTCTGTCACGATTAGGCTTCATCGTGCACAAGCCTTGCGCCTTGAATAGCCATTCTTGTCGTCTTTGTACTTAATTAATAATATGTGTTAGTGGTTATAATAACAAACAGAAGTAACACTGTTGCACGCCACTATTGAACAAATTTTTCCGATTAGCGCTTTCAAGCTTCACAGGTCATCATCAGTTCGGATTTCCTGATCGTGATTACCTGAATCGTATCACAACAGTATCAAATCATATAAGTAGCTGTAATCGCGGTGGGTTTAAATAAAACATTCGGAAAGCATTTCAAAGTACATTTCATCAACTTTTAGCATGAAAACATAAGAATGTCACTGTAACATTCGATGGTTATATGTAATTTTTTATTAAAACGCATCTACGTTTCCTCGCATACACAAGCACTCTTGAATACACTCTGTACAGATTATTTTGTTCTTCTTCCAGTGGTCCTCGGCCTTGACTCAACTCAATATCCGTTCACACTAGCTGATCGTCACCTACCAGTTTCCTTATCCCCAGCATTTTCTGTGTGTCTTTCTTTACGTTACGTTCTCCAGCTATCTTCTACACTGTCTCCATTTAACGAACGGTTGGTAACGTGACCGTTGACGATCAGAATTTCTGTATACGGTTTACCCCCTAATTTCTTGACGTGATCTGTCGTCTAAGACGTCGAGAAATCATAATTTGACGTTTGTGTGATTACATTCAGGTCGTCATAGAGTGGTCTTCTTTCGTGGTTGAATCAATTGCGCCACCCGTTTTTCCTCTGACAAGCCGTATATTTGCCTTAATGGTTTTTCTTTTAAATTTAGCAAACGTTTCTTCCAAGGCTCTCACGGCCGGTATCAGTTATATTTTAAGTATTTACCGGGCTGTTTGGCCGTGGCCCAGGGTTTACAAACAAACCAAACTCACTGGCTGCCATATTCAGTGGAATTCGAGTCTACCCAACGCGGGTTGTCAAATGTCAGGCCCACAGTACTGTGGTGAAGGCTGCTGAAATGTTTGTCTTGTTTGTAAATGCTGGACCACGGCCAAACGGCCCGGTAAATACTTCAAATATAAACGTTTCTTCTCTTTTCCTTATGATAGTCCATGTTTCATAGCCTTAGATTCAAATGGTTTGATCAACAGTTTTGCTTATCAATGACTTAACGGTCATAGACGACAAAGGTTGCTACACTTCAATAGCATGGCTCCGCGAATAATTTGGTTTATTTACGTAACAAATAAAATTTTTCTTACAAGAATATAATTTTTTCTTGTATTTATTTGGATATAACACTATTTTTATAGTATAAACTATCATCATAAGAAATAGTATTTGTGTTTTTACATATTTTTATATATACAAATCCGAATTTGTATTTCTGATGATGATAGATTATACTATCGAAACAGTGTTGTATTAAAAAAGTACAAGAAAAAATATATTCTTGTAAGAAAAATTTTGATTATTATAAATAATAATAATAAATACATACAATAATAATTGAGCAAATATGAACGTAATTTACGTAACAGTAAAGGGACGTAGTAATTTACACGCAGTAATTTACATTTAGACGTAGAGGGACTGATATTTCAATATAATTGATTAACGATAAAGAAATAATCAAATTTTAATCCAAATAAAATATTTTATTACTCGAAGTATACTCATAATCATAATGATATGTAGTAATAATTAATATAATAATTAAAGCAAAAAGACAACATGATTGACACTCTTTACATGACGTTTTTATATAGTTGCATATATTTAAATACAGAAAGTTATTCTATAAGAACATACCATACAAAATATCAAAATGGTGTCTATAAACTGTCTAAACTCGAATAAAAGACCAACTGCTCTGAACATAAAGAGTAATACTGTCAGTATTTTATTCCATTCGATAATGCAACTGAGCCGTTTAATATGACCGCAGCTTTTTAACGGAGACATAATAACTATTTCAAATTAAGCCCGTTCATTCAAATATGTTGTAGGTACTATATATGTTTCAACATTGACGCTGTAGGATTATTGATGTGTTTAATCACTGGAAATGTTTAGTGACTATGAAATCACGTTTTGGGAAAAGCTATTTACGCGCGCGCGCACGCGTGTGTGTATGTGTACTACTGCGTTTTAATCAAGTAATTAATAAATAGGAAAAAACACAAATGAATGAAGCACAGATAATGAATCGCTCGCCAATATATTATTGCAAATGCTCAATTGGTATTGGGGTATACACTACACTTTCAGCACGACAATGACTCTTTCTCTGAGGGCGAGTAGTGAGATTTTTTAAATACAATACACCTCTTTTACGCCTACGATCTAACGTGTACAATCCAAACAAAATAAACATCTAAAGTGTACTAGTTTACACATAGTTATTAAAGTTTAAGACTTTGAATTTTCCCACACAGTCTGATTACATTATAGACGGCGTTCATGCAGTAGAAGATATCAAAAACATTCACAGGTCGCAGTTTTAAACACTCTGAGTTCTGCCAATAAACAAAGTTATTTTTAGTTTATTTATTTGTATGTTTACGTATTACATGCACAACCTGTTTTGTATCGTTAGAATGATCTACCAGCGAGTATTTGGTTATTGTTCAGTCAGTGATGACAATATTGTTGAATTCACACGCAATTTCCGTTTTTCCTAATACGCTTAGTTTTAGCTGACGTTCTAATACTGTGAACTTTGTACATTATTGATTACGTTCTTGGTCGACTTTATCACGCTTCTTATAAATATCACTATTACCTTAATTTTACTTTTAGTAACTATTTCTTAATTTTATTTAGCATTAATTTTACTTATGTTTGTATATTCTAGTTTTACATCGATACGGTTGTTGTTATTCAATTTTAGGTAATTTATGTTAAAATTCATTTGAAATTAATTGGTTAGTTTGATTGCGACTTGACACTTCAACATCTTCTAACAGTATGATGTCAATTTAATTTTAGTTTGTTGGAGACTTCTTTTTTACAATTGATTTATGTTTTTTTACACGATAGTAATATTTATAATTCATTTGTTTTGAAATTTTTGTTTCGCACATTTTAACGTCATTTTTATGTGTTTTCCTAGTATAATTTATTATACCATAGCTCTTAATATATTTAAACTGATATTTCAAATTAATTACGTCACACGGTTTACTTAATGTAGGTCTACATTCACACTAACCTTTGTCAATACTATTGCTCAACTCAAGCCACATTAAAACGGGTATTGTTTAGTTTCTTGATCCGAACTGTAAATAAAATTTTAATAAAATAATTTTATGACCTCAGACAATAATACATTACTATTTTACATAGTATTAAGCTCAGTTTACCGAAATTGTACATAAACGTTGACAACTACTGAAGCTTATGTGTGCTAGACACACACACAGACACACACACACACACACACACACACACACACAAATGGATGCTGAATTTCATGAATGTTGGAGATTAAATGAGAAAAAATTGAGTTATAAAAGCAACATTCTACGAAATAATAAAATAATCTGAAGAATATATTAAAATGGTTAGGATTCACGAGTATATGTTACATAACATGCAAACTACAGAGAGCACTTGCACATTGACAAATACGCGCTCGCCGTGTAATGTATCTAGTCGGTAAGTAAGTATGCTCCAATCGGTAGTATTCGTGTTTCCAACGCGGTACGGTACCGGAAGTCGTCGTAATTAAGAAGACAATTACCCATCGACTCCGACTTTTTTGTTCATCGTATTCAGTTAGTAGCCTACTCACTCAAGTAAGTAATGGTTCGAGTGTCCGGAGAAATAGTTACATGCAGATTATACAATGTAAATTATTGTTGCAGTTAAGTGGAACACATAGGACAGGGGCGTATTTATGGTGGGGAGGGCGAACGGGGCCGGACCTCCCCCCCCCAGAGGATCGAAAAAAGTTGACGATTTTTGTTAATCTCGTAATTTGTTTGCTGTTTTATTATTTGTTCAGCTGCGTATGCTAATGTAAGCGTAATAGTAACCCAATTTTAAACATTCGAATGGGTTTATTACACAGCATTTGGATACACGTTTGAAATATGAAATATAGGAAAATCAATTCAGCCAATAAGTATCTTGTAAACAATGTTTAAATAACGCGAATTTTATTCTGTTGTTACCACTTACTGTAATGGGATTGATTTCAGGATGGTATCACATGTTTTTCAGTCTCTTTAAAGATAGTAATGTTCATTAGTCTTAACTTGGTTTTTCTTTTGTATGAAGTCGACTCGACCGGACCCCTCCCCCAAGACCATATTCTAGATACGCCACTTATATTGAACTTTCATGATAACGCTGGTGAAAGAAACATCGTATCCGAGAAAACATCTATAGTGTAGGAATGCCTTTTATGCACACAACTAGTAATTATTTTAAAATCCTAAGAGAACTCTCGCATCGTCTTCAGTTTAAGAGTAGGCCCTACGCCTACCGGTTAATATCGTACATTAAATTCTATGGCAGCGACGACAAAATAAAGAGCTCTGAATGGCGATTCCATAACAATTGAATGTTTATATGTTTTACTCCAACATTTGGACCGTGTGAAAATATTGTATAAAAATTATGTCATTTCCGGTGGACACAATTCCGAGCACATTAATAACGGATGAAATCAGTTCGGTTAAACCTGCTTTTTAGAGAATAAAACAAACTTCCAACTTAAAAAAAAAAACGAAAATTTGACGCACCTTGATGCAGCCTACAAAAATTGGTCCAGTTTGCTTTATACTACGATAAACCCTAAACCTTACTTTACTCCTATATATTGTTCACTTTAATTTTGTAAAACTAATATGCTCCCTGAACTGCAGAACTCGCTCACTATTTCGACAAAGTACATACATTCTGATAAACAGATAATTTTTTCAATTGTGGGGAAAAACTAAAAAAATCCCCATGCCTCTACTACTTATTTAGTAATATAACAACAATAGAGCACACAATCGTACAATAAACCCTAAAATCTTGAAACATTCCGAATTGGGATGACATTCTTTTAGTCTGGCACGCCCTTGAGTTTTCACAATTTTCTTCTGATTTTTTATCTTTTTGGGGGAGACTTGGTGTTACAAAAGCTTGAAATTTCCTATACGCTGCATTCAGATGTTAGTTAAAATTCTCTTTAATTTGATACCCCACATGAATTTTTGCGATTTTATCAAAATTTCCACCCACTTTTGGGCCCTAACGTCCAAAAATTGTGAAGTTATAAAAAATGAACACTATATTCAGAGTGTGATTAAAATTCTCTTTAATTTGATACGCCATGTGGATTTTTACAATTTTTTTATAATTTTGACACCCTCATATTTTTCCTCCCGTCCCCTTACAATCTAAAAACAACATGTTTCTGTAGGACAAAAGTATTGATATGCAAGTTATATGAAAATCGGTTGATGCGTTCAAAAGTTATCGTGAGACTTACCCAAACGAATAGACAGAGAGATAGACAGACAAATGCCGAACGACCGAGTTAAACTTAGAACGTTCTTGGCTCGTTCGATATAACAAAAAAAGGTAACTTCCGCCTTTGTGCTGAGGCTAAATTAACATCAGTCTTTGCGAGAAAAATATATTCTAAGAGAATAGAGATATGCGTAGAGCAATCAGCGTGTTGATTTGTAGATGTTATCGCTCTATTGGGGAAAAGTCAGAGTGACCTCCTTTACATATTACTAAACAGATATCGGGACACGAGAGAAGAAGATTTTCAAGTTTTTCAGAAAGAAATGCCGATGACTGGTAACCTAATTGGGCATGTCATGAATATTGTAGGACCAGAGTAAAAGTTTGGGTTGAGGTGCAGTACAGAGCTCTTTAGTTCTCTTAAGTAATACTCCAGGGAGAAAGTTAGTGGTAAAGTTACCAGACGATCTTAAAAAAAAAACGGTCATTTTTTTATGAAAGGCGCTGGACGCAAGTACCGAGATTTCAAAAGTTTACAAAAACTTATTTCAAGTACGTATCGTGAATACGAGTGATCGTTACAGTAACATCTACGAATAACTATGGCCAAATGATGAAACTCATCTATCGGCACAAATTCTTAAAGCTACCTTAATCAGTACAGGGCAACTCTGTTTAAACGTGTATCGATTTTTATAAAATACTGTGTGATAAAAAGGGTGTCGAGCTACTGATAATAAGAATACGGCTACTTATTAAATCCGGGAGGAAGAAGAATGAAGAAGAAGAAGAAGAAGAATGCAGAACATACGATTAGTATTAAGCCTACTTATTTTTGTACGTAATATTACAATTTCTACAACAAACGTAATTTTCAATTAATGTTTTAAAAGTGCATGACTATAAAATATGGCGATCGTAGGGTTTATATCGAATGTTTCTCTGCATCGCTGGTTATTTTCACAGCATAGAATCGTTTACTCATTTTATTATTCGCTGTGCAATCAGTAAACGACAAAAAATGGAAACTGTTTTAACAAAATATGACTAACGCTTCAACATAAAAGCCACCAGAACTGTATAGATTCATACGGCTCATGTAACTCGACGCTGTTTCCATAAAACCAGCATGTAAAAGCACAAAGTAATTCAATTAATTCGTTCTCTCCGCGCGTGGTCACTAGTCCTAAATCGTTTCACAGACGCCATACTTCAATAATATTTAAATCACTTTACCCTTCACACACACACACACACACACACACACACACACACACACACACACACACACACACACACACACACACACACACACACACACACACACACACACACACACACACACACACACACACACACACACACCAATACGGTATGGTATGCACACGTCTGTTTGTACTGTTTTGCAGCGCAGAGTTTTAGCTAGCATTCTATAAAAAAAAAAATAAGTTTAACTGAACGGAATGTAAGCTAATGTTCAGCGGAAATTAAGTTTAAAATTAAACTCTCTTTTGCACCACTCCATCGTTTTCTAAAACGTTTCTTTTCGTTCCCAAAAGGGATGGGGAACAATCGCGAAATTTCCCTACAGCTTACGTTTTGTGGAAAACCGCGAATCGTCAGTTGAAACGATTCAAGAATTTATGGAATACGTGTAAAATTTATAAGACGATCGAGCAATAGGAATTGTGGTTAATGTCATTTATGAATAATTCATACAGATATTCGACTCTAATTACAGTTTATTTGCGTTCAAGTCGAGCCTTATTTTCAACAACTACCGACGTCTTGTATAATAATCCATAAAGCTATCACTGTAAAACGGATAAAATATTTAAAAATAAATAAACGGAATAACAGAAAACAAGTAAATACGACAACTATAACAAGAAATCGGAAAACTATAATAATTATTTTATTATTTACTGTACGGCGTAGTATATTGGCTACGAAACATGAAAAAGTATTTTTGAAATTTGTATCTTGATAACGGAAGAAACGGGTTGTAAATTACACTAAACAATATACTATTGTAGCACAGCTTTGCTGATAAATGTTTCCTAGATAACATAGAAACTCTCTTATATGTGAATTTTTATTGAGCGATTGGAAGAGACGAAAAACTTTGAATCCGTACCTCTTGAACTGGAGAACCGAAACAGTAGAAGAGTTTTTTTTAGTTAAATGCTTGACAACTAAAAGTCAGTAAGCCCTTATTTCTTCAATACTAAACCTTAACAAGAAAAGGGAATGGTCTACACTTGGTACAGATATTAGCTACTGCTCAGTATAATCGTTTTGTGGCCGGTTAATCAAGTCAAGTTAGCGGCCTTCAAGAACGACAGAGTTTTCTCGGTCGCTGTTGTCTCGGCTTCCAGATCTCCTGTTGTCCTGCATCTTTGCCTTAAGTCTCTAGGAACAGAGCAGCACTCCTCTATAATGTGTTTTGCTATGAGCACTCTTCCACGTGTACATTGTTCAGGTTGTAGCAGGTGTTACAATGTCACGTTCGTACTCCCTTTAGGCGTAGTCTTGTGAAACAAACCAGTTCTCGACGACTACGTTCCACCACATGTTGCCGTTTCCTGATTTCTCTTTCACCGCTAGAGAGAAGCGAACTGCCACGAGGTAAATATTGAAGTATTGGTGATACGGCAGACTGCTCGGTGCTTACGGCTGGTCTTATAGACTGCTTCTGGACTGTCCGCAGCGATTCGTGCAGGGGAGTCAGCGCCTTCTTTGCCATTGATACCTACGTGCCTTGGTACCCATAGTGAAAACTATGACGTTTTACACACGAGTCAGTGATTCTATCTGCTGTAGTAACGGCTCGTCTGTGTCAGTGTTACCCAAAGCGGTTATGAGACTGAGGGAGTCTATGCAGATGGCAAAGAGCCTCAGGTCTCGATATTATTATTACTATTACGGGCAGCTCCGTTTATGCAACTCATAATGAAATAGGTAGCGAATCTACGCGAACATAAAATTCTATTTTTTGTAAGGGTACTAAGAAACCAAAGTGGACCCGTTGACATCTAAAAAGTTATTTTTCTTTTGTGCAGTGTACGAAAGCCTACACAGTACACCGTGACAACAGTATCCAGTTACATTTAGATACAATGGGTACGCCAACGTGATGTTTCTTATTCACTCGTGTGGCTTCCCACTTTCTGTTACGACTTTTCCATTGTGTATTTACCTCTCCCTCTTCAGTATTCGAATCGAGTTTTTGTATCAACCTTTTGTAACAATCTACGTGTCAATTTTGCTCTCTTTACTATCTGAATATCAGTCTTTGTCTACACAAATACCTCTGCCTGAATAATTACGCAATTCTCAAATGTACGAGTTAATTAACTCAATGAAACAAGTAAATACAAAAAATTAACTGCTTAAACAGTGAAATTTTTTGTAAAACAAACAATAAGGAAAACAACAATAAGATTAATTTTTTGACGACAGTATAACGATTCCAGTTTCAAAAGTTAATTTGAAGGAGCCTTTTCCGGAAAAAAATACCTGTTAGTGTTTTTGTTAGTCTATTTAATAACTTTCCGTAACACGAAGTAAAATTCTTAGAATTTATGACTCTTAGCGTTACCCGAGATGACAGTACAATGTTACTCATATTTTATGTATATATACAATTTTTAAGTTTTCTACTTTTATGTGCCTTTTATATGCAAATCAAGACATTGCAGATAATATGTTAACTTGCAAAGTGAATTTTATCCTATGTTCCAAACAAAAACCTTACAGTGTTGTAAGGGACTGCAGTCGCCTTATAAATGCCCCGCACAGCTCCTATAACTATTTTCAAAAGTTGTCATTAGTTTTTGTCCTGCAGTAATGCTAAAGTTTAAAAAATTATCCAGGTAAACACTATTTCGAGTTTGAGGTAAAATTCCCTTTATTCGATCACACGGCAGGATTTTTATAAATTATACTTACAAAATTTTGACAATTATTTAAAGGCCAGGCGTCAAAAACTTTTAATTTCAAAATCAAACGCTGTGTTGAGATATTGGCTAAAATTCTCTTTAATTTGATACCTTTCACGAAATTTTTTGATTTTTTGACAATTTGACCTTTGACACTTTTGCCTTTTGCCACGTTATTTTTTGGACGATAAAACTAAAAAATAATAGGGGTTTGTGGGTTAAAATTATGAATTATGAACATGACAAGTTTTAAGAAAATCAGTTGATGCATTTAAAAGTTATACTGAACGTACTCTAAAGTAGTTACGGAGACTACAAATTCCAAATGAACGAGTGAAAATGAGAACTCGCTTCGCACGTTCAATATTGACTTTTTCGTTACGTTCAATTATGACGATGACGACGACGACGAAGACGACGGCTACGACGACTATTATGAGAATGTTGCATCAGAAAAAGTTTCGTAACAATGTCACGAGATTTCAGTATTAAATGAAATCTACGTGTTTACAACATTCAACGTTCATTGTGATTATCCGTAACTCGCATTTATGTTCTTACACCTATTTGAACGTGCCTATTTTGTGCTAAGAGATTTCATACGCACAAAATATGAGGTAATTTCTGCAAAAAAAATCAGTAGTTGGCAAATCAGTGAGAAACAATACTTAGCAGTGATTTACAGATTCTGGAAAGCAAGATTTCTTAAGGATTTTTTACTTTTTGTTTTCTCAGCGCTCAACAGTTTACTGATACGTGATGTCCGAAGTTACACCGTAAACTCAAAACTAAAGTTTTAACGTCTGCAGTAAATTTATTTTATTGATGTAACTTTGCAGTCTCAACTGAGAAATGATATCATCCTTCTTTATTAGAACATAATTCGCAAAGAATAAAAGTGTCGTTTCTCCGAAGGTCGCCAGAACATTACAATCCAAAACTACACACAGAAATATTACGTGTAGGCCTACATAAAACATAGCATATGATGCGTAATGTTGTTAAGGGAATCGTTGGTGCGCATCAAAGCAATGTTAACGCTTGCGTCAGCAATATTATTGTCGTTAATACTAATTTAGATTAATTTTTACAAAATATACTGTATATAATGTATTACGTAGTACATACTACGTACAGTATACGGTTGTTTATTGACTGGTATCAGAGCATATACCCGGTAAATTAGAAAAGGCTGGTGGAAATACCGAAGAAAATCAGTGCTGACTGGGAGGACAGAAAATTCATCCTCAGCATATATATCTGGGGCCCCTGGACCATAGAGAGGCCACAGTGTAGAAATTATGGTAAGGCGCGTGACAGAAATGCTGTAAATCACCCATTATGTTTAATCCGTAAGGAGAATGATTAATCAAGAAAGTCCTGGAAGGAGTCGGTGATATCATGAGTGGAGAGAGAGTAATTAGCAGTATCAAATATGTAGATGCGGCTCTGCTGGCAAACAACAAAGAAAATCAAGACACTATAAACAGAAATGTAGGAACGAAAATGACTTTACTATTTCTTTTATGAATTTGCTAACTGCTATAATTTTTTTTTTATTGTTCGACTAAGCTTTTCGTCATTACTGACATCTTCAGGTCTTAAACAACCAAGACCTGAAGTTGTTTAAGACCTGAAGATGTCAGTAATGACGAAAAGCTTAGTCGAACAATAAAAAAATTATAGCAGTTAGCAAATTCATAAAAGAAAAAGTAAGGATGGCTGCTAATTTAAACAATACGAAGAAAATGACTTTGGAATGTAAATCGAAATAGACAGGTTAAATGTGATAAGATTTATAGAGGAGTGAAGAACCGTTACGAATCGTGAGAAATCAAAAACTAGAAAATTAGAAAAAGTCAAGTACTTCGGGAACGTGGTGACAAAAAACGTATACTGTATCAACGAAATCATGGCCACGACTGCATTATGTTGTTGGCCAGCAATTTGAGCTTGCATCTGTGGAAGAAACGGACAAACTGTTACACTTGGAGCACTGATCTATATGAACCGGTAAAACAGACGCTAAGAAAAATAGAGAATAAATATCTTGAACGTTTTAAAATTTGTTGCTGTAAAAAGTAAAGTGGTCGGACAAGGTGACGAATAAAGAGAAGGACTGTGGGCGAGAAGAGATTCAAACTAAATCGGACACATCCAGGGAAGAAACTGCCTGGTGCACGATCTCATCAAGAGAAAGTTAGAGGGAACGTCAGGACTTGATAGAAGAAGAATTCAGCTGAGTTAAAGGAGAAAAGGAAATACTGCGAAATGAAGAAGGAAGCCGAAGTTAGGACAAGATGGAAAGCGAAATTAGCGAATCAAGCCACGAAACCAGCCGGCAGGCAGAAAACTTAATAATAATATAATAATAATAGTCATTTTGTAAAATATATATTTTTTACAGGAATCGTAATACTAAAAGGAGGATTAAAATGATTAAATACTATAGAAACAAACTTTATTAACAAATTTATAATGAAATTACACTCTTATAACTACATTCCTACTATGATATGTAACACCCATTATGAACAACAAAATAATAACGCTAAATTAAATTATTTTTCTGGACTACACTAATAATAAATACTTTAACACATTTGGCTAAAGTAAATTATAGTCTCCCGCTAAACTGATTACGTCGCCCACTAAAGCAACTCCCAGAACACAACTGACTTCAGCCATCTTGTATTGTTTATATTATATGCCAATCTAAGGACACCTGGAGCACAATGTTTACTAGAAGCTTGCAGACGTTACCTGCATTAATCATGGCCTTCTGGAATGTGTGAGTGCGCGTCCGTCGAAGCGAGACGTTACTAGTGTATCGTGTCTACCTGTATTAAACTTGTATGGACTCTATGTTAGGCAACTACGGGGTACTGATAGCACGAGGAACGTTGTGATTATCTTATCCTTGCAGTCCAAAACGCAGGTTCAACAGTATATGGTCAATGATTTGTCTGCAACAACATTTCTCAGCAAGATCTGAAAGTGAAATTCAATGAAACTGCCTAGTGCAGAGAGAAATTAAGTGCCTTATCGTAAAGCACATGTGAAAATTAGAATCTAATCCTAACTTCTGGCCATGTTGCACAATAGCAAACACATACACAGACATAAAGACGAATTCTCAGATCTGTCCTACAGGTTGAGAGTTTATTTTATTACACTGTTTTTAAGTTCACGTTGGCATTCAATGGGTTTTCAGTTGTGTTTAGATTTTCAATTTTAGTTTTATTTACGTACACATTATTTAGGCTTACGTGTAGTCAATAATAAGCCAGGCTGTCAGTGGAAAACTCTTCAATAATGTCTATTTACATCACCCGATTTTTTTTATTGTTCAGGAGACGATTGTATTACAAAGTGCAATAAATGAGAAAAAACTGTTTACGAATCGCTACCTGATGATTCAGCACCACGTAAAAGAATGCAAATACGAATTTTATTTTTACAACAATGTTATATAGATAGTAATTTAAATATCATTACTCATTACTTATATAGTACAATAAAAGTATACAAGAAACACATTATGATTGAGTGCTTACTTACTATGAGATGCAGAGTTTGATACGTATGTTATACAAAGAATAGCAAACGATACAGCTTTTCTAAACGCTTCATCGTAGCTAATGAACATTTGATATTTATTTTCTGTATGTCTTTATCTCCGTCGACAATCCGTCAGTTCACGTTGAGCTTTATTATTTTCTCGGTCGACGATGCTATCTGACAGTTTGAAATATCCAGCAGAAATGTTGTGGGGTAACTGCGCGACTTTTCCTTATCAGTCTAAGTAATATCTCTTCCATTTGTCTATTACTACAGCGGCGTACAAAGTGCAGAAGGTGATAAGTCTGTAGAAAGAAAGGAGCGGGGAATGATAGTTCAGGGAGAGATGCGGCGTTCGGAAGATTATGTTCTATGCGTTCCCGCCCAAATATCACTTTGATAATTGCTCAGATTAGTAATATCGAACAAGACGAGTTCTTCACAATCCACACTAGCAGAAAGAAAAGTGATATGGGGTTTGATAATGTATTGAATCCACACGTGTACGAACATTTGAAGTAAATTTTGTGTCCACACCTGAGCTCACAACCGTTTATGTTAATCTGCTTTTAACATTACAACTCCAAAAATTAAAATATATATTTATATATAATGCAGACGACATAATACAAACGTTTCATAAAATTCAATTGTAATCAAATACAATTTTATTTGTGCTCTGGTGTGTGACTAACATTTACTCAGAATGCATGTGAATTTACTCAGAATACAGGGCAGAAACCCACGTTCTATTAAAGGTAGCATCCTCAAATGAAAATATCTGTCAAAAGAAAGTACAGTTTTCATATCTAATTAGTCACCCTAGCAATCGAAATTTTTATTTTTTTTTAGCTTTCCTAATAATAAGACTGAATATAAACAATAAGCTGATGGATTTGTTTTTCATGAAAAACTCATGACGCTAATAACTGTTGGCAGAACACTTAAAAAACAAGAAACAATTTAGTTGGAGAATAGAGGAAGATATTAATAGGACAGGAAACGTGGCTACAGGAAAGCAATCACAGCTACTTTGGATGCAAACAAAGGACGGCAAAGTTCTCAGAGCGTCACCGTGAGGCCTGTCAGAACTGCCAAACTGCGTGCTGTGCGCGGTGTTTCAGAAATTGGCTGTCAACGTTTAACGTAGGCGACATTTTCGAGCAAATAGAATTTACGTACGGAAAGGGAACTCTTGACTGTGTACCGACATACTTCCTACGCTACTCTGTGTGATACACAGGTAAGAAAAAATTATATATTCCAGTCAAACGTTTGAAATTGAATTTTCTCCGGAAGTACACCTTTTAAAGTCCCTTGAATAAAAATAAACACTTATAAAAACATTTGTGTGTCTGTGTCTATGTTTGTTTGTTTGTTTGTCGGCGGGGTATAAATACAAGTACTCAGCGACGCTCAGTCAGTTTGAGTTGCGAATTATTGGAGTACGGTTTGTAGTATTGTGGCGAAGTGCGGGACGATTGTAATACAATTGTGTTTCATATTAGTAGACATTTTTATTGCGTGTGAACAATTTTTATTTGATTTGTTGTAAGAGATTATCTTGTTGATTACAAACTGTTTGTGATAATTAAAGCTGGTGATTAGTGACGTAATTGGTGTCATGTATTTTGTTTTCCACTGTACCATACGACGATCAGGAGACCTAAATTTACAAAACGTTATCTGAAATTATGTGAAATATCAGTTTTAAACGTCGAATAGAAAGACATTAAGGATCTGGTGAAGTCGATTAATCAGAGTGCAAATTGACTCTTGCGTATCCTGCTTCGTCAAGCTAACTCCTATGATTTAGTTTGAGATTACCGATTTATTTTGAATTCTTGCCAGTCTTTAATCAGAACTCATCAGTTTCTTTATCAAGATTTTATAACAGCGTTTTATAGTATTATTTGGTTAAAGCAATTTTTATTTTTATTTTATAGTATTGATGTGGAAATGCAAAGAAAATATTACGATACTACTACTGTTCCTTACAATAGGAAATTAGATGAATTTGTTTGCGATCAAATTAGAAAAACATTTCCTTAGTACACTGCAATTAGGTCGCATGTGTTTTAGATTTGTTAGTCTAAAAGAAAATGATTAATTAAAGTCGCTTAAAATAATTCTTAATCTGTTTAATTAAAATATTGTTTTTTTTTGTAGGTGAACAATGTTAATTCAAGAACTTTTTTGAATGATATAGGCTATAGGGATACCTAGGTACTTGCTTTAGAGGTGTAATAATGTAAACAATAAAAGCTATTTAAGCTATTTAACACTGAATGGGCGAGAAATTGGTTTTTACGTTCGGATGGTGTTTTCTAGAACCTGCATTGAACTATTAGTTTCTTGACTTATAAGACTCACGGCTCTTGCACAAGAATATATGTCGTGTCTATACACGAATTGAAGTACTGTACGTCTTACTTAGTACGGAAAAGTTAAGTTGATCTTCAGACGAAGGAGCGTAGCAGTTGTACAGTATGATGTGGGAGCAATATTTAGAAACGAATTCCGCCAAATTGTGATGGAATTATTATTTATTATGATAATGATTACTAGTGTTGTGCATGATGAACACCAGCTTCTAACATTTTATGTCAAGTAACCCAATGAAGTCAGCGACATGTGCAAGCAGAAATCGATTGGGATTATATAATGATAATATTATTATTATTATTATTAATAACCATTATTTTTATTATTATTATGTTTATTTCCATTATTAAAGTTTACAGTTTTCATTGCATTCACAGCACTGGGAATTATCTGCTCACCAAAAACTGTAGGCAGTGACAAGTTAAGGTTTATTAAGGTCACTGTTATATCTGTCGATCAATCTCTCATAACTCTGATTAACTCCAATCAGCAACAATTTTTGGCGCATATTCATTGTGCAGTCACTGAACCCTGCGCAGACTCCACCAATACTTCAATATATTGAAAACAGATCCTTAACATTTCAAAATTAATCCCAACTGAAATAATCCATTTTTAACCTTAATTCACATTGAAGCTTACGATTAAGACATATTTTTGACAATACAAAATGATTAACCGAATATTTGGCAGTTTTGTTCAGTAATAAACAAATCAATAAGACTATCACGTCACAAACTAAATCCAGATATAAGAACAGGATACCAAAACAAATTTTGGTTTATAATCCGAAAGGACTGCGGAATATTGGACGACCAAAGAAGAGATGCTCGGACCAAGGAGTGCGCAACGGATCGTAAGGTCCACATCCTGAAGAAGAAGAAGAAATTTCCTTCTGTTAATGTTATCATCTCGTGTGGTTTAATTATATTTAACGGTATGCAGGATGTTAAAGGCATTCAACTGAGTTTTATTGATTACCTAAGATTTCAATTGTTCAAGAAACAAGGCAAACGACCTATATTTATTTTTTTAGTCACTAGGCAAACGACTATATAATCTAGGATCCATAATATAAATAAAATTATTATGTATTTCTTTTTTAGCTAAGGGTGTCAAAAGAGTTTTACGTTCACACCTTAATTGTCAAGTGTTCATTTTCTCATAAGCTCCACTTCTACTGAAATATATTTTAAGTACTTTATATACATACAAATGCCTTCTATGTAAATAATCAATTCTCTGAAACAAAGGAAATTAATTTTACCTTACTTTTTTCCAGAAAACGAATATAATACTTATATACGTACCGATTACGTATGTTAATTTCTAATCAACTAAAGCAAATTAAATGTTTTTAACATATCCAGGTGCAGATACAGTTACAAGTACTTCCTGGTATGAGTACTTGGTACCAGTACATACTTATCCTAGTACTTCTGGTTACCAATAGTCTTGTTCAAACAGTGACGGTAATATAGCTGATACGGAATTAAGTGCTACTACAATGAAAAGATTGCAACACAACCTATGCCAATCGGATATGCTATTTGTAGCAGAAATTTATGTACTGATATCTACTGCCGTTATCATGTATAATAACAACAACAACAATAATAATTGTAATAATAACAATAATATTAATATCGATAATATTACCAGCATAATGTTAAGTACACGTGGTATAGTGATCTCATTATAAAGATTAACCGCTGCACTCAAAGGAAGTTGTTTGTCAGATGTTATGCCCTACACCCCTCCCATGTAGCTCCGTTGTTACCACGTTTCTCTTTTCTGATTCAAATACAGACAGGAGTAGGTACACAAAAGTTTAATAATTTGTTGTTATACTCTTTCTTGCATAATTACTAAGAAAAGTATTAATCCCTTCTTTACCATTTCGTGACTACACACGTGAATTTCCAAACTAAATTGTAAATACGTTTAACAAACCAGGAAAACCAGAATACATTTACAATCTTACCATCTTGAAAAGTTTTAAGTTGCAATGGTAGGTAGTAGGCAATCTTAACACTTCGTGCAGTTGTGAAATTTCATCAATAGTGAATTACCTCTTAATATTAGAAACGTTAACGTTATTATTAACGTTATTAATTTGCAGCAACACAGATTTAATTGGAAACGGGTCACGGATTTTTAAAGTGTCGTCTTTCACAAAGTTTACAATACTGTATTTTGTATTGGACATATTTGGTGTTCTTGGAATAGTAACTAGCGTTATCAAAAACGATGGCGTATTTTTCGTTTTTGGAAACAGATTCCGTAACAACATCAAAAACACCAGAGCGACTTCTCAAAAACATCAAAGTTAATTTCATTATTGGAACTGGTTTTAGAGTTACCAGTGTTTTTGAAAAAGAGGTACAGACAATTAGGAACCAAGCCTTCACGACTTCCTGCGTGCAGCACCTTTCGATGACCGCGACACACGGGTGCTTTTAAACAACAACATCCGTCACGCCATCCCCTCTTACTATTGTTACGACATTACAGAACAATCTACGTGCTTCTCGAACGATCCAGTGGAATACGGCTGTAATGTTATGGCGTACGTGATTCTCGACCTGCGTTGCGCGATTGTTCCGGAGTCACCGGTCCGCGCCCGCCGTGTAAGGCCGCAACCAACTATGTTCTGGTGTTTTCTAGTAGCATTCTTGACGCGCAGTTAGCGAATATTCTGGAACCTAAGCGGGGTGTAAATACAAGTACTCAGAGACGTTCAGTTCCGTCTGAGTTGCGATTTACTGGAATGCGGTTCGTAGTATTATAGTCAGTTAGTGTCGGGCGATAGTATGTGCCTTCAAGTGGCGATTTACATAGTGCGGTTTGAATTATTGTGGCGAACTATTACGTGTTTTATAATTGTGCGAGACTATTGTAATACAATTGTGTTTTGTATGAGTTAATATTTTTATTGCGTGTGAACAATTTTTATTTGATTTGTTGTAAGAGACTGTCTTGCTAATTACAAATCTCTAATTGTGATAATTAAAGCTGGTGAATAGTGACGTAATTGGTGTCTTGTATTTTGTTTTCCTCTGTACCATACGACGACCAGTACACCGTCGTAACACTATTATCTATATTATTTCGTATCCCGTATGCCGCAATTTTTAATCAATTTACCCACGTAAGGTAATGGTATCTCCATGCTTTTTATCTCCACAATTCTACACAACTCAATTTTCACACTTTCTTATTAAGAATGCGAAAACTAGATCCCAGTTTTCTTACTAACATTTTTAACTTTGTTTCTTTATATGGAAAATCGCAATCTTCGCAAAGTTTAATAAACATTTCAGTTACTGTTGGATATACTCGTTTATCGCATAAACGTATAACACTGGTTTATAAAAATTGTAAGTCGCACGTAAATTTGATAATTTTCCTGAACTGAAGCCGTTTATCTCCCATTTTCAATGTTGTAGGTCCTCTATTTATAATTTTTCTTATTACCTGGCTACTTACTCCTACTGTTTTGCGGTCTTCCCAGTTATTCCTTTATCATTTTTTTTCTTTAATGTATCTGGTAGCATTACAGATAATCTTCTGTGACTGCTTGGTTAAAGTTCCGAATGATGATAATTTCTTACGAGAACTATTACTGTTACAAGTATTATTATTATTATTATTATTATTATTATAACCATCAGCATCACCATTATTATTGCAAAACTGTTTCCTGCCCTACCACTCTCCAAAGATCTCCACATGGTAAAAATTATTAGTTGCTAGTATTAAATATTAAATACAACACATAAAAGAGCGAAATATTCAATATCTCAAAGCAACATCACTCAAATAACAACTGTGATTTTGAATCAAAACTGATTAACCGGAACGCTAGTAACTATGACGACATTGATTGGATACGAAGATATCAGATATACTAACGGGGTAATCTACATGGAGGGTAGGAGTATTCTAACAACACACACATTATCACATCAAAGCGTTCCTCATGTAAACGTTCTAAGTGCGCGACCTATAACAGCATTCAGTACAATAACTAATGATACCTTACGATGTACATATGTACATACGTTCCTCTCACCAAACTCCCTTACATAAGACACGTTCCTTTTCCAGATTCCAAGTCTCCATAACATTTCCGATTACACTGCTAGGTCATCACAGTCTCCCGTTCTCCCATTGTCCTGCAGATCGCCACTGGAGTCGTCACTTCTTGGCCGTCGAACTTCTGGAATTCTTAGAATATATTCAACCAAACTGCCCGTCGCTTCTAAATTCATTCCAACTCTCTCTTTATCACTTGTAATAGCTTAATGTTTTTATTAGTCTTCCGTTCTATTCTTGAAACTAGCAGGAATGTTGAAGGAGAAAACCTCCTCTGGTAGTCTGTTTCTACTCTAATAGCCTCCTTTTTCAAATTCCTATTTAGATTGTAAGTGAGACTTGTCATTTAGAATATAATACTGGTTAATTATAGTTTGCTAATTAATTTTAAAACTAAGATAATTATTCAGTTACTTTTAATAGAGAAGCAGTCACACCCTGTTGCATCTTATTTCAATAAAACATTTTAATTAATAGTTTTCTATTAAATAATAATTATTACCAGTTGTATACTGATGTTACTGGTGTATTTAATTAATGCATTTAAGTATTTATCGAGTCCCGTAATTAGTAAATAGTTTATTGTTAAATCATACACAAACCGCAAAATCAGGCCATAGCTCTGCTATCTCCCGAGCGCTAACTAACTACTAACAGAACAGATATTTTCTTTGTACTGGCGTGGTAGGCGTTTGTTATCCGTTGAGCGAATTGAGCTGTCATTCGCAGATACACAATTTTTCACACTTGGAATACTGCGGCACGTGCTGGGTACGACCGGAGGGGGGAAATCATAACAGACGGCCACGAAGGAAATCTTTGATCCCTCGGTTTACGTGAAACAAAGTTATCCGATAACATTATCAAAGCTAATAAATATTTAGACTAATATGGAGTATGATTTACACGTTGAACGGGATCTGACAAAATTTTCAGTGTGTAGTATGAACTTGTATTGATCCATCTTTGATTGCTTTTAACGCGAGTATCACCAGGAAAGCGTGTTTTTTTATTTCGTTTTCTGTATCTGTGTGTGTGTGTGTGTGTGTGTCTGCGCGCGCGCGGGTGTGCGTGCGTGTATCTACACTAATGAACACTTTACAAGAGAACTTAGTATTTGTTATACGTATAGTGTTTCGAGGTCTTGTCGTATCCTCTTCTTCAATACTTCTCACAATTCAGCGCGTCACATTCATACAAAAACCCTACGTAGAAAGCGTTATGGTCGTTGATTTACCCACTGTAGTTTACTTATCCCCTTACTTTCCCCGTCATCGGTGCGCCTATTCGCTCAAAGGTACAAAGCCGCATTCGTATGATAGGCATTTACGATACATATAAAATGGAGTGATCTCAAAAAACACTTTAGAAAATTGGGTATTATGTATTTCACGATTATTTGTGTCAAATTTTATTTAATGCTTATGCTTGTAGACATATAAAAGTCAGTCAAAATTAATAACTCGCAAAATTGGGAATATTAAATTTGATTTGTATGTTTACGCTGAATGGCAGTCTCTAAGTCACTTTTCTATTTTTAAAATTAGATATGAAACTGTATTAAAAAATTAAATCATTATAACTGATTATATTTTAAGTGTCAGCATTTAAAAAATCAGGTAATTGGGTAAATGTTCATACTAGATTTTTAAAGATATGACAATATTTTATGGAAACTACACACGCGTGAGTATATTTTAAAACATCCTTGAGTGTTTACAACCATAAAATGTTTAAAATAAATTAGTGTACAAATGTTTAGAAACATACGTTTTTTAACGCTAAACACAAACATCTAAAAATACTATCGAGGAAGAAAACTCATTACTTTCCGGAAATTACGTTAAGCCTTTGTCTTTGTTTGGCGCCCACGTGCCAACAAGCGAATAAATTGATTGCCATTTGTGGTAGAACAATTCCGCTACGGAGGGAAAATTGTGTAACACGTTGACGCCTAATGCATGAAACGAAACAAAAACTACAAATGAAGAATAACAAAAACAAATCCGTGTTTTTTATACGCGAACAAACTGTATATAACGTTAAGTGGAGTATCGCAAATTAAGAAATAAAGTGCATATAGGCCTATCCTCTAAGATCCTGAATCCTGTATTATGTGATGTGGATACGATTGGCTTATACCGTATGTCTACTTCATATAATATGGAAACAATTAAACACGAGAATATTCCTCCTCAGTTAGATAAAGTTTATAATAAGCTGTAATACCACTAATAAGCTTAAGGATGCCGCGTTTAGGTTTTTATTAATTTGTATAAATATTTCGATATATTACTATTACAATATATATTTTATAATGACTTTACCTCTAGATGTTTTCTCCCTATTTGGAACATGTTTCGGGAAGCCTTGTGTTCCCATCTTCAGCCCTCCTAATTTTGAGCCTTGTGAGGTATTTGTGTGTTGGCTGGTTGTTGCTTGTGCTTTAGTTTCCTGTTGGTCTCTGGTGCTTTAAAATGTATTATTGTGTGTGATTGTGGTGTATATATTAGTATTTTGTGTATTTTTTATTTTGAGTGCTTTAAAAATTGTGTCATGTTTTGTATTGATTTGTATTGTTCAGGTATTAATTTGTTTTGTGTTTTATGTTTGTATATTTGTAAATTTTCTCAAATGTTCATTATGGTCCCTTTGTGTGGTATGTGTTTTATTAGTGTCATATTGGTTATGTCTGGGAATTCATGTCCAGTGTTTACTGCATGTGTAGCCAAATTAGACTTATATATTTCTGTTTTTTTGTATTCGTTTAGATGTTCAAAATATCGTTTTTTCAGTTGTTTTTTCATTGTTCTATGTAACATTTATTGCAATCTTGGCATTCAATTTTATATATACCATTAGTTGTTGTATTATCTTTGTTGTGTGGGTTATTTAGTTTTTGTAAATTATTTTTATTAGTTGTATATGCTATTTTTATATCTGTGTTTTTAAATAGTTTTGTTAGCTTTGTCATTTTATTATTTATGTATGTGAATGTGGCCCATTTTTTATTGTTCTTATTATTTATGTGTTGTTCATTTTCATTAATTCTTAATTGTTCAATTTTTATTTTATATGTGATTTTATTTTCTATTTTGTTTACAGTATTTTTATTGTATCCATTTTCATAAGCAATTTGGTATATTATATTTCTTTCTTTGTCTGTTTCTTGTTTGTTTCGGGGAATTTTGTAATTCTGTTAAATAGTGAATAGAATGCTGCCATTTTATGTTGTGGTGGGTGGTGAGAATGGTTAGGTATAATGATGTTAGTAGAAGTTGGTCTTCTGTATACTGCATATTGTATGTGGTTGTTGTTTCTTGTGATGGTTATGTCTAAATAGTTGATTTTGTTATGTTTTTCTTTTTCTTCTGTGAATTGTATTTTTGGATGTATGTTATTGATTTGTTTTAATATGTTATCTGCATTTGTTTTTGTTATTTGATACATATAGCCCATCATCTACATATCTTATCCATATGCCATTTGGATCAAATGGATTTATGATATGTTGCATTTTTTGTGTCTATGTGTTGTAAAAATATTTCTACTATTATGCTAGATAATGGCGATCCCATTGCTAAACCTTCTTGCAGTTGATAAAATTTGCTATTAAATTCAAAGTAGTTTTGTTTTAGTATTAGTTGGAGGCTATTTTTTATTTCAGTTACATATTGTGTCTTCATTTTGTTCTTTAAGTTTGTTTATTCTTATGTCTATTGTTTCATCTACTGGGATGTTGGTGTACATGTTTGTGATATCATATGATGTGAAAAATGTATTTTCATTTATATTTATTATTTTTATTTTGTCTATTAATTCGTTTGTATTTTTTATGTTATGATGATTATTTGTTACATGGTTACTTTTTAGTTTTTGTGCTATTATTTTTGCTATTTTGTATGTAGGTGCTTTTTTGAAGTTGATTAATAAACGTATTGGATTGTTTAATTTGTGTATTTTTATTAGGCTATTCAATTTAGGTGGTTCTGGACTATTATTTATATAGATGTCTGTATTTTTATTGTTGAAAATGATTTTAGCTGTTTTTATTAGTTATATTGTTTGTTTAAGATATTTTTCTGTTGGGTCTTTATTTAGTTGTATGCATTTATTATTGTTGATGAAGTCTTCAGTTTTTCTGATGTAGTCTGTTTTGTCAATAATTACTGTTGTTAGACTTTTGTCTGCTTTAGTTATTATTAAATTATTGTTCTTTACTTTATTTTCAATTTCTTTAATTGTTGTTCTTTTGTTTAGATTTGTTTTTCATTTCACTAGTGATTATTTTTTTAATTATATATGTTGCTTCTGTTCGTTTTTCTTCTTGTATATTGTCTTCTATTAGGTTAATGGCAAATTCTGTTTCTACTATTAAATTTTCTAGTTTTTCTTTATGTTTTGAGTTAGGTTAGTTTTTGACATATTGTTTAAATATTCTGTTTATTTTTTGTTAAATTCTGTATTGCTTAGGTTAATGGTTCGAGGATAAAATGTGTGTTTATTTTTGTTTGTTTGTTCTTGTTTTCTTTTTGTTGTTTTAATGTGTTGAGTTTTTTGTTGATTGTAATCGTCTTTTTGTTTTTTCAAATTGTAATTTACTTTCTATGTTATTTATTATTCATTGATTATTATTACAATTGTAAATTGTATTTATTACTCCATGTAATTGGATGTAATAAACTTGTTAGTTCTAAGTGTAGTTTATATATGTCTAGTGTTATGCTATTTTTCTTACTATATAATTGATTAATTTAATTTTTTATCCATAACTTTTGTGCTTGTTTTATTGTTTTTTGTGCGGTCATATTTTTGTTGTTTGTATTTATGTTAATGTATTTGGGTGTCAATTTGTGTTTTTGGCATTGTCTACTGAAGTATATATTCATGTTTGTGTTCATTAGTTGTTTCATTCGTGTCTGAAATTTATTTAATAACTTGGTAATGTGGTTATTTGGAGTTGTGGTTATGTTGTTTGCGTACATGTTAATGTTTATTTATGTGAGAGATAATTTGTTATATATTGTAATGGTAACTATCTTTACCTAACAATAATGAAGAAACATGACAAGATAAGTCATTTAAATAATTACCACTAGAATAAAAAGGGATGCATCAGAGATTAAAGAATGATACAAGAGATTCATAAATCACACGATCAAATGTATGAAAGTAATCAGAAAAGTAACCTCTAATAATAAAAAAGTAACAAACAACGAACCAAAATGTTAAATACGATAATACATGGCGATTTAACCACAATAGCTCAATAGATGGTAAGTGAGAGAGTAGAACCAGCCCCAGAAACCAAGAATATAAAATAAATTATGACAATTGTAAGTGATAACTAGAACTAGCCACCACACTAACATAAGAGTATATAAATAAGAAGAACAATGATGTATAAATAATTAGAATGGAAATGTGAAGATATAATCAGCCACAACACCAAGGAAGTGATATATAAAAAATGGCAAAGTAAAGTGAACACAGAGAAAGAGTACAAAACTAGTGTTAAACCAAGAAATAAGACGAATCAATGAAAATTGTATATGATAACAATGATTGTAAAAACAGACAAGCAGTCTGAAAATAGAAGTATTAAAATGTTAAGGACTTAAACTATAGAAGGGTACACTAACCCAAACAAATAGAGTAAACTAGGACAAATTACACTAGCACGACACAAACATATCAATTGTACAATCAAACATGATAGAGTGAGAGATAGTAAGTTATAATGATGATGAACATTTTAAAATAAAAATGAGAAAGAGAATTCTTAGTAAGCAATACACTAATTTTTACCCACCACTAACACTTACACCATGGAGTGCAAGGTGTTATTATTAATGTCCCCAAAGTGAAAATAAACCCCCTTAATAGCAAAAACACTGATAAGACAGTGATCAAAGTTTATAAGTGCATAAAGTGAGTGAGATCTAATAATGGTTAAACACAGGAAGGACTGTGATAGTTAAAAGCCAATATAAGTGGACACCAATATGTAACAAGATAAACTAAAAGTAGTAGGATTAAGTTATCAATAGTAATAACTAATTATCATGTTTTAAATTTTTATCAATTAATATTATAAGTGACAATTCATATTATTACATGAGAGTAAGAAAAATAGACTATTAGAGTGTCAATACACCGTATAGAGAATTTCTGAAATACTGAGATACAGGAACAAGTATTAATAACCCAAAATTGATAAGGGAAAAACAATTAATAATCATTATAAGAGTTCAGTAAAAACATAGTAAAATATTATTAGAATATCAAGTTAATGACATAGTGTCAAATAAGATTAGTAATAAGAAATATAATTTTGTTCAAAGATTTTATTAATGTTTATATGTTTGTTTGTTAATACTATGTAATAATTATTACTCACTAAAGAGTATGAGTAGGTAATGAAAATGAACATTTTCAGTAATGAAAAGTAAATAAGTATGTTTTAATGAATAGAATTATGTCTCAAATAATTATGTTATAATATGAAACCATAAGATTCAATGTTATATGTTATGTAATAAATAATGAGAAATAATGATTAAAAACAAAACAAGAAACAAGATAAATACAGACAAACACAATGACACTAAAAGGCAGTTATGACAATAGACAAGCCAGAATATGAAGCCAGTAAAATCACACAATATTACAAGAACAGACTTAAACCCATTGAACAAATAAACAAAATCATATATTAAAACCAATCAGGACCCATACAAGGGGAAAATAAAATGTAATCTCAGTAATTAAAGAAAAATAGCCAATTTCTGTTTAAGCCTAGGCAAATTCCCAACTGTCAAACTACAAAAAAAAACTTCAATTTTGAGAATTAAACACTGACATTAGTAAGACTAAGCCATATAAACAATAAAATACAATTAGACAATCATGTTAAGACAGAAATATAATAGTAATCATGTAAATTAAAGAAACAGTGTAATTAAACAAAATCAACAAAACTGTCAAAATGTTGATACCTAAGTAAACACAATAGTATTGGATGTCAAATTAATCCTTGAGCCAAAATATGAACAGTGGTAATGATATTTAATACTAAAAAGGGAATACTGAAGATTAATTACATTCAGAAGATCTGTAACCATTTTAAATAAAAATTCAAATATCCTAACAATGGTCTTAAGCCAATTTTAACCAATCAGAAATTTTGAGTTACCATGACAACAACCGAATATTGACTAATTTCAGTTAGGAACAAAATATCTGTAGTGACGCTTAACTGGAGAGACGCCACGCCGTGAAGGGCCCAAATTTTTGACTTAAAACAGTATAAGTGCTCAAAATTTTATGAAGAAGGACCATTACAACTGATGAAAGGACATTCCAACCAACCTAGACCAAGAACCAGCTCAAAATTAATCCAGACGACTGTAATATATGGAATTTAACAAGAAGAAGACGCCGGACATCCATGAAGCCCAAGATTGAAGAAAGAAGACTCGACATCAACCAATTAACCTACGTTGACTACTGACAATACACCTCCAATCTACTAACGTTAAGTATTGCTGAATTCATTGATTTCAAATGAAACAAATTCTCTTTCCAAATTATAACTAAACCGTAAAACTCTCACTATCACTGAAAATATTATTTTTCAAGGATTGATAAATAAACAGTAATTTGTAAACACTGAACTAATGATAACCTATGTATTACACCAACGACACTGTCACACTTCAACACCACAATATTTAATGTACAGTAAACCTTGTTGATTTTAATGCTCACGAACATTAAGTGATATATTATAATTTGTTATCTTGTTATAAAAACTTCTTTGTCGTACTTAAAAGGACTCTATAGGCAGATTTATTTTGTAAATAATAACCAACGCTGTCTTGCATCTAATAGAAACATTGTACTGCCAACCCACCAATCTGCTGAGTGAACGACTATATATTGCCGAGCTAAAATTATTATATCAATTACTATTTTGTATAAAGCGTTAACAAGAATTAACAATTCAGAGCCTAATAAAAAAGTGTGTACCGGGAACAACGGTCCAGTATTTATTTATAGAGAATATTATGTATGTTTTGTTTAATAGCAGTGAGTCAACATAACCAACGTTATTCAAGTTGGTAACACGTTTCCCCCACTCAAACGAGATTCGACTTCATGCCAGTCGGCGAACGATTCGAATTTACCCTAGTATATTGTCAAACCATACAGGTAAACAACTTTTAATTGTTTTCTCGTAAAACAATTTGGCGCCTATCGGGAATTACAGAGAGTGAGAAGGGACAGGTAAGGCACACAGGCTACCAGACGCTTCCGAACGAACAATAATTACGTTCGCTAAAACACAATATTAAAACTTACAATTCTAAAATATCTAAGAATAATAGACGCCACCAGATTATTCTACAATATTTACTAGCTGAAGTACCCGTTCTACGCCCGGGTGGCGAGCATTTTTATTAGCACATATTTAATTATTTATTGGCATATATTAAATACATTTAATTACATATTGGCTATGAAATTTAATTATTGGGCGAAAACTTCTTTGTAGACCACATTTTTGGTGTAAACTCTGTGGTGTTTCTTTAAGTTGCCTTGTTGGTCAGTTCCTAAGGCTTTTACCTTGACTTGCTGAAAGGACTCTGTGCTTGAAAATGCAACATAAAGTTGTCCATGACTGAATACTGGAGATGGCAAATAAATACCAACTGAATCCAGTGTTTGCCCTTGGCTTTTGTTGATGGTCATAGCAAAAGCAAGTCTAAATGGAAACTGTTTTCGTCTTAATGTAAAGGGAAGGTCAGGGTCACTGGGTGCAAGAATAACTCTTGGAATAAATACCCTGGTACCTTTAAAAGATCCGGTCAGGATTTCACAGTCAATGACTTTTGACATCATTTGCTTGACGACCATTCTGGTGCCATTGCAAAGACCTCTTGTTGAGTCAAGGTTTCGTAGCAACATTACTACTGCACCAACTTTCAAGTTAAGTCTATGAGGAGGCATACCTCCAGGTGTTAAGCTGTTCAAAAACTCCATTGTATAGTTTGCTGCCTCCTCGGCATTTGCACTGTTTTTCTGAATAGAATCTATGCTGGTATAGCATTTCAATTCAGATTGAAAATTCGTCTAAGGACATTTTCATTAAGTTCAAGTGACTCGTGGTTTTCTGGAGTCAGGATTGCACGGTTAGCAATGCTGTCATCTCCTGATTGGATGACCTCAGGAAAGACAGCAGGAACAATACATCCATTTTCAATTCAGACTGGAGGAATTTCGAAGATGCCTTCCTCTAATCCAGGCTCTTGGAGTTTTCCATTCACAAGTTTTAAAAGCCAATCGGAAAAGCCTCGGTGTTCTGATGGGACATTGTCCTCATTGGCACGCATGTTTTGGTCTAACTTTAGGACCTGAATATTTTTCCAGCACTTACTATTCTTCATGCATGAAGAAAGTATTTCGGTTCTGCTGCCATGTGGAACAACAGGGAGAATTTGTCTAAAATCTCCACCGAAAAGAAAGACCGCACCTCCAAATGGTTTTTTAGAAGGAACTTTTGGATCTTCAGCTAAGAGTTCTTTATACAGTGTGTCAACTGCATTTACTCCATGTGCTGGGGCTATTGAAGCTTCATCCCAGATTATCACTTTGGCCTTTTCCAGTTCATTTGCCCTATTAGTCCCATGTCGAACATTACAGGTTGATGTTTCATTTATTGGAATAGGCAGCTTGAAACGACTGTGGGAAGTTCTGCCTCCCTCAAGCAAAAGTTGCTGCTATGCCTGTAAATGCACATGGCAAGACTAATTCATTTTTGCTACACACATAGTGCATGATTGTGTTGTAAAGGAAGGTTTTACCACTTCCGCCAGGTCCATCAATAAAGAATAGACGTTTGGGTAAGTTAGGGTTTTCAATTGCTTCCCTGATTTTGTCGAAAGCCCTTCTTTGCCCTGGGTTGAGCATTTGAAACTTTTCTTCGAACATGGTTTTTTCGGCAATTGGATCGTAATATTTTCCAGAATGGATTGGCTCGTCATAGTTGCCGACTGGAAGTTCTAGGCCAAAATCTATCAATGACTTTCCATGTGTTCGTAGGACAGATTCAATTTCTTTAAGCGTCAAATAGAGAGCTTTTTCTCCATCAGGAAAGTGTCTCTTATAGTCTTGCATAAGATTGTCCTTATGTCTGTCGAATAATGCTGCTGCCTCCGACGGCTTACACATGATACAAATAAATGCAAACTGCCTAAGTTGTACTGGCATTTGATGGGTTGCAGCTTCTGTTAGGCAAGTATCCCATTCTGAGTCATCATCAGTTAATCCCCTTGCAATGCATGCTTCTTGGAAAGTTGCAAAGAGGATAGGATTTCCTTCGACCGTTCTTAGGTCCTCGAAAGATGTTGCTCCTCTAACATTGAGAAGGAGAATTCGGAGGAACCATTTTTCTCTATCCGTGGGACTTACGGCAAACATTCTGCCAATTGTAGTTTCATATCCTCTAAGACGTGGTTTCCATTTAGAACTTTCGTCATCCCATGTATAGTGTTCGGGAATTTCAATACATAAATACTCTCGGGCATTAGGGTCTTCCTGATTAAGTTTAAACCAAGCAAGAAGTTTGGACTTGGTGGCTTTTTGCTGTACAGCTTCAGCTTCCTTGCCTGGTATAAAACATATTGTATGCTTGTCCTCAAGGTGGACATTTAATCTTTCCACATGATCAGTTTGGTGGTGCATTTTGTATTCCCTGAGCCTCCAGCATGCTTCAGGTGCACTTACATACCGGGTCTCCAAGTAATTTTTTACTTCGTCCCATTCAATAGTAGCTTCCTGTTCTGTGGGGACAGTAACGAATTGAATATTTGCACAGTCATGCCCCTTGTAAACGCATTTGAAGAGGTATTTAACGCTTTGAATTGAGCTACAAATCTCTACGTTAATGTGGACGTTGTATTTCAGAGACAGGTATGGGTTGTATGGCACCACCCATCTGTTATCCACTTTGTTTCCCCCATGTTCAACAAAGTTACCATCATCTCGGCGTTGATATTTTGGGTAACCATTGACATTGCTGTTGGTCTCGGCACAGAAATCTTTTGGGAATTCTTTTGTGCATTTGCCGTTTTCCATACACGGTGCGTTTGGATTTAATGGACCACATGGGCCGTGTATCATACAGGATTTTACAATTTCATGTAGCCTCGGGTGGGCATCTTTATCAGGGAGGTCTGCACAGACAATTTTGTCAATTCTTTCATTCTCCCAGACTTTGTCTTCCGGGGCCATGAATAGCAATATGTGCCCATGTGGTAGACCACGTTTTTGGAACTCGATCACGTGGAGCATGCCCTAACACGTCCAAATCTATGGTGTTTGGTTAAGTCTTTAAGTAGCAATTTCAGTTTCAACTCAAACACTCTTGCTACTAAATCAGGCCGGTCGCATGTTTGCTGACCGGGAAGTAAGTTTTCCCTGATTTCCCTCCATTTAGGATTGCACGTGAATGTTACAAATAAGTCAGGTTTGCCATATTTCCTGACCATGGCCATAGCATCTTGGTAATTTTGAGCCATATTTCTTGGACTCCCTTGGAAGGTTGAAGGCAATATAACTTTCTTTCCAGGCAATATGTTAACGTCCTCAAAATTGTGGTTGTTCACAAATCGGTGAAGAACATCATAGTCTTCAGCTCTTACTGTGTTTTGATTTTTTCGAAACCAATTCAAACGGTTTGCCTCGGTCTTGCAATAGGCATCCACCATGAATTGGTGAGTCAGCTTTCCTGCGTTGAGGAACTCGTTAAAGTTTCCATCACGAATGGCAAAATGGTATGAATACCATTGAAGCTGGGACACATTTCCTTGACCAACAGCTTTCTTCAGATCTGTGGTCCACCCTGAATCCCCATATGGGAAAAGCAAAGGGTAGCACATTGGTTCACAGAGTCTACTCAGGATGGATATATTTTGTAAAATTCCGCTTTTCGGATAAATTGTAATATCCCGATTTTCTGGGGGTGCACCATCTGCACTGTGAAAAACGGCAGCAATTTCTCCTCTGGCAGTGGGAGCGTTGGTTCTGCCGGGGAGCACATTATTTACTCTTTCTCTCAAGAAAGTCATGCTATATTCAATTGGCGTTCGGTTTTCCAGATTTGCCTTTAGCATTTCGTCTTGTTCAAATTTGAGCATGTTCTTGTATTCTCTAGAAAACGGATTGATATCTCCAAGAAGTTTTTGGAGGTTCTCCATTACGACACGAATGCATCCATTGTTTGCTTGATTGTTCATTCTTTCTGTCAAGGCTTGGGCCGAATCCAAAATGTACAGTTGGGCATACTTTGGTAATTCACCTTGATTTGGGTGTAATGCAGATGTAGCGTGATAAATTTTCCCATGGATTCTGTAACAAAAAGGACCTGAACGTCTGGTCACTGATTGGTCAACTTGTGCTCCCATTGAGGCAAAGGCCATTGCACTGTTGTAGGATCTTATGTTTTCCATGAAATTTTTGGAATTTGGATCAGATCCATTCATGTAATTTGTAATGAAGGGATACATTCGTATTTCATCTAATGCAATGGTCCCTTTATGGCAGCAATTTGACATTAATTTATTTTTGAAATGCGTGGCATTGCAAAATGGACATTTAGCGTCCATTGGGCCAAGATAACTTTCTTCAATTTCGTCTTCATTGAAGTTTTCGGGAAGCAAAGCGGTGTTGCGGGATCGGACATATCTACTCAGACGTCCTCTTTGATGTTGGCGTGCAACCCTTTGTCTTTCAGCGTTTGCCTCGCGCTCTTGTTGAAGTTGATTTTGTGGCATGTTTTCTCTGTGTTGCCGGTGACTTACAGCATTAGCTTCACATTCTGCTTGAAGCTGCTCTCCTGACATGGCCGTTCTACGGCGTCTTTGAGCTTCAGCATTACGTGCTTTTTTTGCTGCAATTTCTTCAGCAGTTAGTGGTTGCTGGCGTTTAGGACCCATATTTAATCGTATTTCATTACTTATTCATTGGATCATCAGAAATACGTATAAACATAAATATCACAATTAAAACATATACAGAAATATAGGACAATTACAAAATATATAGACGTACCTGTATACAAAATTACAAAACATATCAACACAATCACATAGTAAAACTTTAAAAACTATAGGAACGGATAAATGTATACATTCGATACCGGTAAATATCATTTGTTCATTTACTTGTTACTATGGTAACACACCGATGACTGACACACTACCTACCGCGTTATATTATACAGAAATATAGGACAATTACAAAATATATAGACGTACCTGTATACAAAATTACAAAACATATCAACAAAATCGCATAGTAAAAACATTAAAAACTATAGGAACGGATTCGATGCCGGTAAATATCATTTGTTTGTTACTATGGTAACATACCGATGACGGACACACTACCTAGCACGTTATATTATAGATTTTTCCGTTATTTGATTGTTGCTTTCACTTTGTTATTGTTATTCACATCACTATTTTTTCCAATACACTTTTGTTTTGATTTGTTTAATAACTCACTTTTCGTTTTGTTCACTATTTTCACTGTAGGGTTATTTACCTTGTATGGTATTATTAATTCAAACACTTTCTGCTACAGTCTGTTTCTCGATGTATATAATATATATTTTATAATGACTTTACCTCAAGATGTTTTCTCCCTATTTGGAACATGTTTCGGGAAGCCTTGTGTTCCCATCTTCAGCCTTCCTAATTTTGAGCCTTATTATACAATTATTATACAAAATATTATTACAATATAGATAGCTACCGCACTCCTGTGACATGCCTACAGAAGATTATTTGACATTAATGGGATCGCAAACGGTTCTCAGAATCAAAAGACCACGTTCTTTACGTCTTCTGAAGCTATGAAAACTATACTACGTATATTCAGATCCTTATCTTGAGATTCCAAAAATTATTAAGTACGTAATTAATCAAATTATAATAAAATAATAAAAGTGTTAATATAATATCAATTAATATTGAGAGATTGATATTTTTTTTAACTGTAAAGCAAATGAATATAAATATAGCCTTTTGGCTAAATGGTAATTTGGACCATTGTAGCTAAGAAAATATAATTCTCTTATCAATTATTTATCACGAATCACTGTAGTCGTGACTAAATAGAACATTATTTTAAATGATGTATGTCTAATGGCGCTGGTTTGTATGAAAATAATTCATATAATATGTCTCAATTTATAAAATTGAGAAAAAATCACATAAAAATTCATATAAATAATTTTGTACAATTTATGGACAGTCATATAAGGAAGTAATAAAATGTCTGTACCATGTGCACATAAAGAATAGAGCAATAGACGTACAAAAGTAAAGGACGTGCAATTTTTCTTGAACGTCTAGGAATAAAAGCAAAGTCATATTCGTAAATTCTTATTCCTACACAATAACTACATATTTTCGTCAACATTGTCGCTTCTAATTGTTATTTTAAGGTTTATCCCGTTCAGTTGGGAATAGATTACTGCTTACAGAATTCCAGAAAAGGATAGGTGATTAATGAAAGAAAACCAAGTAACAAATATTATATGACAAAAGGTAATTATCGTGGAGAGATCGTCATTCGAGGGGATAACTGTTGATGAAAAAAGATTATAAGTAAATTATTCTAAGAGAAGGAATAATAGGAGCCATGGCTGAACGATAAGAAATTAGCCATACAGGAAAGACGAAAAGTTCACCTATTAGGTCTATTTATTATTCGTCTTTTTTTTGGTTTAATAATAGCTTTATTAAAGTAGTTACTTTCAAATATAATTATCTTGTTGGTACATCCTCTTCATTCACTTTTTTAAATATTATATATATATATATATATGTTAATCTTTCACTATGAACACTTTCTTTTTGGTAAGTAAATAAATACTATTGTATTTTAAATCCCACTGAGGAAGACGAATACCACGTCGAAACGTCTGGGAAACAAAACCAAAAACCAAAAAGTAAGTGTTCACAGTGAAAGTTTAATATATATATATATATATATATATATATATATAATATTCAAATATAAATTGGTTATATTTATAATTATAGTTTCCCACGTCAATTCGTGTTTCTTAATGAGACAGCTTGAGACAAAAATAATACGAATTCCCGAGTGCAAATTTTTCTTAATTTTTCTGCTTGGCAAAATTGATTTACGTCTTTTTTACTAATTTCAAACGCGCGGTTGCTATCTAAAGATTAGTACTGTTTTGTTTATTTATTTCACATTTTGGGTGCAAAGTTGTGAATAACAGTAACATGAGAAACAGAATATACCAACATAAGAAATAGAATATACTAACATGGGAAAAGAATACTTTAACATAAGAAACAGAATGTACTAACACAAAAAGCAGAATATGCCGTACTAAGATATAACATAAAATATACAAACATAGAAGAAAATATATGTCTACTAACATAAAGACCAGTATATATATTTATTTCATACACAATCAACCAAGTGTAACTATTCGGAGTCATATTCCTGCTCGAATTAATTGTTAATATGATAATGCACGAAAACGGGAATATATATTCAGTTATATACAACACCAAAAAAATGTAGTTACTATCGTGTTGTAGACAAATGTAGTTACTACCGTGTTGTAGACAAATGTAGTTACTATCGTGTTGTAGACAAATGTAGTTACTACCGTGTTGTAGACAAATGTAGTTACTATCGTGTTGTAGACAAATGTAGTTACTACCGTGTTGTAGACAAATGTAGTTACTATCGTGTTGTAGACAAATGTAGTTACTATCGTGTTGTAGACAAAACGTATATTTTGCCAAAAAACACATTTCTCTTCTTAGTTTTTTCACCGTTCCTCGCTTATTTTAGCGCCCGAAGGTCCGAGCTAGCGGAGGGCGACGTTCCTCCTTCCCCGAGTCCGGCACGCTTCTCTCCCCCGTTATTCCCGCAGGACCTATCGCTACTTGTTTCTGCGTATTCATTCTGAATACATGGCTATTCCATTGCTCTGTTCGAGTTTTTAAATAACGTCCAACATGCGCCGTCCCTTCACTCAACTTTACCGTAAAAGTACAGAAACACTCTACTCAGTTTAGAATTTAATAAAATATATTTGACATGTCATAAATAAGGGGATAATACAATCGAGCAACAGAGCGAATTTATGCGTGCGCGATTACGCTTTTTGTGTGCTTGTCTGGCTGTCTATTATCATACTGTGTAGAGATAAATAGTTCTCTCAATTTTGAATTAACTACATTTCCACTTCAAATTTTGTAAATGTATTACAGAAAACGATACATTAACGTTAGTGTGACATTGAGAAGTGTAGCCTGCACTGCTACATCATTATGTTGAATGTTTTTGTAAGCTTCGTATGGGAAACAATTCACATACTAAAACGTATAATACTCCGTTTAGCACATACATGGATGTCACATGAGGGTGGTTTGATAGGTGAGGCAAGTGCGTTGCAGTATTTACAACGTTCTGTGCCAGCTGATTGTTTCTGTTGTAAAAATGAGCAACTCCTGTTTAGTAAGTTACTTAGTTTAACTCCGCCATTACCGGTCCTAAGCCCGGATGAGAAAAGACGAAGGTTGTGGAGCCCTGTTGACGTAGACATTATTGCTACAGAACTTGGCCACCTACAAAAGTAGATGTTATAAAGAAACATCTAAAAGAATTTAAAACATTTATCAGTGCAATAAAAAATCGAATAACTGGCAGATTAACTGGCTGACCGGCTAGCAAAAGCAGCAACACGGAATAACGAACTGACAATCTCTTTTGACAAAATACCCGAAAGTGCAGTGATTCGAGAATTAACCGAGGAAACTACACATAAGTGGGAAAACAAATGGGAGGAAACAACAAAAAGTAAATTATCAAAGACCAACTTGCACATCAAGTTTAACAAAAACTGTTTGAGATTGAACGTTATACCTAGATACTGCACATACGCATTAATAACACAACGAAAGCTGCCACAAAAGTTAAACATAGAGCAGATATAACATGGATAAAAGAAGAGATCAAACAATTATATATTAAAAAGAATAAATTAAACTCAATGTTATATGAAGCACATTTAACATTATTAAAAGAGATACACCCAATAATCTTACCCAACATATTACAATACATTAATCAGCAAGTTACGAAGTACACCTTACCGATCGTACACAAACATGATAAGAAATTGAATATGTTAACTACAAGACAACATCACGATAAATTCGCTGGATGTAAACATACATTTTATACTCGAGTCTTTAATTTAACTGATATTAAATTCGACGTACAGGAGATGAATTTACTTAATAAAAGTTTCAAATACAATTTACCAGATTTAAATAGGAACCACGTAACTAAAGAATTAATTATAACTGAAGCAGCCATAAAAAGTATAACAGATTCACAGACACAAAACGAGTTAAGAGTTACAATCAATAGTAAAATAGACAGACATATACGGATGCATAATAACAACTTTAAACCATTTTCTAACAATTTAAAAAAGAAATATATAAGTGAAATGAAAACTATTATACAAATTAAAAATAAACTAAACGAACATAAGGCCATAGCCACTAAATCTGACAAGGGCAGCACTATGGTTATTCTACCAATAGACATGTACCAACAAAAAGTATACGAATTTATCCATAACAACAACATAAGAGCCATAGATTCGGATCCCACAACGAAGTATATAAAATAATCAACCAAACGATTAATAAATGCACACACCTTTTTGACGAAACTACACGCCGCCAGTTAAAACCCATAATCGCACATGCACCCATGTTCAACGGTTTACCCAAGATCCATAAACCAAATATACCGATAAGACCTCTTGTTAATTACACAACAGCCCCAGGTTATAAAGTATCTAAGAAATTGGTCCAATTAATAAAAAGTAACATAACTATAGACAATAATCATTCTATAAAAAATAGCATTGAACTAATAAAACTAACTAAAGACTTCAGCATTAATAGTCAGCATAAGTTAATCTCCTTTGACATAGTCAACCTCTATACAAGTGTCCCAGTAAAGACAACCTTAGACATTCTAAGAAATAATTTAATATGAACAGGAAAGTTAAATCTACAAAAAATAACAGAATTGTTGCTGTTACTGGACGTAGTATTACAACAGAATTATTTCACATTCAATGACACAATTTTTATTCAAGAGGAGGGTCTTGCAATGGGTTCACCCTTGTCCGGTTTACTGGCTGACATTTTCCTGAACAACTTTGAAAATACATATTTGCTATCACCACACAATAAATGGCAACGTAACATCTCATTTTATAAAAGATATGTGGATGACACGTTTGTAATCTTCGACGGGACAACGAGACAGGCAAACATGTTGTTACATTACATGAATAACATCACCAAAAACATACAATTCACACTTGAAATAGAGTCAGACAACGCCATAAATTTTCTGGACTTAACCTTTATGAAACATAATAATAAATTTCAATACAGAATATACAGAAAACCCACCACAACTGATGATGTTATACATGCTGATTCTTTCCACCCGCACTCACAAAAAATGGCTGCGTTCAATAGTATGATACACAGACTATACAGCGTACCTTTGGATCCCGCAAACCACAAAGAAGAAATAGATATAATTAAACACATTGCAATTATGAACGGTTACCGCAGTTCACTAGTTGAACACTTGATACTTAGACACAAACGCAGAACTAACAACCCTCACCGTGTCACGACGAACGCAATTTATATGGCGGTTGATTATACTAACAACTTTTCAATGCTCATTAGAAATACTTTTGAAAAACATAACATCCGCATCACATTTAGAACAAACAACAATATCCGTAAAATGCTAAATAATGCCACACGTACATCAATTGAAAAAAGAACGGGTGTATACAAAATGACTGGCAGGAGTTTTTTCGAAAAATATAAAAAACACTTACCCACGAGCATTTCAAATATAAATAAATCAAACTACGCTAAAAATCTCGTCTCATTGAATCATAATTACACAAATTTTGAGGCAAATTGCAAATCCTTACACATTTGCAAAAAGGGACGATATATGGATGCGGTAGAAGAGTTCGAAATTTACCGAGCCTTCAGAAATAATCCCAATAATATATTAAACGAACAATTGGCATTTAAATCGCATACACTATATGATAAGATTATAGATAACATAGCCATTGAATAAAGCCCCAACACAACAATAGATAGCATGAAAACTCCAATAAACTGTGCAGTACGTCGCTAACCAGTATTGAGTGCGCACTCACATCCGCGTACGTCGCTGTGTTTGTGGAATATATACTTAAATGTCTTTTAGTGTAACTTTTAATGTTTTAACGAAGTCTTAACTGACGAATTTTTTAATCTCTGATGATGGATTAACATAATCCGAAACGCGTAAGAAGACAAAGAAGACAAAATTAAGCGGTCACATAGACGGATTAAGGTAAAAAACTTTAAATTTTAACAACAAAAGGTACAGTAACTAAAGTGTTCTTCGCTAATATCATAGACAGATTACAAAGAAAACTCAAAATGACTCCCAACTGCACGGCAATAGTGACTAGCCACGGAAAAACGAAATCTTACCTTCACCGGTTCAAGATAATAAACGACCCAATGCGCCATTGCAGTGCAGGAGAACAAACAGTAGATCACATCATATATGAGTCTGAGATGTTAAAAAATCAGAGATAAAATTTAATCAATAGTGTAAAAAAATAAGGAACTTGGCCACCTACAAAAGTAGAGCATGCTGCAAAATAAAATTATTAAAAAAAACTATTGCTACAGAAACAACTACGATATGGCTTGCAAATACGTACGGACCTTCTGTGATCACGGGTTAGACTGTGGAACTGGATATACAAGGTAAGTTAAATATCGGTTTCTGGAATGTTTGGACTGCCAAAGCGGAACAAGTAACCGCTGAATATAAAATAGAAATATTATATTGTCGGTGAATATTATATTTGGGTTCATTACTACACACCTGAGACAAAGAAACAAACAAAACAGTGTATATGAACCGTTGCCGAAGAAGGGCAAAGCCAGTGACTTCTGCTGGAAGGCCATGCCAGAGTTTTCTAGGATGCAAACAGCATACTTTTCATCGACGGTTTCACAAAAGCAAAAACAATCAGCGGCGAGAATGAGACCAATTTATTGCAACGTCTGAGCGATGAAATAAAAAAAAATCATACTCCATTTGGGCACTAAAAAGTAACTGTTTTACCAAAATTCGTGCCCGTTCACGCTTCACCAGGTTCAGTGGTCACGTTGATCGAAATGAAGTTTTCTCTACTCTCTAGTATTACGCTCTACTCTCCAAGTATGGCTCCCTGTAATAATCCTGGATTTCCCGAGTCTAAAGTAATTATTGGGAGAAATATTATTACATGATAATAAAGTGATAGATGCTTTGAACGGCTAATATAAATAGATGAAATTGATTCTATACTTCTCATGAAGTAGTTTTATGGAAATTGCCGTTAAACATTGTTGAGATAAGTACGTCGAATTAAAAGGAGATGCTAAAAGTAAATATAATTCAACCTGAATAATCGATTTTTCTTTTCTATTTATCTTACTTATCAGATCGTTGAGTATGTTTTATGGAGTGTCCGAATTAAAATTTTATAAACTGTACGTACACAGAAGTATTTAACAGATTATTTTAACATGTTGTTATGGCTGCTAGATAGAGTTGTAGTTAAAAAAGAAGCCAGGTTATTAGTATTAGTTAGGCTTTTATATCACTACTAGAAACTAACTAAAATGAAATGTCGCAAAAAATTTACAAATTCAAACACTCATTAATTTGTAACTAGATGTTAAACATTATAGTATCCAAAATATCATGAACGTATGTTGTCAAGTACTCTGGTTTTACACTGTCGATCTTCTTCGGAAAATCGTAGAAACGTTCTTGGTACAGGTAGTGTGTGACGTTTAAATTAGGTTCAGCAAACAGAACTCACCTGTGTCACAGAGTACGAAAGAGTCCAGTGTTCCTCACACTGTGATCTGCGGGGTTGTAATGTTCGCCCGTAGACTGTTTACAGCAACTAATGTTTTTATTTGCTTTCAATTTTTGTTCCATCACTAGCCAGATTGTGGTATCATAAACGAATATGTAACACCTCAGCAGTATCTTGCAGAATTTCACTGAGTAATTTCGTATTAGACAGACAAAATGAAGATACAGATTATAATATTATTATATTATTAAATTAAATTAATCATCGGCTTGGTATTGCCGCAAGCTAAGCACACGCGTAACTCCAGTTGGCAACTGTGCTGCCACTCTCTCAAGCTTACTCGCTCCTTCCGAACGTTCATCACATTGTGAGAACCAAACAGCAGCGTCTTTCTTGTAGAAGAATATTGTGATTAAAAATATTCTTATCATCGCTAATTTTTAATTGGTTTAAATTCTCATAATAACTGCATAGAAGTATAAATTTATTAATGCATATATTTTTGCCCCAGAAAAAATAAACCGTGAACACACCTAAAACTTTATATTTTCAAATGTGAATAATTTTTTAAAATCTTACTGTTGCTAGTATACTTGTTCTACGCAAAACTAATGGTATGCACGTCTACACGCAATTTCAGTACCTAAATTAACTGATGTTACGCAAACTATACTTTGCTCAGTAAAAGAAATTGTTAATTAAAATTCGTTTTTATTACTCTATTTTTTTGCAAAACATACGTGACATTCGAAAAATAAAAATTACGAGACTATATATATGTTTATAATTAGTTATAATTGTATGTATTTTATTTATGTATTATTAATAAACAAAGAATAAATGCTATTGCTGTACAACGCACGACGTTACAAAACACGAAATAAGAATTTCCGCTTATTTTCGATCTGCCTTTTTGGGGGTCCTCACAATTGCCCTCAAATTTTTTTGATGGACTACCAAGGAAGAAAGTGTAGAAACACTGGTCTAGACACCAGAAATGTACTTTCTATCTATTACTTTCTGTCATGGATTCTTGCAAAACAATGGAAATAATTAGCATATTCCCCTATTTTAATCGCGCGCGCGTGCACACACACACACGCACGCACACACACACACCTAAGGCTAAAATTACGTTAACATGTTTACATGTTACGTTTGCAGGCTGGGGTCCAAAGGGGGTGTGACGCGAACATATGCTTTCATAGAAGAGACATTCGCTAGCCTCTCCACCCCAACTCCACTCTCACCTACACGTCGGTGGGGCCTGTTACGCCGAGCAATCCAATCCAGGGTTGTGGTAACCAATCCCTTCGGCGGAGTGGATCGGTAAGCAAACGAGAGATGGGGGTTCTGTCAGGGCATTCTGGAGGTATCCTGGGTCCTGGCCTGGCAGGATGGTGGTGCACATCGGCAGCAGGGTATGCATCTAGTGTGGAGGCTATAGTAGCCCAACGTCTGCACACATGGGCTGATTCAGTTAGCCTACTGCGACCGGCAGAGAGAGCTCGTCAGCTGAGGTGAAAGCACCTCTCTAGGGGAAGAGCGCCCCGAAATATCAAAGTTCTTGGTCATCCAGGTTGGGGGTTGGATCGGAGAATTCACATATCCCATTTGTCAAACTCTTTTATGTGCAGAAACCTATCAGTATCTCAGCCAGTCAGTTTTGGAAACTGGCGGAGGCTGTTAAAGGAGGCCTTGACTCAGTAATGGGTTGTCGCGCCGCTGAAGAAGAAGACGTTCGCAGACTGTTGTATATATATACATTTAATCTTTCAAAATGAAACTCTTTTACTGCTGAGACATTGTCTTAAGCTGATTTCCCTGTTTAGCAACTATATGTATAGAAATAAGAGTTGATTTTTGTCATTGAATCTATTTTGTTGCAGAAGAAAATTGTATAACACAATAAACGTTAAATGTAAAAAGAAAAACTACAAAACGTTTATTGATTAACCAACAATAACACCAGAGAAGTACAGAGACATAAGACGACATGAAGTGCAGTACAATATTTCAATATTAAATCATAAATATACGGGACTCAAACGGCTTATTTTTCTAGTTTATTTACACAGAATACCGGAAACATTTACATAAACCGTTGAAACAACTGTTATATTCCGCTTGCCGAAGCTGAACGTAATCTCATGACAAACAGTTATTTTGTAAATCTATATTTCAGTGCTATGGAAAAAGCATGTACAGTACATAAATAACTTTGCGTTTACAAGGGATTTCGCTTCGTGTTTAATAATCCTGCATTTCACAATCATTAAACAACGTTATCAATTCATTTATATTTAGTGAATTATAAATCGTATGATAAATAAACGACCTATTTTGTTAGCGAACATACGGATAGCGAATAAAAGGATAGTTAGGTGTATTAAGAAGGAAAGACTACAGAAGACCAATCAGAAACCAATCATAAAGGGGAGACAGAAGACCAAATAAACGGATACTCAACCACACTGAAAATAATAGGCCTATCGTTTACGAAAACAAGAAAATGAAATATATGTTCATAGGACATCTGGATACGCGAGAATGATAAAATGATTAAGAAGACTGCATACTAACAGGCGTGACGAGGGCCGGCACTGTCTTAACGTTCGAGACTCAGTATTTCAACGGCTGTGCTGCGGTCGTGGGACGAGTCAAGGTCAAGACTCGGTCTGCCTGCCCAACCTAATCGCTGGGAACAAACAACACAACGGTCTTGTTTGGCATGCCTGGGATAAATAAGTAACACACACACACGCGCGCGCGCTTGCCACTGCACACCGCACGTAGTTACTAGACGGCTGATTACTGTTAGAATCTGAAAACATTGTTCAGGCGTTCGGAAGACGTATTTATTTGTAATTTTGTGTGCATATTAGATTGAACGTTCGTACATTATATGTGTTATTTATAGAATATTTTGTTAAAGTGTTTTTTTTTTATTCGCTACTAGAAATATCTTGTGAGAGACAGTCAATTCACACCGAAACTGTGTTAAACGTATTTTAAATGTGTAGTATTACAGTGATGCGTGCTGTGGAATGGCAAACGACACCACATTCCTTGTTCGGTAGCAAAGGTGGACTGCTGATAGTACTACTACTGGTCCTGCTGCTATCTTTATTTTACGACTTTTTCTTTCTGTTATTATATTTTATTACTTAAGCCTACTTATTTAATTAATTACTTACTTACTCCTTACCTTTACGAATGTAAGGTATTACATTATCTTAATAAACTACAATTTTTTACAATATAGGCATACATTTTGATAAGTATAGCCTATACAAAATCTTCGCATACGAGTGAGAAGATAGGATATATACAACAAGTGCGTAAGTAAAAAGACTACTTGAATCTGTGTAGTCAATCCTTCCTCCAGAGCTATTAAAACTTTTTGTGAAATTGTATAATCACTTAACGTATGGAATTTGTAAGTCAATTAAATGTGTTAAAATAAAGTTACAAATGATTTTACAAATAAAAGGAAATACACTATATGTAAATTAATCAAATAAAGGTAGAGTTTTCTTTATAATAGCATCACTCAACATTTGCTAAATAAAGTACGTATTTGTAGCACACTTGACGTCAGTATACTCAAGGACTTTCAGTGGCAAAGAATTTACAAAATTATATGGGAAGCCCCCTGAATTTCTCATTTGTAATGAGGAAAATGGGGAGCCCAACTAGTGTTCAAGTAACCTTCAAGCTAGTGTTCATGACCCTCCAGAAGCTATCCTCATCTCCCCCTCCCCCAGAAGCTAGTCTCATCCCTGCCCAGGAGCATCTCCTAGTTACGCCACTGATTTGCAACTATAGATGAGGCCGTGTTTCCTATAAGGTTTCGGTATCTTTGTGGTTGTTTGGATTGGAGTGAGGGGGGGCCTATTCGATGTTTTCGCGATGGTCCTTACTGCGTTTAGACAAGCGTGTAGTCATTAAGAAATGAAGCTACCATTTTGCTGTAGCCAACCAACGATGATAAACTTAGCCTCATATAACTTTATTTTTTAGGTTTGCCATACTTTCACAGTGTTTCTGTGCGCGAAGGTCACTATAGAAGAGGGCGGAAGTTTCTTTTCCCTGCGTCCGACACGTTTCATTCCCCTATTATTCCCGCAGGACCTATCGCTACTTGTTTCTGCGTATTCATTCTCGATATATGGCGATCCCATTGCCATATACGCGTTTTTAAATAACTTCCAACACGCGTCGTCCCTCTGCATCATTTCGCAGTAGAAATACTCTCCTCAGGTCTGAATTTAATATATTAGTGTTCGATATTTTATAAATTTTAAAAAGGGGACGATAAAACGCAGGAGCATACCAAATCTACCGGTCAACCACTTTAGTGTGTTATGTGTTCGGGTGTGTATGTGTGCGTATATCTTTCGACATACGAATTAATATAAAGTTTCTTCACTTTGAATTAATATATTTCTACGCCAGTACTAAAAATTTGTCAAAGGGAATGAAGAATGGAGTACCACAGTTGGTGTGTACCAATTAGGGCACGTACAATTAAGATTAATTGTGTACAGTAATCCCAATTTTTATTGGACCTAAAATCTTTCCAATCCATAACCTCTCGCCAATCGAACAGGATTACAACACATTAATTTGCATGGTTGCTCAGTTCATTTTAAGAGCCTCCTGCCACGCTTACAGGCAATTTGGTGTCCATAACCTTTAGTAATAAAGATATTTACAAGTCAAAATTGGACCGTTTTTAATAAATTGTTTTTCACGACTCCAAGTCAAACGAATAACTCCTATTATCTTAAAATATCCAAAGATTATGGTTCAGTGTTTGAAGGCTAAACTTGAGGTCGGAGACAACATCAGGAATTCTACCGCCTCCACAAGAGGTAATCATTACAGAAATTATTAAACCTGCAAGATTTCGCCGTGCCGGACATATAGGACAAATGAATAATAACGATATCACTAGGGTGCTAATGTCGGAGCAACTGTATAGGAGTGGCGAGAAGGGATATTGAAAGTCTAATCCGGAGAGCGTCAGCATGATTCAACCAAAATTGGGGGGAAGTCATTGACGAATTGGTTGTAAATTCACTACGTGCGTCTACCCACGGCCACGTCCTGCGCATCATTTTTCGTTACGTATCCAGAGATCGGTCCTGTACACCTTTTTGCATAAACGCGTAATATAGAAGGATATATAGCCTTGGACCGTTGATAGGAACAATAAGTGTCCCGAAACATGTTCCAAATAAGGGAAAAAACATCTTGAGGTAAAGTTATTATAAATATTATATAACGTTGTGGTATATATATATATATATATATATATATATATATATATATTGTAAAAATAATTAGTAACTCGCTACTTTCTTTTTGTTCATTTACTATGAACAATTATTTATATTTCTTTTAAGCCCCACGTTTGTGTGCCAACTTGTAAAAATAAATAAAATATATAATAAGGAAGTTTATCTCCCTAACTATTTGATTTTATATTTTTTATTGTAATCTTATCCTTTCTCTATAATGTCTTATGTTAAAATAAATACTCCAACTCTTGTTCTCGTTTTGTCTCTGACTCAACTAATTTTTTATTTTACTATTTTCATTTTGTTTTGTAGAACATGAAAAAAATCTCAATCTCAGGGTTAACGTAAAAGTAATGTCAAATATTGTACAGGTCATAAATATAACATAAAATATAATATTTGTGAATGAGATTTGGTAATTATGTGTTGTGAATGTCTGTTGAATCGTGGTGGGTTCTTTGGATCATACATGAACAATACAAAAAACTATGACTACTAATAACTATGGTGTACAAGTGTACAAATAAAAATTCACTTTTATACCGTTTATATTGTTTTTGTCATATTATTTAGTTGTAACTCGATCATTAATGTGGTAATGTAGGTTCAAATATCTTGCTTAGACTTGGAGCAATCTCACCAATCTGGTAGTTCTCTTTTAGGACTTTTATTGCTTAATTCTTCACTCCTGGACTTCAAGTTTTATACTTTCGATTAAAACATTATTCGTCTAGTTGTTTCAATAGGTTTTCTTGATCATCTCGTCTTTTATCTGCCATTAATTTGAATAAAGGTTCAGCAGCAAAATTAATATGTTCTGCCTTGTTTTTAGATTTTTTCCAACAACAATCCTTCTTTTTACCAAAACACTAATTCCTTCAGTTAAGGTTTTGGCTATGATATGTTATGGGTCACAGGTTCGGTTTCACAATTTCTAATTAACATGATTCTCTTGACCTTTATTTTTTTCTTCGTCACTATATTATTATAAGTTTCTTAACGTAAGATTTTCTATTTTTTAATTATTTACTTTGTTTGATTTCACTATATGGGTTATATAACTGGTTCATATAGATTATATATTTCCTTCAATGCTCATTATAATTATGTTTAATCACTTCATTATACACAATTTTTCCTTTTTACCGTATTTCACTGTTATTCTCACCTTCTAGCACTGTCACACAATACAACTTTTATAATTATAGTTTGATCTTATTATATTTGTAAAATTTTATATCATTCACATTCTATAGTTCAATGAATAACTGTCTGAGGTAGGCAGTCATCCTCATAGTTAAATAGGTTTATTCATAATGTCTTATTTCTCACATACTAGTTTTACACATTTATATAGTCTATTATATTTCTATTTATAAATTACTATGTACATTTTTTTTTCATTTGATCTTCACTTCTGGGTATTTTGTCATCGTCAGTCATTGTTTGTCACTGTCTGATAATAATTTTCAAAGAGGAGTGAGATGTTGATGACATGAAATAATTAATTAAAACCGTTTCAAAATAATCATTCTATGATTTATTAATATTAATAGAAAATGAGCAATTATTAAAATTTTGAATTATAAAATTACAAAAATTATTCTCTTTTATAAGTTTACAAAAAATACAATATAACTTTCTATGCTGTTCATGACATATAAAAATAAACAACCATATAATCTTACTAGATAAACAGACATGTTAAACAAATTATCTAAACACTTTTTATTTCAGTGTGTCTGACTTTGACTCAAATTTTAAATAATAATAGCAACTCATTTACAAACAAAAAATAATATTAAATCTCAAGAATAAAACTAATTGTTGCTATAAACAAAATAAAAAATATAACATTTACTTCTAACCTATTATTTATTTCTACAGACACACCCAAATTTAACATATAACAGAAGATTAGTATTTTTAAATTTTCTTGTTAAATTTAATTATTTTCTTTAACTACCATTTAAATTTATGTACAGTGATTATATTTAAAACTTCAAGTCTTTACTGTTCATATATAAGTTTCTTTTTTTTTTTAAAGAGTTCTTTTCACAAACAAAAAAAATATAATTGTTTATTCATCACCTGCGTACTACCGACGTTACCGTTGCATGTGTGTATGTGTGTCCTGAATCCTGAGAATTTGATGATGATGTTATGCTGATGCTGTGTTCTCTGTCTCTACGGTTTGTTGGTTGTGATGGTCCAGAGTTCCTCCATAAGTCTTAGTGTGTGTGGTAAAAATGTCCGGATCGGCAGACCAGCCGCGTGACGTTGTCTGAAGATATCTTGAGTCTGAAACCGCCCCAAAATTGCCGGTGGTATTTATACTGGACGGCGATGTGACAAGTACAGGACTGTTTTCGACCTGTTAGATATTGTCACTTCCTGCAAAGCGTCCTTTTAATTACAAATCACTTTTTGGTTCATTTTCGCGATTTCGTAAACATACTCGTAGCACGAGCTTAATTTTTTTCTGGTCACTCACATATAACACACTTATTAATTACATTAGTAATTAACATTAAATTACTTAGCGTCTTATTATTGCACATTTCTGCAATAATTTTTATATCACCATATTCGTTAAAAATTCCTAAATGAAATGGTGTCTTTATAATTGAGATAAGTCTTTGTTCACAGGTTTAAAACGTATTAATTAGTTTATTTTTATCCGGTTAAAACCTGATTACAGACAACCCAATAATTCGTACGCATCACCCCATCGTAGACTTTGCCTGCGTTCACACACAAGCGCTGTAGTCACTCGCGGGGCAGGTGTACGTTTTCTGACAATTCTTAGTCTGCATAACACGTTTTTTTAGGTTAGAAGTACAATAACTTTGTTAAATGACTAATAAATGCATAAAAGTTAAAAACAAAACTTGTAAAGAATTTAATTCTGAGAAAAATGGTGTAAATAAAGTCAAAAAAATCAACAAAAAATTTCAATTGTTTCCAATTTTCCAAAATTTGTTTTTAGGCGAAGATTTTTCTGTTTTACGTCGGATATCATGAAACTTATGGGAGATACAGTTCTGCGACCTGTTTTATTCGATTTTCAGGTCAAAAACCATAAGAAACAACAGAATTCGCCCCTTCCCAGAATTTCAGAAAGTCTTCATTTACCCGGGGGAACCGAAACCCGGGCGAAATCTTTCGCTAGCTGTAACTCGCTAACGAAGCATTTCCGGACCTATGTTTGTATGAACTTTTTTTCTTATTTTTCGAAGTAGATTCGTCTCCTGAAGTATTTCCGTTTCTTCGTGAATCACCCTGTATATATATATATATATATATATATGTATATATATATATATTTTGTGATGTTTTCAATTTGTTTCTTCTGCAAGTAGATAATATTGTATATTCTTTTTAACACCTGACGCACGTTTCACTGAAAAATATCAGTATCATCAGAGGTTTCTAAGTGAATTAATAACAATCGAAATAATTCTATTAATATAAAATTAACGAATAATCGAATCTGTATCGATTTTAATGTAAAATAAAATAACTGATAATCGATTTATGTCGTTTAGTTAACGATTGTTTTAATGTTTATTATCTTCAGCAGCTGTTTTCTCGGTTATAATTGAAATTTTTTGTTTATATTTTATTCATTTTTATTTTTATTTTTTAGTAAATTTATAATTTTAAATAGATCGTCTTGTTTTGTTTTTATTTGGGTTTGTTCTTTAATTAATAAATTATTGTTATTGTGTTTATAAATGTTAAGATTTTCCCAAATATTCATTTTTTGACCTTTTTGTACGTTTTTAATTAATTTTATATTTTCAATGTTTGGAAACTGGTGGTTATTATTTAGACAATGTGTGGCTAAATTAGATTTATAAATATTTGGTTTTAAATATGCATTGCGGTGTTGAACGAATGTATCTCGTAGTTTTTTCTTCGTCTGGCCCACGTAAAATTTATTGCAATCTGGACATTCTATTTTATATATTCCATTTTTATTGTGAGTACTGGATTTAGTTTTAGGTTTTATTTTATTAAAAATTATATTATCTGTATTATAAGATATTTTAAATTAGTATCTTTAAATATTTTATTTAGTTTTTGAGTTATATTTCCGTAATAAATGAAGGTTATATATTTAAAATGCATATTAGTTCTGGTATCCAAGTCACGTATGAACAGTAAATTATTATAAATAAATCACCTTATATCCGTCGTGTGACTTCGTTACGTCGATTAAAATTACGCGTTTCGGAACATCTGTTCCATCATCAGATAAAATCGCTCTATTGAGGTCGTTAAACGTTAAAAACACATGTTACACATAATTGTCCACTACGTAATTCACTTGCTTCTTAAATGGTGCGCACCACGACGAAGCCGATCGGACACAGAGTCCGATCGGCTTCGTCGTGGTGCGCACCATTTAAGAAGCAAGTGAATTACGTAGTGGACAATTATGTGTAACATGTGTTTTTAACGTTTAACGACCTCAATAGAGCGATTTTATCTGATGATGGAACAGATGTTCCGAAACGCGTAATTTTAATCGACGTAACGAAGTCACACGACGGATATAAGGTGATTTATTTATAATAATTTACTGTTATATATTTTATATTATTATTAATAGATGAATTTTTAAATGTAGTGTTTTTAGGAATTTTATTAGTGATTTTATGTTTAATTTTATTTTCTAATTTATTAATAGTTTTTATTTTGTATCCATTTTTAACTGCTATTTGTTGGATAATTTTTCTTTCTTTGTTTCTTTCTGTGTTATTTAATGGGATCCTAAGCATTCGGTAAATCATGGAATTAAATACTGCCATTTTGTGTTGGGGAGGATGATTAGAAGTATTTGGTATTACTAAGTCAGTTTGAGAAGGTTTCCTGTATATTGCGTATTCAAAATTTGTTTCATTTTTCTTTATTGTTAAGTCTAAATAATTTAATTTATTATTAGATTCTTCTCCTAACGTGAATTTTATTTTAGAATGTAAATTATTTATGGAGTTGAATATTTTATTTATATTTATACCATTGTTTTGGGAAATGTACAGAGTGTCATCAACGTATCTAAAATAACATCCTAATGGGTCGTTTAATTTTATTATATTTATTATTTGTTCGTCGAGTTTTTGTAGGAAGATTTCTGATATGATAGCGGAGGTTGGGGCTCCCATAGCAAGGCCATCTGTTTGATAGTACAATTTGTTGTTGTATTGAAAATAATTTTGATTTAAAATTATTTTTAAAGTATTAGTTAACTGTTTAATGTATGTGTTACTTTCGTTATTTGTTTTCAGATTATTTATTATAATATTAATAGTTTCTTCAATGGGAATGTTTGTATACATGTTTGATATGTCGAATGAATATAATTTTGTATTTCTGTTTACTTCTACGTTTATTAGTTGTTCCGTGAGTTCGATACTATTTTTTATATTGTGTTTTGCTGGAAGTTCAATTTTATGTTTTAAGATTTGAGTTAGTAATTTTGATATTTTATAATTTGGTGCGGTCCTAGCGTTTATTAAAGGTCTGATAGGTTTATTGATTTTGTGTAATTTTATTAAAGAATTTAATTTTGGTGCACAAGGATTATCCATTTTATATTTAAAGGAGTCTTTAGGATTTATGATTTGGTTACTATTTTTTAGTATATTTGTTATTTGTGTTTGATATTTATTTGTGGGATCTTTATTTAATGTTATGCAATTATTATTAACTATAAATTCTTCTGTTTTATCGTCTAAATCTTTCCGAGAAATTATTATTGTACTATTACTCTTATCAGCTTTGGTTAAAGTGAGGTTATTAGTCGTTAGTTTCTGTTTTATGTTATTAATGGTTTTATTTTGTTTATTTTTATTTTTAATATGATGATTTTGGTTATTATATTTTTTGATATATTTTATTATTTCCATTGAGGCTTCTGTTCTTATTTTATCTTGTTTTTCTTGTTCTACATTATTAATTGCGTTTTCAGTTTCGACTATGATATTATCTATTACATATTTGTTTACATTTTTAAGATTTGTTTTGTTTGATGATTCTAGGGTAGCTATTTCGTTTTCCGTGAATTTAATATTAGATAAATTTACGAATTTTGGGTAAAAAGTGTGGTTATTATTTAATGTGTGTAAATTTTGGTTATCTTCTTTAGGTGTACTATTTATTAGTAGATTTTTAAGTTTTTTATTGATTGTGTTAAATTTAATTGTTTTGTGTTTATTTAGTATTTTAAGTATATTAATATATTTATTATTCCATGTATGATAATCAAGTGTGTTGGCTAAAAGAAGATGTAAATTAATTAATTGTTTATTAATGTAGTCGATTTTTCTGTAATTATTTGATATTTCGTCTTTAATCCATTTATATTGGGCTTGAGTAATATATTTGCTTAATTTATTGTTATTGTTGTTTTTTACTATTATTTTTGTGTATTTTGGAAAAATATTAAGGTGTAGGCATTTTTTGTTAAAATATATGTTTCCAAAACAATTAATTAATTGTTTTTTACGTTTAATAAATTGGTTATAGGAATGAGTTACATCACCTTGTATGGTGTTTTCATCCATCATTTTCTATATAAGTAACTCGATATTTCTTGCAGTAATTATATAATTTGTGATGTTTTCAATTTGTTTCTTCTGCAAGTAGATAATACTGTATATTCTTTTTAACACCTGACGCACGTTTCACTGAAAAATATACTATAGCAACGATACAGCCATATGCTGTAATGAGCATTGATTTAAATAAATATAAAATTTGTAAAATTATTATAAGTTTGGGGTAAATGGACAGGTCTGGGATTGTAAAAATGTTTCAATACTAGGGGAAATACTATTGTTATACTAGGGGAGAAATTAACCTGTTCCAACAGGCAAAGAACACCTGCTCGATTGTATGTGTGTTACGCGTGTATCTTGTGTGTGTTAGTGATGCATGTATAGACAGGAATCTCAGCTACCCTCCCCAATTAATTACTAAAATAATTATTTTAATTTACTGTGTGAAAACTAATTAGTGTAAACAAACAAAAGGCACCAAAGTGTATGTAAATTTTATAGTTATCCACAGTAAGACAATGACTTTAATAGGACACACTACGCGAAGTCAGTGCAAAATAAATGTGCCAAAAATACGCAAATTACACTAAGACGCTCAAATTAATACAGTGAGTGCTTAATCAAATTAGCTATGATTTATGCTATCTCAATTCCGTACAAAACATTGTCGTTTGGAAAAAATTGCAAATATATGAAAAGGTTCGGGAGTGGGGGCTATCATGTGATCTGCAGGTCTCGACAGGACAATTTCGGAACCAACAGGTGCGGAATCTCGAGAGGGTATAAATTAAGGGTTCGACTGAAAACCCTTCTCTTCTTTTCTAAACACAGTTGCAGTCGGACATGCTGTCCGTCGGCAGAACAGTTTTATTTTATTATAAGTCTCATCTACGAACGAATAAAGACGTTCAGTAATTATGTTTACACTATTTCGGGAAACGTAGAGTACCGGGACCGTTTAAGTCAGCAAGAGTATCAACAGAGAAGCTACAAAGAGCGACGCGAGATGCTAGACTTTAGGAGATGCTTTTTAGACGCCTAACAGCCGAACGAGATCCACCTCGCAGCAGATAGTAATTCTCTGGGACGGACCACACACTGCTGGAGAACGACGCTGGACTCTGGACATATCCAGGACCACGCCAAGCCAGGAGTAACGGAAACCCAACTCTGGACAACGCTGGACCCCGTTAATAAGTCGTAAGGTCATCAAAACTCGAGGTGACATGTATAATGCATTTATAAATGATTTTTTTTTTAAGAGCTCATAAAGACTATACAAAGAGACAATGAATTAAAAAAAAAGTTTATTTTATAATTAGAAACAATGTAATACGGTCTTATGTAAATGTTTTAGTCGTAAGAATGAGCGATCGCATATAGATAAATATAAAAAAAAGAGAGTTTAATTTTGAGATAGTATATTTTTTTTATCAAAGTAAAATAATTGAAATGATTTGATATTTGCATTTTGTAGAAAAGAATAATTTAAATTTTGAATACGAAACAAATGCCAGTCTAAGAGTAAACAATATAATTTTAAATTATTGAAAAAAAAAGAAACATTGACTGAGCAAGCTGAGGTCAGATCTGAGTTAAATGAATTCAATTAAAATAAAACTTAATTACATTAAAAAATTTTTTTTTATTAAATCACGTTTCAATAAATGTCTAGATTAAGATTATTAACATGTCTAGAGGTAAGAGTGTTTTAAATGTGTGTAACACCGTATAGCTTAAGAGATGAACTTAATAATGAGTGATATCTTGATCGGAGATTATTAACAATGTTTTATTATTTATAATGCTTGTTAAAACAATAAACATAAAATTTTAATTACTCATAAATTTACTACTCTTATTATAGTTACACCTGGTTTTGTTGTAATTATTTACAACCTGCATATACAAAAGATATCGTTGTATAATTTTGGGTCCCAAAGAACGTGGGGCCACATAAATTACAGTATATCAAATTTATGTTATGTATCGTTGTAATATATAGCCGAGAGAGAGAGAGAGAGAGAGAGAGAGAGAGAGAGAGAGAGAGAGAGAGAGAGAGAGAGAGAGAGAGAGAGGGAATTTGTTCACGTGGCAACTATTAAGTTTCTCAACCACAATAGTGGCTCATGGCGCAAAATGTTGACCATCACTATTGATAATGAGACTGAACACTCGCTACAAACAGTAGTGCTTACTGTTGTACCGTTTTAAATGGAGACAATAAAAACCTTTGCTTACGGCCACAACCCTCTTACCGTACCCACACGAATCTGTTCAAACTCAAGGACACTGACTGGAAATTATTTATAGCCCCGCCCGTTACGGTAGAAATATTTTCAACTCGGGAAATCCGATTCACATACTGGCACGGCACCGTTCTTTATTGCAGAGCCATGCACTTCCATATTGGATTACATTACATTATACACTGACAGCTGCATTACGTAAGCCCTGTGTTTTATGTAAGATATGGAAAAACAGAACGTCGACTTCTGTGTGTCTCGTGGAATATCGACTGAATTCTCTTAAAACCAGTACCGTGTCTCCTTCAGTGTAACACATCGTGTTTCATGTACATAGATAAATTATAAACAGTCAATTTATAATATTAATATATACAGCCAATTGGTGTAATAATAATAGGTGTGCAATTAAATTACTAATTTCAGATTTAGTTGTTTTTGTAAATACACGAATATAGTTTATCACTATCCCTATTATAACCGTCAGCATCAGCGTCATCGTCGTCGTCGTCGTCGTCGTCGGCATTTATTATGGTAAGTTAATTATAAAGTAACTATTACTGAATTAAGTATTTAAGTATATTCGACAATAATATAACTCAGTATGAATAATTTTATTAATAATAATAATATATATGAGTTATTAATATTATTCAATCTTTTCTTAGCAATACCTTTTGGCCAATATTATTATAATTATTTTATCAATTTCGTGTAAAGTTCAGGCGTTATGAGCCGAATGTTGAAACAACAGAAATCTTCAGCACACGTGTTACCACCGTTACAAAGTCTTGTACGATTCAATAAACTGCTTCAACTATTTGAAGTTCTGCAATAAAACCCATTTTGAACTGGATACTTAACCCACAGTTTTCATCTTGCCCAGAAAGTCCAAATGACGGTGTTTTAACTGCAAGTTTTCCTCGGTCACTAAGCAGTCCGCACTACGCAGTTATTTGAAAACGTCTGCTAAGATGTCGATAGCCTTTTAATTTTGTAATTGGCTAGTATCAAAAAACAGTAACTCATTAATCTACACGAACCGTTGTATTAATAAAATTATAATATTGTCAATTGAGCATGAAATAATAATAATAATTTTGTACGAGGAAGACTGTGGAAAAATAATGTTCGCCACAGGAGGGTCCGAACCCACCAAAACCTCAAACCCTATTTCCCATGATATGGTTCCAATTCGGGAATCAGCTTTCGCAATAAAATAAGACTAACAATTTTGTTGATAATAATTTTGTATTGTTAATAACCATAATCATCATTAATAACAGATTGAACGTGGCGTTATGATATTATTAATATGGTTTTATGAAAATGCTAATAAGACCTTACCTTATAGAATTATTGTTATCAAAACAATATGTTAAGCCCTTTTGTGGTTTTCAGCACTCTCAGGTTGATATCATCTTCGCCTTCGTTAGCAGGGTTCTTATTTTATACCATATTTCGAGGTGAATTAGTATTTTCATTGGCAGCTCAAGTTGCAGATATATTCTTTCAGTACTATAGCAGTCTGTTCTCGTCATTCATACGTTTTATCCACCCGCTTCGCGTTCGGTAGCTGCGTTATCAATGTACTAAAGCCAATGCTTTTTTACCCGTTGTGAGTATGTCACGAGAAGCAATAGTAGTAGGTTATACCCAGCCTAGCTCTACTCTACACGATAAAACGTCACTTCCGAAAGGACTTTAAATTATCATCAGCTGACAGTATTTTAACAGCAACTTTTCCGTGACCTCTAACCGGTTTAAATTCAGCATATCATTTAAAATAGACCAAGACGCAGCTAGGCTTAGTTTCTTCTTCTAATCGGTACATATCTAACAGCTAGTTCAGTTCATTCTTTCAGTCTCTTAAGGAGTCATCAAACTGTCCTCTTGATCCTTGTCTGCTTAAAATTCTTTGAGACTTTTAAGCGTATTTCTGCGTTTACTGGCATCCTTTCGTGCATTTTCCCAGTAACTTTCTCTCTAATAACATAATCATATAGCTATTACTTGACTGGACATGTTTGTATTTCCTTTAGATGAAAACATTTTAAACAATACTCTCTTGCATCTTTTGAACATCTTAAACATTTGACAGTTATTCACTACATATTTCTATAAATATGTATATTTTCATATTTTAATTATCTTCTTGAGCGTCCAGAATTGAACACAGACAACAAACTTCAAATATTCTGCGCTTTTGACTGGGCGTTACTCCACTGCAGGTCGAGCGTCGCTGATTTCTAAGGTCCAAGAAATCATTCTACCATTCCTTACACGAATCAAGGTATTGATGGTAGATAAGATGTAAAAATAAAATGTTTAACCAAAAATTATAATTCTGTAAATGCAGACAGTGAACCTGCGTTATCATGTTTAACCCATAGCTTAAACGTCTGGAAACTGTGTAATCAATTCCACTAAAAAAAATAACATTTTGCTATTGATACTGACAGTAGGGTGTGGACTGTTTCACAACTGCTGTCGCTAGGCCTAAGTGTGTTTTAGACAAGAGTCAACAAGGCCTATTGCTGAGCATATCTCAAATGCTACACAGAAACTACATATATATGTATCTCGATCTACAGTTTTAGAATATTCAAGTTACGATATATTAATTAAAAATACATATAGATTAGTCGGCTAATCGATAAATAAAAATAGGGGGGTCTGGTTTACGTAGGATGAGGGTTACAAACAGTTACTATCGATTTGTCTCTCACAGGGAGTTAATCGAGTGTACAGTCACATGGTTTTCCTGCGCACAAGAGACAATTATCCGATGTTACGACAACGCGCTCGTGATTGGTGACTCATTTCCTTGGGCGGTGTTATTAGTGATTGATTCAGTACACGTTTGAGCCGATCGACGCTTAAGGCCAGATTAAGTTACGAGTGCGGAAGAAAGACCGCAGCCTAAAATACAAAGTACACTAAATGACTGCATTCGAACGATGATATGATGGAAAGGATGACTATAGTGTGTCCATTGTGGGATATGAAACGGTGGGAGCACTATAGGAAGGATTGAGACACTGGAATATTGGAATGTTTTTTATGTTGGCCGTTTTAATATTAACATTTTTTCTTTGCTTATTTTTGAGAAAAATTGCAAACTAAAATTAAAAATCGAACAAGTGTAAGAGTCGGACAGTTTATCCTTACATGCATTACTTGAACGTTTTGTTCGTAGTGTACATTACTCGTGTGGTTAATGTGTATAAGACATCTTACTTAACATATATTGATAGGCCTACTTTTTGATTATGAAAATAGTAAAAGCGATTTTTAAATATCTTAATACTCCCGAGTTACTGAAAATACCTTTCCACATTTAATACAAAATGAATCAATGAATAATGAACTAACATGGAGAATTCCTCACGAATAATTGGATTCATCTAGCTAAAACCGTATCTGATACTAAAAACGTCAGCTGCATCTAGAGTTTTATAATGCTGTAAGAACTTTCAAAAAAGTACAGACAAAAAAAGAGAACTATGTAATGCACCTGGTAAATAGCGTTACAAAGATATGAAAATTCTACATGATTTTCTTCGTGTCATGAAAGCACAGGATATGGTTGCTACAAGAAAAAAAAGCTGAACACAAATGGTAGAACTTAAATCTCTATATGACCCAAACCTATGTAAAGTTTGGTACTATGTAATTTCGTAGGCTATCATCGATTAAGTGTGTACATGGAAAATAAAATTTAGTTTTACATTTTTTATGAAATTTTAATTTTTTACTACATATTATATGTTTCTATCTCTCACAAAGTGATTTACTTGGAATTTGTCCTTATCTGATCCTTCTGTAGGGCTAAATACAAATTTTGACATTCATCTTTCATTTATAGATTACCATATTTTAAAGTATATAAAAACAAATATAGTTTCTTCTTATTATTATTAGTATTATCAGCGTGGGCTGGCACCTTGGTAACGTTCAGACTCAACCCTAAACGGCTGTCCTGCAGTCGTGGGATCTATTTAGGTAGCTATTCGCTCTGTCTGTCCACCCCTGTCGTCGGGGTAAATAATACCAGCGGTCTTGTATGGTATGCCTGGGCTAGAACGTGAGCTGGTACCATGGCCAGGCTGCACAACAGACCGTAGGCCTAATGGTTAAAGAGAGAAGATTATTATTTTGTTGTTGTTGTTTTTGTTACATTATTACTATTATTATTATTATTATTATTATTATTACTGACCAAGAGATAGCAGTGTTAGGAAGACACCTCTCCCAGGCTCAAGTCTCAGAGCCTAAGAGTCAAACCGCCCCATGGTGACTAGTGTTTGTTGAAACTTTATTAGGCATTATTTCCACAATAAAGTTTTTTTTAATTTTAAAATTAAAAAATTAAAAACAAGATTATTACAATAAATATATTTTTACAATAAACAAACTTATTGACAGTCTAAGTGGTTTTTCAGGACAAGAAAAATGAGTCCTGAAAAATTTAACGTACCCATAATTATAGACTGACAGGTTTAGTAACAATTGGTTAACTGTGCAAAGATAAACAGTACTAGTTAATAAGTAAAGGCGACAGTTGATCTTCTTTGCTATGAATCGGAATTAGTATCAGTAGAAAGTAGAATATGTATTGTTGACTGACCAAGTGGCACACGGAAACTGGGAGGCTTACCGTAGTATGGCCAAAATGCGGAGACATTTCCAGTCGGGTACAATATTCAGATTCAATGGAAACAATGATATTCAAATGTTCCAAGCAATACTTTCAAGTATTCAAAATCTTGCATCACTTAGTATGTTCATTATTATTAATCTTAATGAACAGAAAGGATTCACGTTATAATGTGTGATTATTATTAACTGACTAGTAAATGTATGAAACTACAAAGCTTCTTAATAAATTTCATTCGTTTTAACTGACCATTATTTCTATTTTTATTATTTCTGACAGTTTACAATAACAACTTGAAATTGCAAAAAAGATTGTTACTTCCATATTCCTTAAGGAAATGGAAGTATGGTGATGGCAAAAAAAATCGTGTTCGAGATTATTGCAGATTCTGATTGTACTACACTCAAAACATGAAAAAAGTCGTTTTTCGAAAAGTGTCTGTGTGTGTGTCTGTCTGTCTATCTGTCTGTCTGTGTGTCTGCTGTAGATTTTTTCTATGGCAAACGATAACAGCCGCAAATTCAAACAGAATCAAATAATTTTTTGCATACAGCCCTGATTTGTAGAGTACTCACGACCTATTGTTTTTAGTGAAGATCGGTTGAGGGAAAGGGGTAGTTTACCTGCAATGGTTTTTTTATCAAGGGTAATTTTTTTTTGGTAAACGATAATAGCCGCAAATTCAAACAGAATCAAATAATGTTTCGCATACAGCCCTGAATTATGGAGTTCTCAAGACTAATTGGTTTTGGTGAAGATCGGTTAAGGGAAAGGGGTAGTTTACCAGCCACGTTTTATGTTTTAACAAGGGTAATTTTTTCTATGACGAACGATAACTGCCGCATATTCAAACAGAATCAAATAATTTTTTGCATACACCCCTGAATTGTAGAGAAATCAAGGCCTTTTGATTTTGGTGAAGATCGGTTAAGGGGAAGGGGTAGTTTACCTGCAACCTTTTACGTTTAACAACAGTAAAGTACTTGAAAATTCATTTAAACTTTTTCAAACAATGGTAATTGTTAAAAATAAAATAATTTTGTTGCCAGGCAATAAAATTATAATTTTTTCATTTTAGTGTAAATCATGTATGAGAGAAAATTATCGTTCGTGGCAGGCAAGCATATCTCAGTTATGTAATGTTTACGTTTCCATTTTATTATTATGACTACCGCAATAAAAAGGCAGGTAAGACACACACACACACACACACACACAAAATTCGCGTTATTTCTGGCCTCATTCATGTTTATTTTCTTACATTTGCACGCTTTTTAAATGGAAAGTGCCGAAACCCATACCAACATAACGCGTGCAAGCCGAAAAAGTGTCCAGCGTGGATAGCGATTTGCTTCCTGTGGATCGCTGGGCAGTGTAACTGCACGTGTTTACAGAGGAACGATTCATAGACAGACTTTTCGTCTTTAGGGAATGAACCCTCTGCAAAATGCTGAGAGTCCATGAGTGACTTCGGAGCGCTCCTTCTTTTCCGCGTGTTTGTTCTGTGAAACGTACACTGTAGATTCGCAGCTTTACTCTAAGTAACGCTCAATAGGAAATGTTGAAAATTTTTGTCCACGGTGTACCCTCATACACACTAAACCTGCTCTGATGTTTTAATTACGGACATCATAATATTAAAACTTTGGAAACTTGAGCACTACTTAATGGAGATCAATCATTAACTTATACAAGCCATTAATTTTATGCATATTTTTTATATATATGTGTACAACGTTATCGGCAACAAAGAAGTAGTTTTTGTTAAAATTCCTTCCCGGGATATTTGGCCGTAGTCCAATGTTTTCTACAAAACCAGACGTTTCAGCAATGCCATCGACTTCCATCATCAGTGAAAATCGAGTGCGATAACGTGAGGTGGTATACGTTAGTGACCACAGTACTGTGGTTAAGGCTGAAGCAGTAAGTAGAAAGAAGTAGTTTCTATGGTAATATTTCATTTCGAAAATGATTTTAAATATAAATCTTAGAATATGGAAGTCATGTATGGTTCTCCATACCGATATTTTTTATTATCGTAGAAGGGCTCAAACGTGTACTAAGTCAATGACAGGAATAGCTCAAATACGACTAAACGAGACGTCACCTATCAGTCACTCACTATGACATCCCTGAATACAGGTCGCCAATACATACGCAACGAAATATGTGGTCATCGAGAATGTTACTGCTTGCGCTGAATGAACGGCCGAGTTACAAATATCGTATTTAAATTCAGGTGGTATTCAAACTTGCATACTTAGTATTCATTCATGCAAATTTTATTTTATGGAGATCGTCATCGACTGACATAGCGGTCTGGATCTGCAGAAACTGAAGAGTGTTCAAAGTCAGAAGATGAAATCTTACGTTTCCTTCATTGTCATTCGGATTAAACAAAAAAAAAGTAATAAAAAACTGTGTAAAAAGCATAGTAGTGAGACATAGGTCTAGGTTATCATTCATAAACTGCAACAAATTAAAAACATCGATCTTGTGAAGTTCTCTGACACGATAGAACTTTCGACATAAAAAATACGCAGTATTTTCAATATATTTTAAAGATTTTTATGGGCCAATTTACAAGATCACGTCTTAAACGCCCGCGGGCGTTACTCACAAAATTATTGTATTTTATTTAGCCCTTCTTATATTCAACAAAAACTGAAAATTCTTATTAAAATTTATGCTCCAAACAATTCGCCTGAGTAGGCTTTACTGTAACAGCGTTGCATTTTACAAATCGTACTAACTTTACCAACCTTGCAATCCATTCAGCAGTGTCAAAATTAAACAACTGTTCGTCAGCAGCGCATACTTTGTACAGTAACACGTGTGTCGTGTTTAATTTTTATGAATCGTTAAAAAAGTGACGACAATAACGGTCGGAAAATTTTATTGACGAGGATAATTTCATGGATAACGAATTTTTGTAGAACTATTTTCATTTTGTATGTAAATGTATGCTATTGTCCTATAAACAGATTGCACTATTTACTAATACAGGTATTTTAACATACTTTAAAACATAATAAACATAGTATATATATTATTTTTACAAATTATGATTGTGTTTATGTATGTACGTAATTATATTCTTAGGTAAGTATTATCTGAGTATCAAGCTATAATATTTCCGTAAAGACGACTATTATTCAATAAATATTTTGTAGAAGTTACAACCAATTTCCATATAGAAATACGTTTAAAGATCACTAAATTATGAAATAAATTAAATTCTTGTTACAGTTAACTATTCAAGTTTTCTGACTGTTATGTATATTTTAGTGCTCAATGAACTGTTTACGCACGTCAGCGTCGAGTAGTAGTTTCAGTGTTGTGATTTATAAATAATTAATGGTCTCAAAACAATATTCATAATTACCGTAAATACATATCAAATAATAAAAATGATTAAAATGTCTAAAATTTAACGTCACTTGAATGGATTTTAATTATTTGACACCACTGATATTAATAGGCCTAATTTGTTAATAACCATTTATAGATACTATTATAATCGGATGTGCAGACTTGCATTCAGACATATAGTAATGCAATACTGCGGGTGAGCATGCACTGAAAAGTACACATTGATCAAACCACGTGAGCAGGCATAACGTCTTCTCCACGTATCGCGTACAGTAAAAACAAAATCAATATTTACAGCATACGTTAGAAAAGAAATTGTTAAATGCGACGAAACAACCGTCACATTGAAGGCCACGTTTTATTCGAAGACGATTTTACGTTTGGCGAAAATATAACTTTTTGCCCCGGTAACGTTTTTAATTAATAAAAAAAATCGCGTAAATAAACAGTCAGCCTGTTAAAAGTGTTAAATTACGAACAATATTTCACCACCACGACTACGTACATACATATAACACAAATACGATACACACGAAAACCTAACCTAACTGGTAAAAGTGTAGACATTTACTTACCCTGTGTGTTGCGCACCGCCCTTAAGATTCAACCGAAACTCTGCGAAGATACACGAATCACGTACGCTCAATCTACATCACTTCTATACATCGTAAACGTACGCTACAAAAATAACTGAGTGTAACTATGCATACAGCAGGCAGCAGACTGGAAGATGGTGTCCCGATAAGTATGGTACTTATCAAGACTGGGCTGAAACTGAAGGTGAAAATACAAACACGGCTTATACAATGGTCGGCGCATGCACGGCTAGGGGATGATGTCACCGCCGACCAATCGCCGTCCAGCGTTTCGCGCACACAGCTGACGTCACGTTAGATATCAGCTTCCAAGCTTTGGCTCTAACTTGGAAATCGATATTTTCATTAGTACAGAAGTGAGAGTATGAGAGAGGAAGCAGAGGCGCAAAAGAGATGAAATTATTAAACAACAACAGAGCGCGACAAGACACGACACGGCACGACTGTGCGTAGGTTTACTGAAATACTGTGACACGTCTCGCGACCCGACAAATGGATGACTAAATAAAATGACACTCAACTGACACTCTTTCGTAAACTTTCCAGCGAACAGTGACTAAACTTATCAACAGATACGCTTATTACATGAAATCCACTTTTTAAATCGTAAATACACTTAAAATTCTCGAGTAGGCCCCTACACACTAATATTTCATTAAACCACATTACTTACAGGGGTACAAACCACTATAAATATATTGCTTAACTATTTTAACCGCTTAGTTGGTTATTATAATCGTTTTAACGATTCATGTGTTTATATTTATTTTGTTATCAACTGTACCAAATGGCATACAATATTAATTTTTGTTTGTTTCCCATTTCTTCTTCATCTCTCATTCTTTTCCTTCTTCAGTTTGCCTTCTTTATATAGTATTTATAAATAACATACTTACCTCTCTCTTTACTCTGTGTTTTCTTTCTTTACTTTATTTTTATTTTTACTTATTGGGGATTATTTTTTATCAAAATTTATCAAGTTTTTGCTCCACCTCTTTACCGCTCTTCATACCTACTTCGTTTTTGGAAATATTTATTCATACAGTTATGTGTAACAAAACTAAAAACCGACTTTAATTTATTAATTTATGAAGTTCATTTGATTTTCGTGGAGTCACGGTTGGAACCGCACAGTTTAAACACCGTAAATTTTCTTATAAACTTCTTTTCAAGTAGGTACTAACTTCACAAACTTTAGTTTCAGCGATCGTTAAACGTAAGGAATAACTTCTATTTTCCAGAGAATTATCTTCACCAAAAAAGTTAACTAAACAATTTTTTTTTTTACGTAGGTTATTTTGTTTTTTCTTAAAACGAGTTAATGAAACGTGCAATAAATATTTATCGTCACTCATCCGTCGTGAGTGATATTGATTGAAACCACCATAAATACATTGGTTTAGCACTGTAATCATTTCATTCGTTATCATAATCACTGTAATTTGTGTTTATGGTTGTCTTGTACAAACGTATACTGCACTCGTATTATTTCCTCTTGTTCCTCTTCTCTGCATATTTGCATTATAGTCCTTATATTCTCATTGTCTTTCTTTTTTCGGGCTGCCATTTATTATATTCCTTATTAATTTACTTGTTGCTTGTTAGGTTTTATATTACCAATCTGCCTTCATTAATTCGAACTACTGCTGTATCAATCTTATTAGCTACTTCATTTAGTTTGTACTGCGGGAATATGACCAACAGTAAACAAGCGAAAAGCATGACTCGCGATTGGTAGTAACCGCATTAAGCACACGTGCCTGTATTAATTTTTTTTTCTAAAGTCCTTTCCGTAGTTACTGACTTTAGACACATTTAGCCTGATATGACCAGAAACACAAGCAGTAGCTCCTTTTTCTCGAGAATCGTCTCCACATCTTCTGTTTCCCAAAAAATTAAGCAAAAAATAAATTGACTTTACATAAGGTAGGTGGTGCTGTTTCAACACAAGTTATTATGCGTACATACAACACATGTTCGTCACTACTCATCCATCGGGGTTGTCAGTGATCAGAACAAGATTATATAGACTGGTTAAGCATGTTAACAAATCATTTACAGAAATAACACTGTTGCACACCACTATAGAAAATTTTTCCTATTAGCGCTTTCAAGCTTCACAGCTCATCATCAGAGAGGAAAAGAGAGGAAATATGTTTCCGACATTTGTTTCAGACATATTTCCGATCTGATGATAAGCTGTGAAGCTTGAAAGTGCTAATCGGAAATTTTTGTATATACTGGTGTGCAACAGTGTTAATTCTGTTTATGTTTGTAACTACTAACAGAACTTTATTAATTAAACAAATTATTTTGTCACTTCAATCATTTTAACCTTTTTTTGTATTTGCGTTTAAATTTACTTTGATTTTAAGAATTTAAAGCATTGTTCCTTGATTATTCGATAGTTAACAAAGGATTTTTCATTCAATATTAATTTTCTTCTTTTTTCTCATTTTTCGTTGTTTGAATTTTCTCGTTCTATTTGTTGTTATATGTTTATCCGTCATCATCCCTTATATATATGAAGTCACCTATGTTGTTGACTCGACGACTTAAACAGTCGGACCAACCAAATCATCAAAAAAAGAATGACCAACTCTGGGCTGGAGTTGTGGATCAGTGTGTGAAACCGAATAACGTTTTCATATCATTTACTGCAGGACATGACACTTCTTCAATGGGTAGCGGCTTTATTATTAATATTTTTTAATAGTCCCGGTTGATTAATTCGAAGCACTGCAGGTCGCGCAACGGTCAGAGCGCTCGAATCTCAAGCGAGGTATCGCGGGTTCGAATTTAACTCAGGTTGGACCACCCGCATTCTGGGTACCTGGACTCATCAAACGACGTGTACTGGCCTACTTGTATACCGTTTGGCTTATATCGGACGTTTTGGTTTTGCCGTAAAAGACCGCGTCCAGTATATCGGACGTCATTTAAAAGTGCGTCTGTTTTACAGGAATCAATTCTAAGAGCTGCCAACGTGTCAGATGTAAAACAAACATTTTTGGTTTTTACAATTCAACCATCAGATATCAGTATCTCCTTTTTTTAGCACTGACATGGTACTGAAATGACAGTTTCACGACTTGATATTTTGCTATCGGTGTTCGGGTTGGTTACGTTTACGTTATTTTTATCACTCACTATTAGTAAATAAACATAATTAGGCGTTTACTTAATGTAGTTTCACACTTCGTTCATACTTCCGAAAACTGCCTTAAAAATTGGCGTTGCGTTGAGTGTTTACATTTTGCACTACAGACTTTGCCGACATTTTAGGTTATAGTTTGGATTTTTTAATTTATTATAATAGTAATTCGTAACAAAGTAACCAATAGAAATTATATAAGTTTCTTTTAATGGGTCTTATTAAAAATATATAGTTTGAATCTTGGTGAAGTGAAAAAATTATTTCAATTTGATAATTCAAGCATATGGAATAATTGGCGAGTTATCAATCTCCTTGAAATTACATAAAATTATTTTTACAATTTATAACTTACAAAAATAACTTAAAATATATTTACAAAACCCTAATACTTGTAAACATTTAAAATAAGTAATTGTATCATTTCAGTTTCTAGCTTTGATGAAATGTATATACACATAGAAAACTTTGTACATTTTTGCAGCGTATAAGTTAGTACATAAATGTTTGTTATTATATTTGCTTCTGTTACCAATAGAGTATTACTTAGCAATATATATATATATATATATATATATATATATATATATATATAAATGAATTAACTGTAGGAGTTTGGTGTGCCAGAGATTTTTATTTGTAAGATGAGGAATAAGTTGAATACAATTTTATAGCCCAAAAATATTATACTGTGTTCTATATCACAAACGTGGCTTTGTGCCTTTAAAAGAAACACAATTTATGCCCAAGCATGTATTATATGTGGAAAGGGATGAAGAAACTACAAAAACGGCAAAACCAGGCTGGGTTTTTTCGCCTATTGTACCAGTGTAATAAATGCCTGTCCCCAAAGAAAGAAAGTAGTGTAACCTAAGCACAGCAGCAGCAGTTTCGTAGAGGTGACGCCTAAGAAAGTGTGGCAGGCACGACTGTAAGAATACGTCGCTGCTTGGCACGTCTACAAAGCTGCTACGACTACAGTACATTGGTCATAACGGCCTGTCAATAGAAAAGAAAGGATACATTTAATTAGTTTATTATTCGATAAAAAACGATGAGGAGCTTCACGCAGTTTTTGTGATTTTTAAAGTGAAAAACTATAGTTCGACATACTGTACAGGTGTGGTAATTTTACATACGACGAGAAAACATTTGTACTTGTGTCGGAAGAGATATTGTAAACAGGAAAATCGTGAAAGACTTCCGAATGACCTCGTACGGTCTATAACGCGTTATCGGGTACTTGAAATAATTTGTATATGACGAATTACCGCGGATTGTAATACAACATTTTTGAAAACAAATTATACCAACTTTTAAAAGTAGAAATTTATTTTAAAACACCTGAAATTATTTTATAAAAACCTCTAAAAAGTAAAAAATAATTGTTACATTCAAATTTATACAACACGAAAATCATGAAATTTCACTAATAAACTCTGTACAACAACATTTATGTTCTTAGTATGTTGTGCTGGGTGGCTGAAAAAATAGTATTCACATAACTATTTCAATACACTTAGTGAATTCGGTGCCAAGTAACTTTTTGAAGTGAGAGCTTCATATACTTCACTATGGTGCCCGGCTCACTCCTGTATACCTCGCGCTCCTAGGTCAGTAAACCGATTCAACGTGTAACAAAATAGACGAAACGAAAAAGCAATGTTGCCAATTAATCACCGAATGCTACAATATTTCACCCTCATAAAAATTACCTTAAACATAAGGTAGAACAGACGAATTCACATTCGTAGCTTCTCATGTACGTACCCTACAGGTCACTATTTTCTTGCGGGTGCGCGAACTCCCTTCTTAACTGTAAAATCAAAATTATTTTACACTCTATGCAACTCCTAGCGGTTTCTAATGTAACTATGACTTGCGTTTTAATTTCACAAAACACAAAACATTATTTGGTGTTACGTTTGATGATTTAGTCAGGCTAAAAATGTGACCATTTAATTAATTTGGCTGGACCAAATTTGGAAAATGCTTTGACCGCTTTTTCGAAAATCACTTTTTACTGCTAACTCATTTTCAGTAGAATTTCATTTACATGCTATAGGGTCAAAGAGCCATAGAACAACACCTAGAGGTATCGTTCTGCATGCGTTTGGTGAGTATTGAAGAACTCCACACAGTTTTACATCGTAATTTGAGAATAACAAAAGCCAATGATACAAGCGTAACCCCAGTAACGCAGTAATCCCAGTCTATTATTGAGTTTCAAAGCACAAGTGTAAGTATAAAATACAGTATTCTGCTGGTACTGGAGTACTGAGCCACTAAAATCCAGAAAAATCCAATACTAATTTTAAATACTATGAGACTACCGCAGGAACATGTCCTTTTAAATAAAAAATATTTACTAAAGTCGGTCCAATCGTTCTCGAGTAATCGGCATACGTACATAAAACAACACAAGGACGATTATAGAACCTCCTATTTTTTGAAGTCGGTTAAAAATAAAACAAATATTTATACAGAATAAACTGACTGTTACCAACTGCAGACTTTATAAAATTCAAGGAATTTTTTTCAGTATTTTAAAAGGTCAAATCTTCGTGCCAGTAACAAAATAATAAATAATAGATTGTCCAAGACAGCTCTCTCAGGCCGTTATTGACAAACAAGTCACAATTAACAAACATAAAGTCAAATTAAAATAATGCCGCAATTTTGTTTAAATCAGCATGCTGCAAACGTTGCAACTGACCCTGGACAATCACGACTACACAGATTGTTGCTTATTCAGGTCAGAACGTAATCGTAGATAACCTGAATTTAACATAACACTTATACATCTCACGGAAGGACATCAGTGGGTTAGGCCTACATGTAAAGCTGCGTGTCACTTCTAAAGGCTGAGTGGACTAAGCAGTCAATTGCCCTGTTGCTGTATTACGTAATCTGAAAAATTTAATTTAAAATGTTTTAATTTTAAATTTCAAAGAACATTTATTTTACTCCTCTGAACCTTATGATTATATTCCGATTATCAAAAATTAAATCGATTGGTTTGCGTTAACATGCTGATACACGGACTACATGGCAGAAAATCTTTGTACTTTGTTAATCGTATTTTGAATCTTATGATCTCAATGAAAATCGCTATTTCATATAGCGACAGAGTACACTCTATGTAATCACCATAACTGACCATGTTCCATAGACATTATTTTAGAAAATTTTGGATCCTTTTGAAACTGCTCCGTTTGGCACAGCTCCGTTAATACAGCTCCAGACGGTTTGTAAGACTTGGTTGAACGTTTAACAGCTGTAGTGCCAATTTGGACTTACCTAAGAGCTTAATAGAAATTTCTACCTTCAAGTCGAAGTTGAGTTATTTTCCTTTTGTTACTGTGAACATCGTGTTTATGAAGATAAAATTGCAGTCGATATATTTATAATATTAAAAAAAAAAATTTAACGCTGTGAGCGAATTTTGTAAAAACAAAAACTAGAGTAATCTACGAGGAAATTCAAATAAAATCACAAAATTCAGTCTTATATTACAAAATCTGAAACATAACAACTAGTTTTTCACTTTGTGTTTTCAAGTCGCCATATTCTCCCACTGTTGAAAATGTAATGAAGAACTGTACCCAGAGCTTATTGGATTTCAATGTAAGTCGTTACTCAAAGACAAAATTTTACAATTCGAAGTCCTGTTTCTCAAGTACTACAGCTGTGTTTCAAAGGGTAGTTAGATTACAGTACTCACCTATAATGTAACTGCATGTACTTCCTCCGTGATTGGTTATACATGTCGGCCACGTGATATAGGCCTATGTCTGGTAAGACGTTTCTTTAATAACCATGTGTAATCTTTAGACACGGAAAGCCGATTTGTTCTCATCTACAACATCTGGAGTTACAAACATGCTTCTATCATTTGGATGACGTATCGTGGATCCACCTGTAAATCGAGGATCACATAAAGGAATTCAAAACATGATTGAATTACCACACTGCGGCTCAGTGGACAGATCTACACACTCATTATCAGAGTTGACAAAGGTGAAGATTCGATTCGATAAAAGCTTATTGTCCCACGTATTTCCCATACAATAAAAACAAAAGCTTCTCAGGAAGACATGTTGAGTGTTCGACCGGAAACACTGCGTGTAAACGACTTAAAAGTGGTACAGTAAAGCAGCAAATTAATTATGTATTTTCTACTATTGACTACTCACAGTCAGACATAACACACTTTTGAGTTTTATTGACAGTACTGTTTTAATCAATGCAGTACTCTACATTAAATAAGATCGATCAACGTTTATAAAGTTTTTATCAAGCCAAGACCAAAATACACGTGACAATGAACTCGATTGAGAAAAAGGTTAAAAGTCACATCATGATTTGCTGCAATCGTGGTCTTAACTTTACAGAATCTGAGTAAGCAGCGATGTCGGTAACATCAACCGAGTAGGGTGCTGCAAGAAAGTCGAAGAGGTACATAGTGTTGGGAAAGTTATGCGGTAGTATCAGACGGTATTTACTAGACTATTATCACATCACATTCGGTTGATGATAATATCGCAATAGACGTACTGACAGCGAAGAGGAGGAAACAGTTAAGGAGTTATCTCGTCCTTTTTATAATGTAAGTAATCTGTTTTACATTTCGGAGTGTGAAATTTTTTTACAGTTCCAATACGTAACCACAATGTTTCTCTCGTTTTGCAGTTTATTGAAGTAAGTGAACATTCAGTTTGTTTCAGTTTTGATAATGTTGTAACCTCAGCTGCTTTGCTTTTTTACATTGTTACACTCTCTCTCCATATTACATTACTTTCAGATATGAAAAGATGAAGCCTCAAACGTGGAGTAAATAGAAACGTAGCAACGGTAGTATCTGGAACCTGCCACGCAAGGGAGTATCACAGACAACAATGTCTGTGAACGAAAGAAGAATGCTAGCATGAGTAAATAAAACACAGGCAATTTCGCGGATAGACTTTAGTGTCATTAGACTTCAGAATTAAAAGTGTTCAACTTGAATGAAGATTAAAAGATTATAAACAACAGGGGAAAGAACATATAGAAAGAATGTCAGATTCAAGACTACCCAAGTAAGTTTGGAAATATAAATATATAGGAATCAAGTGTGTGGGTAGACCCAGGAAGAGATGGTTGGAGGATCTTTGAAGGCGGAACAGGCCTATGCCGTGATGATGATGATGACGATGATGGTGATGACTAATTGCATGCCATCGCGTATCCGAATCAACGGCAACGAACTGCCTGAGAAAGCTGTAGGAAATCTATCAGCATTCAATATAATTCTCATAAAGCATCATACAATGTTTAAAAAATTCCCTCACCTAAACCTTATGGAATACTGAAACGAAGATTGGTTTAAGTAACCGCCCGCTAAGCTGTTCCTAGAAAAATAGTTACTAAAAGTCTTCGTTTACTACGCGGTTGACAAGAAAACAAGCGTTTATAACAAGACTCCCTCTTGCCCTGAAGCTGCTGACACACAAACACATCCTTCGGTTACCTGATAGTAATTGACACACCGTCAAGCAGGTAGGGAAAGCGTGATAACGCAAAGGACGAACGTGAGAAAACTGCCACTCCTCACCCGCGCGGGGAGGTAAATGGCCTTGAGAACTGGTATGTGGTATGTATGGTAACAAAAAAAAAGAGATTTTTTTTGTTACAAACCAGGATGAAAACAAAATACTGTCAAACGAATATCGATGCTTTAAAAAAAGTACTACAATGGCATAATGGTTGAATGGCACTTTCGTGTATTGCTGTAACTTTTCAAACAGCTCTTCACAATTTTCATACTGCTAAACGGTTATTATGTTCCCCTCCTGTTTTGTCTGCTTCCGTACAAAAAAAAACAAACAAACAAGATACAAGATAGTATTTGAGAAGATAAAAGTCATAATGGGCGATGTAATGTTAAAGGATCTACTTTAACCCTGGCATTCATAATGCTGTGAGGATAGTTTGGCCAGCGGCAAACATATTTGTATGCAGATTTCGTCTTACATAGACTTGATGAGTTTTTGGCCTTTTACAAACAAAATTAAATTATATTTTGTGTGCAAAACTATGAACAAGTAAAATGGTGAAATAATCTAGCTAAGACATTTTCTCATATACAGATTATAAGTAAATATTTTTGTTGTTAACAAAAAGAAATAGTAGTAAAATAAATTGACTGTTTCGGCGTTTCTCTGTAAAACAGTCATAGTAAAAATCATTGCACCAATGTGCTGTTTTAAACTAAACCATTTATAACCATTCCGTTTCTAAGTTGACTGTTTTACACTTAATGTTGTCGATCTAAATGCGGTTGGTATTGAAGTTACATTATTTGCAAATTTGAAATAACTTTCAAACTCTCTACAGGCTAAACTCGTGTAGAATACAAGACTTTAGAGTTCAAATCGAAGTTGGCACAACCTTACTAACACGTTTTTCTATATAACATCAAACCTATAATTAAACAGCCTTACAATTTTAAACCTAGTGCAAAACTTACTACACAAACAGAAATAACCTTTTCAAATACTTCGCAGTTTAAAATGCTAATTTTTGACGTTTCTCGCATGGAGTACGATGGCACAATCAGATTTTGATGCTTGCTTTGTGAAAACGTATGTGAGGCATTGCACAATAAATGAAAGGGATGTTTTAGCAGAATATCCACCATTGCACCATTGCAACATCTAAAACCAAATCAGGTGATACGTCTTTTGAACGGCACGTAATGGTATTATAACGCAAACAACACATACCAGCAGCGGTGCGCGGTCGCTTGGCCGGTGTGGCAATAAACTATACTTCTAGATTCTTGAAACGGTGTGGCAAATTTCTTCCACAGCCTCTGTATCACTGCCATAACAGCACTTCACCTTGTTTCAGAGTACCGCGCTCTCCTTCGTCTACGCACTAAATATAACATCCTATTGGATATTAGAAGACGTTTGAACGAAACGACTACGGTAGATAGAACACTCCCCACAAGGTATTTGCGAAAAATATAACTACCGCACTTTTATCAAGTATACGTATTTTCTAAACTGTTTAACTTAGTCGATATTGTTAAGATGTTTTATTATTATTGTATTGTCTATACAGTATTATTTATTATCTATAGGTATATTCAAATGTTTACGTGTTTTTATACATTTATATTATTTATGTTATATTGGTAACTAGATTAACGTCACTATTTAATCTAATTCTATTTAATGGTTAATGTTTACTCTACTACTTAATCTAGTATTGAATGACTTAGGCCTACTAGTTTGTACATACACAGTTCATACGGAAAGTCAATGTGCACTTGACGTAATGGAATAATAATAGTACCAATCAACTAAGTTAATTATATAAGTTGTACAGTATAATTATAAATTTTATGTAAATAAATGATATAGTTGTATAATTGTAATTGTATAAAAGTTTTTATATAATTATAATTGTATAACATAAAAAAATGTATTTACAATTTATATAAAATAAATTATTTATATTGTTATTAATAATAATAAAACTTTTCGTGCAAGAATATGCTTTATTATGTTTTCAATATAACACTGTTTCATTAGTATAAACTATCATCATCAGATGTATGTATATATTCTGATGATAGTTAATACTATTGAAGCAGTGTTACATTCAAAAAATAATTAAAAATATATTCTTGTACGAAAAGTTTTATTATTATTAATAATAATATATAAAAATATATTGCAACGAAAGAAAATGAACGCGTAGACAGGTAATGGTAATAATAATATTGTAACATAACAAGATGTTACCTAACCTAAGTGTATGTTATCAGATTTTATAAGGACATAACAACCATGTGAATAGAAATATAATAGTAAAAATAACCAAGAAAGGAGAAACCAAGAAAGAAGAATGAAGCAGAAGTGCCACATGAAACAGTAACCCAAGGGCTGTTTGACACTACAACTAGACTAAGACTGAAACGAACTGATGGACAGAGTAAATTTACACTCAGCTGTCAATCCAGTCAGTAGTTGATGTAAACCGAATGTTATATGAAACTAAAAAATGAATTAATAAGCAGTTAGATACTGTGAAAGCAGAATTAGCATTTTGCTGATAATAGATTTGACAATGACTAGTAAATTATGAATGCCAAAACTAAAGTTAACAATGGCTACATAGTGAGAACAAAGATGTATTTCAGCCTCAAATATACTTGTGAGAAAAGAGAACTATTTATAAGAGAGAATCTTATACAAATAAGAGACCTCCAAAAATTACCGAATTGAGAACCAATAAGTGTTATTAAGGCAAAATTCCAATATAGGCGATATGTCTTAACAACGCTCAGACCAAACATTAGTCAGTAAATTGACTATGGAGAATTAACATAAGTGTAAATTAAAATACACCGAACAATGGTTATGCCCTGACATAACAAAAGACATTATTAAAACAATAGGTTTAATCATAATTTTAATTGTTAAACAGTAGATTAGAACGAGTTAGCATAAAACGAAATGTCATAGTAAGTAGGATCATTCGTTACAATGTATAGAGTTTAGGTGTACACATAATGTTCAATAAAGATGTCAGTACAGCGTTAATGGTGTTCCCATATAAACATTTGAATAATAAAATGATATGTGAACACAAACAATATTAACCAAAAGTGTAAAATCGGCGACTCAGAAAAAGCAGACGACAGTGAAAGTGATGTACCCGAACACTGGTTTTATAACAATGTCGGTCAAAGTGAAAGTAATTCGATATCGAGTGATATCAAATTAAAGGAAAAAAAACGATCTTTAATTTGATAATGATATCAACACAATCGCAACTGTATTTAGTGCGGGAGAGATGTTAGCATCATTCTAAAAATGTGCATCAGAAAACTGTTTATGAATAATAACAAAAACGACAGCTAGCTGCCACCTCTGCATTTGACGGTTAGAAAAAGCCGTTATCAACTGCCAAAAAGTGGTACGTCACACCGACACACCTGCCAGCGCCAATCAGAAAATTAGTTAGTAATTAACATTTTTACCTAAGGCCGATCAAAGAAGGGAGTATATAAAGACGAAACAGCGAATTTTGAGGCAGACTCTTACTGACTAGCGTGTAGCACAGACGTGTGCCCGCCATCTCTACATTTTTATTAACTCTTAGCGTCATTTACATATTACATTGAAACAAATAGTTCAACAACAAGAACGACTACTTCAAGTTCATCTACAGCAAACAACAGTGATTAAGTGCAGTATCATTTTAATTTCGTGCGGGGAATAACGAACAGAAAATAATTTATTATTATTATTCACGATCCATTTTAATCAGAAGAGGATCGCATTATTCTGTTCTTGTGCGAGTTTAGTGCCGAAACCCAGTAATCATTATAATCCGATTACTGAAGTGATTAATAAGTTTTAATTAAATAATTAAAACTCAGAAGGTAACAGTGCAATCATTACTAATTTTTACCTGAGCGCCATAACCTGTACTTTTTCAACACTAGCCTGTACTGACGCAAAACACGAAAACATTTTAAGATTACACAACGTCTCTATTTATTATACGAATTTGTTATTATAAATTAAGCTATATGTTAGTTGTAAGGGTTCTCACTTGATAAATATTGTCATTAAAAAAGCAAGCGTTGATGAAACGCGCGATCTTTCAACAGATCATTTTTAATTTTGTTTACTTTACGAAAGTAACCTAAAAACTTGGTTGATCAATTGTATATCAAAAAGATTGTTGGATATTGTGTAGGCATAATTGTTTTCTTTCGTGTCTCAAAGAATTCACTACTGAGATTTTCATAATTCTAATGTTAAAAATAAATAACATCTGGACTTAGCCAGATTTATAATTCATGTTCTGAGCAAGCCGCATAAGGCATATAATAACTGACTTTTAATTGTACAACTTTTTACTACTGAGATTTTCATAATTCTAATGTTAAAAATAAATAACATCTGGACTTAGCCAGATTTATAATTCATGTTCTGAGCAAGCCGCATAAGGCATATAATAACTGACTTTTAATTGTACAACTTTTTACTACTGAGATTTTCATAATTCTAATGTTAAAAATAAATAACATCTGGACTTAGCCACATTTATAATTCATGTTCTGAGCAAGCCGTATAAGGCATATAATAACTGACTTTTAATTGTACACCTTTGTACTACTGAGATTTTCATAATTTTAATGTTAAAAATAAATAACATCTGGACTTAGCCAGATTTATAATTCATGTTCTGAGCAAGCCGCATAAGGCATATAATAACTGACTTTTAATTGTACACCTTTGTACTACTGAGATTTTCATAATTTTAATGTTAAAAATAAATAACATCTGGACTTAGCCAGATTTATAATTCATGTTCTGAGCAAGCCGCATAAGGCATATAATAACTGACTTTTAATTGTACAACTTTGTATGTTTGCATTATATTTGTTTTTTAATTCTCTATGAGGGTGTAAATAAACCCATTATTAACAGCATCACCTGATTTTGATTTATTTCTATAGGATAATTAAATATTTTCTTTTAACAAACTTAAACAACCTTCTGTTGTGTTTAACATATTGGAATAGCATTGCCAAAAGGTGACACACAATTATATTAAATTTTCTAATAATTCAGTAAATCTATGTGTGGGTTTTACACGGGATTTTCCCTGAATAAATCCGTGTGGCGCCCACTAATTAATAAACAAGGTAATCTAACCTTGCAACCAAATTGAGTTGGTGTTTGTAAACTGAGTTGACAGTTTAGTGAACTTCTAGTAAACACGATCAGGTACGTAAAAGTATATTTTTGTTTATGATATTGTCCAGACATTACGAGACGTGACATACTCAGACTACCTGCAATCTGGAGAAGAAGTTTTACTACCAGTTTCAACCAGACGAGAACTATTATCAAGCAACCAACTGCTATACTTCACGTTTTAACTTAAGCTAATTTAGCATTTAATTATAATCAACTTCACTATTTTATTTATTTAATAGAAGGGAATTCTTTTTAAACAAGTATAATTAAACCATTGTAAACACACTGTGAGTAACTTTGAATGTTTCATTTTAAATTACTTTACTACTTTAGTAACCTTCAATTAGAAACAACTATTCCAAACATTGAGGTACCTCAAAAGAATACTTCACACATAATTGAACTTTGTTTTAACGAGACTTTTAATATTTTAACCACGAATATAAGTTTAAATAACAACACTTTTATTTTATTTCAAGTTAAACGAAATTTTAAACGTAACTTAAATTTGATTTTAATAAACGAAAAAACCCCTAATTTTATTCGGTTATAAATTGGCGCACCAACTAGTGTGGCTTAAAAAATATTAAATAAATATATTTTTTATATTTTATATCAGCCCGGTAGACACGAAAAATTAACATGCCGCACACCCACCAATACGATACAAGATATAAGGACAGTAGGGTAGGAGAAATGCAACGGGATGTAGATACATACGAAGAGCAACCCACAGACGAGATGCAAGTTATTACAATCAATAATATCGAAACTAGTACCGACGAAATACCTCATGTAGAACCAGAGATGGAAATAATAGTCAGCGACCAACCGAACAAAACAACAGAAGGGACGAGGATGGAGAGTATGATGATGAGAATGATGGAACAGATGACGAAAAATAATGACTCGATGAACAAAAATATGGAAGCATTGAAGGAAGATAATCGAACTTTAAGGGAAGATGGTAGGAAATCCCGGGAAGAAAATCAAAGGAATGTCGAGGTGTTAAATAGAAATATGGAATCACTTAGTAAAAATATGGAATCGTTGAAAGAGGACCTAAATAAAAGGATTGACAATACTCATAAGTCCATGGACGCGCTGAACAGTAAAATCGACGATAACAGCCAAGCCATTAGAGAAGAATTGAACACCACCTTGATCGAAATTAGCAGGAGGATGGAAGAAGGCAATGATAAGATAAACACAAGAATAGACGTGGAGATTGCCGTTGTGAGGGAAGAAATCGTCGAAGTAAATAAAAGGTGCGAACAACACGACCAGGACTTGCAGCGAACCAGAGAAGAGGTCGACGGGAGACTCAATACCATGGAGAATAGAGTCTTTAAAAAGGACGAATCAAGATGAAATTAAACGAGTAAGGTTAGACGTAGGTGAGCGCTGCGAAGAAGTGAGTACCTCAGTGGACGCAGTAAGGAATTTAACTGTCGCAAATCGAGAGAGGATTGAAGAACTCAGACAGCAGGAAATAGTGCAAATGCGGGAGGAGATTGAGGTTATCCGCAACCGTCCGATACCAGGTCAGTACCTACTACCGAATGATAACCGCGACGCTATCAATTTTAGAAATTATCGACGAAATCCTATCGAATTTTTAGCGCGTGTGGAGGAACACTTGGCACGGATTAGAGAGACTAGGTGGAATAACATAAAAAGTTTGATCGACGAATACTTTAAAGAAATATACAACAATTGGTGGACCGCAACGCGTCACGAGGTTCACAGCTACGATGAATTCAAAACTCAATTCCGCGCAAAATATTGGTCCGAGGCGACGCAAAACATCGTACGAGACCATATATGTCACGGAAAATACGATGCGAACCGAGGAGGGACCATGACGTCATACTTTTTGGGTCAGGTATGTCTCGCACGAAACCTAGAAACAAAGATACCGGAGGAATGTCTTGTCACAAAATTATCTTATCACTTTGAGGAGGGTGTCGCAAAAGCACGTCAGTGGGGACAGATTAAGACAATAGCAGCTATGTCCGCGCTGCTCGAAGATCAGGAGCACGAGGGATATTACCGTAGGAGTCGTCGACGAAACGACCATTTTAATACCATGGGCGGCAATACGAACAATAATAATAATAACTACCCTCGAAATTCTCGAAGTAATTTTAATAATAATGGCCAGACGAACCAAAATTATAATAACGCTAATCACAATAACAATAATAATAGGCCGAATAACCCGAGTAATAATAATAACAGTAATAATAATGGCAACCAGAATAACAATAATAATAACAATAACCGGCGACCCAATTTTAATAACAACACCAATCGACCACCAAACCAAGGCGGGAATAACCAACCGCCGCAATATCGCCGAGCAAATTATGTACAAGCCAATTACGACTCCGATAGAAGGCGACGATACCAACGTAGAGACAGCTACAGTGGAGACAGAGGAAGCATGAGAGGAGGACGATGGAGGAGTAGTAGCATTGAGGGTGACGACCGCAATAGCGACTACCGACCGCATGTACATTTTGTTCCAGACCAGGAACCCGTCCATCAAGGAGGACGTACCATGACGGACGATAGGAGTAGTGGGAATGATCAAGACCGACGCAACGAGGAGAGTACAAGCTCTTTAAACTCCTCGCGGCAGTGAAAAATTATGGTAACATAAACCCTTCGCTGAACCACTCTATTGGGTTTGATTACGGCAACAATACGAATAAAATCACCATCTTATATAACCATTACTTGAAAAATATACGACAGGAATTGCTAGAGGAAGGAGTAACCGATCACCAGCAACACACCCACGATATAGTATACGTGACGGCCGCAATTAACGAAGTAACTGTCACGTTAATGGTCGACACCGGGGCCAATGTTTCACTAATAGATAGCACCGAGCTCAATCGTATTCAGGAGGAGAGCAGAGTCAGCATATCGACGCTACCTGTTACGAACATCATCCTGATAGGAGCTACAGGACGACAAAATAAATCAGTAAAAAAGCAAGTTAGGTTAGAAGTAACCAGCCAAGGTGTGACCATTCCAATGATTTTTCTAGTAGCAACAGGTCTACCATTTCGTAGCTTGATCGGCTGCGACCTTCTACGTAAACACTCAGCCATAATCGATTTAAGTTCAGACAAATTAACTCTGAAAACGTCTAACACGGATTGGATTGCAGACATTGTAGGAAACCGAGAAGTTCCCTTGGAGAGAACGATATTCCATATACAGCGAACGACCAACCCTAGAAACCAAGTATTTAGGCACGAGCTGGAGTACAATAATGATAACAATAACTTATGGGAAGAAAAAATCAGAGAAATAAGACAATTCCAGTCAACTGACAGAAATAAATCTCCAAGTTCAGACCAACTCAATAGATTAATAACAATATATAATAAATATAGACACGTATTCTCAGACCTACCAGGAAAAGTTAAAAATTATCAATGTGTGTTGCATTTCAAGGAACCAGTAAATTTTAACCGCAAATCTTACCCCATTGCATATTCCCTTAAGGAGGCTGTTCGGTCTGAAATCAATCAGTTAATAGAGGATGATATAATAGAACCCAGTCAGTCCCCTTATACCAGCCCTATAGTGGCTATTAAGAAAAAGAACGGTAAGGTAAGACTTTGTTTAGATGCACGAGAAATAAACAAACACCTAGTCAATAACCGAACATCTCCGGGTGAAATTGAAGAGATTCTAAAGAAGTTCCATGGTGTACAATACATAAGCTCGTGGGATACGGTCTGCGGGTATTGGCAGGTCGAGCTGCATCCCAACAGTCGAAAATATGTTGCTTTTATATTTGAGGGACGCAACTATCATTTTAAGAGGTTGCCATTCGGGCTAATAAATTCAGTAGCCATTTTCATACAATGTATGGATCAGGTGTTAGGACAGGAAGCACTGAAATTCACGACCGTCTATGTGGACGACCTGCTCATAACGTCCACCAATTGGGAAGAACATTGTCAGAGAGTAGAACACGTGTTGAACAAGCTATCAGAGAATCATATTACTCTAAAATTGGAGAAATCCCAACTTATTGCAAAGGAAGTACAGTTTTTAGGTTTTCAGCTCACCGAATTAGGGATAACTCCTTCAACAGAAAAAATCGAAGCTATTCAGAAGTTCCCCACCCCCAAGAACAAAAAACAATTACAATCTTTTTTAGGATTGTGCAACTACTATCGAAAATTCCAAAGTAATTATTCGGAATTAACCACCAGACTGTCTCCGCAATTGTCCTCGAAGGATAGATGGACATGGGGTCCAGCACAGGAAGGTATATTTAATAAGATCAAAACGAAGTTTCTAGAAACAGTAATCTTGCACCATCCGGATTTTGATAAACCTTTTTATTTGAATTGTGATGCCAGTGACATCAGTTTAGGCTCCACATTATACCAAGAAGACGACGAAGGAAACCACCTGGTAATAAGCTTCGCGAGCCGTACCTTAAACAAATGTGAAAGAAACTACAATGTCACTGAAAAAGAACTCCTGAGTGTAATATTCGCATGTAATAAATTCCGCACATACATATTAGAATACTCGGTTACTGTTAGAACAGATCACAAGTCCATATCCTTTTTGAAGAGCTGCAAATTAAGTCATGGGCGGTTAGCAAGGTGGACTTTGGTCCTACAAGAATATAACATTAATTGGGAATATGTCCCTGGCAGAAAGAATATAGCCGCCGACGCACTATCACGGGTAAACCTTACAAATCAGACTTATGAAGGCGAAAAGGAGACACTAGCCAAAGTGTATAACATATTAAAAAGCCGGACAGAATTGGAAAGCATTATCAAAGAAATAAAGTCACATCAAAGACAAGACGGTAGACTGGCACAAATATTCCAGAGGTTGGATGATAAAGATGTAAGGATAACTCCATATTATTGTGTAATTGATAATATATTATTCATTAAAACTAAGTATCGCGATCACGGTTGGAAGCTATTTGTACCTAAAACCTTAGAGAAAGAAATAATCATAGACTACCATATTCGCTATGGGCACATGGGTGCTGTCAAGGTAATCAAGGCGTTGGAAGAACATATGTATATAAAAGATATGAATAGGAGAGTGAGGCAGTGCATCAGAACCTGTCAAGTTTGTTAGATGGTAAAATGCACGAATGAAAGAAAGGAGGGACAGATGATACCCATAACATCTTCGGGGAAACTAGAAAAAGTTTTTGTAGACATCTGCGGCCCATTTCCTAGGAGCGGAGGTCGCCACCAGTACAAGTATTTATTGATTATCTTAGACCATTACACTAAATACATAAAACTATACCCTATGAATCGAGCAACTACCCAAAAGATACTCAACTTAATAATACATAATTATTTACCCGAGGTAGGTTGTCCGAAAACCCTGATCACCGACCACGGTACACAATTTAAAGGACGGAGGTGGAAGGACACACTGATGGAATATGGGATAAAAACATACAAAACTGCAGTGTACCATCCCAGTAGTAACCCTTCGGAGAGAGTATTAAGAGAAGTGGGACGAATACTTAGAACTTATTGTGCAACTCAACAAAGACAGTGGAGTGAGTATGTCTCAGCTGCAGAGGATTTTATCAATCTAGCATATCACCAATCAATTGATACAACCCCATATAATGCCATGTTTGAAAAACCTCCACCCAGAGAGATCAGTGACCTTATTAAATTCCCACAAAGCCCCGAATACCAATTTGATAAAGTCCAATACCATAATAAGATCATAGAAAAGTTAGAACAACGTAGGAGAAAGTATAAACGGCAAGCACCAGCCCGAATAATTAAATATAAAGTAGGAGAACAAGTACTATTAAGAAATAGAGAACTGCCCAGCACAATGGAGGGCATAACAAAGAAATTATTGTTGTTATACGTAGGTCCCTATGTGATTACAAAGGACAATGAAAACAATACCTATGAACTCACTGACACGATAAATAACAAAGTTAAAGGGACATACAATCAAACATCGTTAAAAAAGTACTATAGTTAAAGGAAATTAATGAGAATAAGTAATTACAGAATACCAAATGTTCCAAAGATGTAATACTAAAAACTGATATGGGAAAGGACACCTGTATAACGTAATCATCCCCAATTATAGACCCAATAGAGTGGAAGAGCACAAATAACCCCATGAATCAACTATTAAAAAAGGATTAATATTAAGGACGGATAATATGTATTAGTAAGCAACTTTTTTCACCCGAACGTTTAGGGTATAAAAGATAAAATATATATATTTAAAAGACCATTACTATAAACAAACTCATTTGTTGTTAAGCTACAAAATATTGAAGGTAACTAATTGACCATAACTAATCAATTTGCCTTATCAAGTTACAAAAGTGTGTAGAATTAAAATAAGCCAAACTATTTGTTACTGGTGATAAAGAACCAGATCTAGCACACCAAAGGATAGAAAATTATGTAATGTCAATCAAATGATTTAATAAGAAAAAGACATCTATTATATCACAAAGAGCCAGTAGTGGCATGTAAATACAATTACTATACTATACTTAGAGAAAAAATGTGTATCCAAATGAATATTCTATGTAACCTAATGTTTATAAAATGATTATTGTGTACCTCTCATAAAACTCAAATATTATATAAAATCGTCCAGAATAAAGGTTCACCCAACTAACCTTTGAAGGAGTAGAGAGGCAGTATAACAAAGTGTGTAAAATAAAAGAAGGACATTATGATGGAATGTAAGGAAAGAAAAAAAAATATTTGTGAAACAAACCATGTAAACCCCAAGAATGTCTATGAAATTAGACATTAGTATGTTATTATATTGTCAAATGAAATTGCCTTTATAGAATATTGTATAGTATATAAAATCATCCAGAATAAGTGAAAACCACCATCACTTGAAGGAGTAGAGAAGAAAAATAACAAAGAGTGTTAATTGTAAGAATAACTATTGTTATAATGGAATGAAAGGAAAGAAAAATGTTTGTCAATTATTAAATATTGTACATCAACAGAATATGTCAGAGAACATCAAACAAAAAAAAAAAAAAACCATTTAGTGTACCAACAATGTAAGCCCTGCTAATTCAGGATGAATATAACTTGTTAAGAAAGATTTAATGAACTATTGTGAAAACAAAAATATTGTAGACTCTAGATAGAACAAACCAAATGCATAAGTACTATAAGCATCAAAATAAGTGTATAATCTTAAGAATATGTAAGCGAACCAAGCAAATGGTCAACTAGTACATAAGTAACTATATAGCTGATAAAAGCATAGCTAAAAGTATCAAGTCTAAAAGAAATAATTACCTGTAAGAAAGAAAGTATGTTAGCTAGTATAAAGATGGAAATGTGATCTAAATGAAAACCTCGGATACCTTGAATATTATGGTGAATATATTATGTTATTGAATATGAATGTTATGTGATATTTTTTTTGAGTTGTGATAGTGCAACTATTGCCAGGTGCAATGTTTATTTTTTTTCTCAGACAGAGAAGAGTAATGCCTCTGAATCTGAGAACGTGTAGTGAGGAACGGCAGAGGATGTTAGCCATAGTGAGCCACCCTGATTCCGAAACCTCTACAACAGTTAGGGAATTATATTATATTAATGTATCAAGGAATATTATGAATGAATCTGTGAGGTATGAATTATAATAACCATTAAGATAATCACGAATGTAAAGATATGTGATAAGAAAATAGAATGTGAATAAGACAGGAAATTGTTAACTTAAAAAAAAAACGAGATCTATTGAAGTTAAAAGACTTAGAGAGTAAGCCACTTGAAAATACTAGTAAAGTAAAGAGTTCTATCACTAGATAAAAAGTCAAGCTAGAGTAACACACCAATAGTATGTTTAAAAAATCAAAGAGTACAAGAAAAAATTTTTTATTGAAGTATACTAAGAAACTGACATGAATTGATAATTGTACAAAAAATAAATTTTTTTCAAATGATCAATTTTAAAGAGGGTGTATATGTAACATAACAAGATGTTACCTAACCTAAGTGTATGTTATCAGATTTTATAAGGACATAACAACCATGTGAATAGAAATATAATAGTAAAAATAACCAAGAAAGGAGAAACCAAGAAAGAAGAATGAAGCAGAAGTGCCACATGAAACAGTAACCCAAGGGCTGTTTGACACTACAACTAGACTAAGACTGAAACGAACTGATGGACAGAGTAAATTTACACTCAGCTGTCAATCCAGTCAGTAGTTGATGTAAACCGAATGTTATATGAAACTAAAAAATGAATTAATAAGCAGTTAGATACTGTGAAAGCAGAATTAGCATTTTGCTGATAATAGATTTGACAATGACTAGTAAATTATGAATGCCAAAACTAAAGTTAACAATGGCTACATAGTGAGAACAAAGATGTATTTCAGCCTCAAATATACTTGTGAGAAAAGAGAACTATTTATAAGAGAGAATCTTATACAAATAAGAGACCTCCAAAAATTACCGAATTGAGAACCAATAAGTGTTATTAAGGCAAAATTCCAATATAGGCGATATGTCTTAACAACGCTCAGACCAAACATTAGTCAGTAAATTGACTATGGAGAATTAACATAAGTGTAAATTAAAATACACCGAACAATGGTTATGCCCTGACATAACAAAAGACATTATTAAAACAATAGGTTTAATCATAATTTTAATTGTTAAACAGTAGATTAGAACGAGTTAGCATAAAACGAAATGTCATAGTAAGTAGGATCATTCGTTACAATGTATAGAGTTTAGGTGTACACATAATGTTCAATAAAGATGTCAGTACAGCGTTAATGGTGTTCCCATATAAACATTTGAATAATAAAATGATATGTGAACACAAACAATATTAACCAAAAGTGTAAAATCGGCGACTCAGAAAAAGCAGACGACAGTGAAAGTGATGTACCCGAACATTGGTTTTATAACAATGTCGGTCAAAGTGAAAGTAATTCGATATCGAGTGATATCAAATTAAAGGAAAAAAAACGATCTTTAATTTGATAATGATATCAACACAATCGCAACTGTATTTAGTGCGGGAGAGATGTTAGCATCATTCTAAAAATGTGCATCAGAAAACTGTTTATGAATAATAACAAAAACGACAGCTAGCTGCCACCTCTGCATTTGACGGTTAGAAAAAGCCGTTATCAACTGCCAAAAAGTGGTACGTCACACCGACACACCTGCCAGCGCCAATCAGAAAATTAGTTAGTAATTAACATTTTTACCTAAGGCCGATCAAAGAAGGGAGTATATAAAGACGAAACAGCGAATTTTGAGGCAGACTCTTACTGACTAGCGTGTAGCACAGACGTGTGCCCGCCATCTCTACATTTTTATTAACTCTTAGCGTCATTTACATATTACATTGAAACAAATAGTTCAACAACAAGAACGACTACTTCAAGTTCATCTACAGCAAACAACAGTGATTAAGTGCAGTATCATTTTAATTTCGTGCGGGGAATAACGAACAGAAAATAATTTATTATTATTATTCACGATCCATTTTAATCAGAAGAGGATCGCATTATTCTGTTCTTGTGCGAGTTTAGTGCCGAAACCCAGTAATCATTATAATCCGATTACTGAAGTGATTAATAAGTTTTAATTAAATAATTAAAACTCAGAAGGTAACAGTGCAATCATTACTAATTTTTACCTGAGCGCCATAACCTGTACTTTTTCAACACTAGCCTGTACTGACGCAAAACACGAAAACATTTTAAGATTACACAACGTCTCTATTTATTATACGAATTTGTTATTATAAATTAAGCTATATGTTAGTTGTAAGGGTTCTCACTTGATAAATATTGTCATTAAAAAAGCAAGCGTTGATGAAACGCGCGATCTTTCAACAGATCATTTTTAATTTTGTTTACTTTACGAAAGTAACCTAAAAACTTGGTTGATCAATTGTATATCAAAAAGATTGTTGGATATTGTGTAGGCATAATTGTTTTCTTTCGTGTCTCAAAGAATTCACTACTGAGATTTTCATAATTCTAATGTTAAAAATAAATAACATCTGGACTTAGCCAGATTTATAATTCATGTTCTGAGCAAGCCGCATAAGGCATATAATAACTGACTTTTAATTGTACAACTTTTTACTACTGAGATTTTCATAATTCTAATGTTAAAAATAAATAACATCTGGACTTAGCCAGATTTATAATTCATGTTCTGAGCAAGCCGCATAAGGCATATAATAACTGACTTTTAATTGTACAACTTTTTACTACTGAGATTTTCATAATTCTAATGTTAAAAATAAATAACATCTGGACTTAGCCACATTTATAATTCATGTTCTGAGCAAGCCGTATAAGGCATATAATAACTGACTTTTAATTGTACACCTTTGTACTACTGAGATTTTCATAATTTTAATGTTAAAAATAAATAACATCTGGACTTAGCCAGATTTATAATTCATGTTCTGAGCAAGCCGTATAAGGCATATAATAACTGACTTTTAATTGTACAACTTTGTACTACTGAGATTTTCATAATTTTAATGTTAAAAATAAATAACATCTGGACTTAGCCAGATTTATAATTCATGTTCTGAGCAAGCCGTATAAGGCATATAATAACTGACTTTTAATTGTACAACTTTGTACTACCGAGATTTTCATAATTTTAATGTTAAAAATAAATAACATCTGGACTTAGCCAGATTTATAATTCATGTTCTGAGCAAGCCGTATAAGGCATATAATAACTGACTTTTAATTGTACAACTTTGTACTACCGAGATTTTCATGATTTTAATGTTAAAAATAAATAACATCTGGACTTAGCCAGATTTATAATTCATGTTCTGAGCAAGCCGCATAAGGCATATAATAACTGACTTTTAATTGTACAACTTTGTATGTTTGCATTATATTTGTTTTTGAATTCTCTATGAGGGTGTAAATAAACCCATTATTAACAGCATCACCTGATTTTGATTTATTTCTATAGGATAATTAAATATTTTCTTTTAACAAACTTAAACAACCTTCTGTTGTGTTTAACATATTGAAATAGCATTGCCAAAAGGTGACACACAATTATATTAAATTTTCTAATCATTCAGTAAATCTATGTGTGGTTTTTACACGGGATTTTCCCTGAATAAATCCGTGTGGCACCCACTAATTAATAAACAAGGTAATCTAACCTTGCAACCAAATTGAGTTGGTGTTTGTAAACTGAGTTGACAGTTTAGTGAACTTCTAGTAAACACGATCAGGTACGTAAAAGTATATTTTTGTTTATGATATTGTCCAGACATTACGAGACGTGACATACTCAGACTACCTGCAATCTGGAGAAGAAGTTTTACTACCAGTTTCAACCAGACGAGAACTATTATCAAGCAACCAACTGCTATACTTCACGTTTTAACTTAAGCTAATTTAGCATTTAATTATAATCAACTTCACTATTTTATTTATTTAATATAAGGGAATTCTTTTTAAACAAGTATAATTAAACCATTGTAAACACACTGTGAGTAACTTTGAATGTTTCATTTTAAATTACTTTACTACTTTAGTAACCTTCAATTAGAAACAACTATTCCAAACATTGAGTTACCTCAAAAGAATACTTCACACATAATTGAACTTTGTTTTAACGAGACTTTTAATATTTTAACCACGAATATAAGTTTAAATAACAACACTTTTATTTTATTTCAAGTTAAACGAAATTTTAAACGTAACTTAAATTTGATTTTAATAAACGAAAAAACCCCTAATTTTAAACACACCCGATAAATGTTTATATTATAATATGCAACAGAGTCTATTATCTGGAGGTAGGACATTTTTATTAAATTAAAAACAAATTTATATCTTGTCTGTGCGTTTCTTTATAAAACACAAAATGATTTATTGAGTTAATATGTCTTTAACGTGCAAATTAAATGTTCGTCTTGAACAATTTGTTTAAATGTTACTTTTATGAAGAATTCCTTATCCTGTAGATCAGTAGACGTCTGCTACGCTAATACGTTGACCGCTGGCCTCGACGATGCGTTGTCACACGCGCACGCCGTTAGTCTGCCCGTTATTGTTTATATTGATAATCTCAGGTTTAAAACAGTGGGTTAATTTATAAAAACATATGGTGTATTGGACTAACGCTATCTTAAAGTGTTCACGCGTTAATACAGGAGTATTCCGTCGAATACTACTGGGCTATGCGGAAATCTTGTAGGCTACAAACGCGTGTTAGCACTGATCAATGATCTTTGCAAATTTAGTTAATTGCTTCTATTAACCCTTGATACGGGAATACGGGAAACTCGTAGCTAATATCTCGGACTGGCGTCACCTTATAGAAGAACTTGTTCTGACACGAAAAACCCGCGCACGGGACGAGTTTTAGAAGCGGACTGAATGATGTTCATTAGACCAGAGACGAACCCAAATGACAATTGGAGTTCCTGATTGGCTAAAGTTAGCGACACATGATAGATTTTCTCAAAGATTAGCTTCAGATCATGTACGACTACGCTAGAATTTGCAGAAGCCTATAGAGATATTATCTAAAAATTTTATGACTTACTTGAAGATAACGTGATTATAGAAAAGTGAATTCAGTTAAAAAACATATAGTACAATTGTGTGTTTTGAGCCTTTGACATACAAGAAATGTAGCGCTGAATATGACGCATATGCTGTTCAAGTTTCATTTCGAAATGTTAATAAATATAGAAGTTATTCAGGAAAAAAAGATAACACGCGCACACGTGCACTCACGCACTAATTTTGAACTATACATAAAAGAGAATAAATTTATAGGCATTTGATATATAGCACGTATCTACCCATCTCTTATTTCACAACTTATAGCTAATTTACAAAAAATTACAAAAACCATTTTTACTTCCATATTCCTTAAGGAAATGGAAGTATGGTGATGGCAAAAAAAATCGTGTTCGAGGTTATTGCAGATTCTGATTATACTACACTCAAAACATGAAAAAAAGTCGTTTTCCGAAAAGTGTCTCTGTCTGTGTCTGTCTGTCTGTCTGTCTATGTGTCTGTCTGTCTATAGATTTTTTTTTATGGCAAACGATAACAGCCGCAAATTTAAACAGAATCAAATAATTTTTTGTATGCAGCCCTGATTTCTAGAGTACTCACGACCTATTGTTTTTGGTGAAGCTCGGTTGAGGGAAAGGGGTAGTTTACCAGCAACGGTTTTTTTTTATCAAGGGTAAATTTTTTTTTGGCAAACGATAACAGCCGCAATTTCAAACAGAATCAAATAATGTTTTGCATACAGCCCTGATTTGTAGAGTACTCACGACCTATTGTTTTTGGTGAAGATCGGTTAACGGAAAGGGTAGTTTACCAGCAACGTTTTAAGTTTTAACAAGGGTATTTTCTATGGCAAACGATAACAGCCGAAAATTCAAACAGAATCAAAAGATTACTTGCATACAGCCCTAAATTGTAGAGTTCTCAAGACCTATTGTTTTTGGTGAAGATCGGTTAAGGGGAAGGGGTAGTTTACCGGCAACATTTTTTTAACAAGGGTATTTTATATGGCAAACGATAACAGCCGCAAATTCAAACAGAATCAAATAATTTTTTGCATACGGCCCTGATTTGTAGAGTACTCAAGACCTATTGTATTTGGTGAAGATCGGTTAAGGAGAAGAGGTAGTTTACCTGCAACATTTTTTTATCAAGGGTATTTACTATGGCAAACGATAACAGCCGAAAATTCAAACAGAATCAAATAATTGTTTGCATACGTCACTGAATTGTAGAGATCTCAAGGACTTTCGATTTAGGTGAAGATAGGTTAAGGGGAAGGGGTAGTTTACCAGCAACCTTTTACGTTTTAACAAAAGTAAAGTACTTGAAAATTCATTTAAACTTTTTCAAACAATGATAATTGTTAAAAATAAAATAATTTTGTTGCCAGGCAATAAAATTATAATTTTTTCATTTTAATATAATAATACATACAAATAATATATCCTTCGTGGCAGGTAAGCATATCTCAGTTATGTAATGTTTACGTTTCCATTTTATTATTATGACATACAGCAATAAGAAGGCAGGGAAGACACACACACACACACACACACACACACACACACACACACACACAAAATTCGCATTATTTATGGCCTCACTCATGTTTATTTTCTTACATTTGCAAGCTTTTTAAATGGAAAGTGCCGAAACCCACAACAACATAACGCGTGCAAGCCGAAAAAATGGACATCAATTTGCTTCCTGTAACTGCACGTGTTTACAGAGGAACGATTCATAGACAGACTTTTCGTCTTTAGGGAATGAACCCTCTGCAAAATGCTGAGGGTCCATGAGTGACTTCGGAGCGCTCCTTCTTTTTCGCGTGTTTGTTCTGTGCAACATACACTGTAGATTCGCAGCTTTACTCTAAGCAACGCTTAATAGGAAATGTTGAAAATTTTTGTCCACAGTGTACCCTCATTCACACTAAACCTGCTCTGATGTTTTAATTACGGACATCATAATATTAAAATTTTGGAAACTTGAGCACTACTTAATGGAGATCAATCATTAACTTATACAAGCCATTAATTTTATGCATATTTTTTATATATATGTGTACAACGTTATCGGCAACAAAGAAGTAGTTTTTGTTAAAATTCCTTCCCGGGATATTTGGCCGTAGTCCAATGTTTTCTACAAAACCAGACGTTTCGGCAATGCCATCGACTTCCATCATCAGTGAAAATCGAGTGCGATAACGTGAGGTGGTATACGTTAGTGACCACAGTACTGTGGTTAAGGCTGAAGCAGTAAGTAGAAAGAAGTAGTTTCTATGGTAATATTTCATTTCGAAAATGATTTTAAATATAAATCTTAGAATATGGAAGTCATGTATGATTCTCCATACCGATATTTTCTATGGCAAACGATAACTGCCGCAAATTCAAACAGAATCAAATAATTTTTTGCGTACAGCCCTAGCTTGTAGAGTACTCACGATTTACTGTTTTTGGTGAAGATCGGTTGAGGGAAAGGGGTAGTTTACCAGCAACGGTTTTTTTTTATCAAGGGTAAATATTTTTTTGGCAAACGATAACAGCCGCAATTTCAAACAGAATCAAATAATGTTTCGCATACAGCCCTGAATTGTAAAGTTCTCAAGACCTATTGTTTTTGGTGAAGATCAGTTAAGGGAAAGGGGTAGTTTACCGGCAACGTTTTATGTTTTAACAAGGGTATTTTATACGGCAAACGATAACAGCCGCAAATTCAAACAGAATTTAAAGATTATTTGCATACAGCCCTAAATTGTAGAGTTCTCAAGATCTATTGTTTTTGGTGAAGATCGGTTAAGGGGAAGGGGTAGTTTACCTGCAACGTTTTATGTTTTAACAAGGGTATTTTCTATGGCAAACGATAACAGCCGCAAATTCAAACAGAATCAAATAATTTTTTGTACATGTCCCTGAAGAGATCTCAAGGATTTTCGATTTTGGTGAAGATCGGTTAAGGGGAAGGGGTAGTTTACCTGCAACCTTTTACGTTTTAACAACAGTAAAGTACTTGAAAATTCAATTAAACTTTTTGAAACAATGGTAATTGTTAAAAATAAAATAATTTTGTTGCCAGGCAATAAAATTATAATTTTTCATTTTAATGTAAACCATGTATGAGTTAATAGTATAATGGATTAATTTACACTCAAAATGTACAAACAGAAAATTTTGTTACAAACATCAATATCGTTCGTGGCAGGCAAGCATATCTCAGTTATGTAATGTTTAAGGTACCATTTTATTATTATGACTACCGCAATAAAAAGGCAGGGAAGACACACACACACACACACACATACAAAATTCGCGTTATTTCTGGCCTCACTCATGTTTATTTTCTTACATTTGCACGCTTTTTAAATGGTAAGTGCCGAAACCCATACCAACATAACGCGTGCAAGCCGAAAAAGTGTCCAGCGTGTATAGCGATTTGCTTCCTGTGGATCGCTGGGCAGTGTAACTGCACGTGTTTACAGAGGAACGATTCATAGACAGACTTTTCGTCTTTAGGGAATGAACCCTCTGCAAGTTGCTGAGGGTCCATGAGTGACTTCGGAGCGCTCCTTCTTTTTCGCGTGTTTGTTCTGTGAAACATACACTGTAGATTCGCAGCTTTACTCTAAGCAACGCTCAATAGGAAATGTTGAAAATTTTTACCACGGTGTACCCTCATACACACTAAACCTGCTCTGATGTTTTAATTACGGACATCATAATATTAAAACTTTGGAAATTTGAGCACTACTTAATGGAGATCAATCATTAACTTATACAAGCCATTAATTTTATGCATATTTTTTATATATATGTGTACGACGTTATCGGCAACAAAGAAGTAGTTTTTGTTAAAATTCCTTCCCGGGATATTTGGCCGTAGTCCAATGTTTTCTACAAAACCAGACGTTTCGGCACTGCCATCGACTTCCATCATCAGTGAAAATCGAGTGCGATAACGTGAGGTGGTATACGTTAGTGACCACAGTACTGTGGTTAAGGCTGAAGCAGTAAGTAGAAAGAAGTAGTTTCTATGGTAATATTTCATTTCGAAAATGATTTTAAATATAAATCTTAGAATATGGAAGTCATGTATGGTTCTCCATACCGATATTTAAACTGTCTATTAACGTTATAAAACCTGTAACACTCATTTATTATGGCTTTTTACTGTATGTTTTGTTGCCATATAAATACAAATAATTGAACAAATGTGAATGAATAAAATAATTTATTTTTAGTTATATAAATACAAATACAAACAGTGTACATAATCCAAACAGTCCTCCGACTCGTCAGGTCGAGTGCACTGTGATTTTCCGAACGCACTCTATTATTGTTTCATTGTTCAACAGTTTTGCAGTTCTTTACCAATATGTAATATTATTGTATCGATATGACACCTATTGTATGATCTGGATATTCATTAAGGTCACTAATGACCGTCGATGTTGATTGACAAACAAATAAATTTAAGTAATAAACAAAACACAGGCAAGACATTACTTTTTCGCGGAGTAATAGAAACTGACCGTTGTGACAGTCTTAGTGCTGCCGTGGGTATCTTTCTTCGTACTTTTCTTTCGTATTGAGCTGTTCAATAAACAGCTACACAGTTACTCTGTGTGTGTGTGTGTGTGTGCAAATTGAAATATACTGCAGCAACTGAACGGTGTTCCTTTTACGTATACACTTTAAACTGGTGGCTTTGTGCAATCATAGCGTCTACACCACGGGTCAGTGCACAATTACTACCACAAGCAGTACGTATGAATATAAATTTCATTTTAAATATTTTCTACTAAGAGTTAGGGAAAAACGAAGTTACAATATAGCTTACAAATAAATAAATAAACTGAGAAACGGTAACTGTAACCCGACTTGACTCGACCTGAGTTACGTATCGAGGGGTCGAAAGAAGTATCATCGGTGTAACATAAAAGTCATGAAAGTAAATAAAGTCTGTCTTGAAAAAAAAAGACGACTAATTTAGTGTCCTCAAGTTTCCTACTCAATGCTAATATCCCAACACTTGCTAACTAACACTTCCTACTTGGCACCATGTGCTGTAAATAACCTGTCTTCCTGTTCTTCCTTCTGATCGGTCTCATTAAAGCAATCATGGAACGAACGACGTGACCTCTCAGTTTCAGCTCGACCGTTTGGCATCTGTCTGTCTGTCTGTATTATCTATTTGGGAGATGTCTCAAGGATAACATTTGAATGTATTAAACAATGTTCTTAAGCCTTGCACGCGTGTTCATATTTTTATTCCACAGACCGCTATATTTTTTTTTAGATTATCACCCCCCAAAAAGAAATAAGAGAGGCAAAATTTAGGAAAACTCAGAAATCCTTATAGGCTATCAAATTAAACAGAACCTTAACAAAAATCCGAATAGTGTTAAATTTCGTAAACCTCAAAAACGTTTCAGGATAGCAGGGCCCAAAAATGGTATCAAAAATCTGAAAAAAAAAAAAAAAGTTCATGTGATGTATCAGACTAACCCAGAGAATTTTAACCCAAGTCGGAATGTAGTGTTTACTTTGAAATTTATAAATTTTAGGTTTTTAGGTTTTAATTTTGAAGTTTGTTGGCACCACGGGCCAACAGTGGAAGTCAAAAATTTTCAAAAAATAGTGAATATATATGTGGTGCAAAACATTTTGAGACATTTAATTCAAAATACGAACTCGATATCTTTAATATTTTGACAAAATTAATACCTGTCAAATACTCCTTGCAAATTTTTAGCCGCCTTCAAAAAGAATTGTTACGCCGTTAAGAACGTTCTACATGTTTCTCGGCTAACCCAGCACAGCCCAGCTGTAATGTTGGTGTGCGGAACGTCTCGTGCATTCGATGGTGTCGTTCTAAAGCTTCTCGACTAGCCCTCCCGGTGTGTGTTTCTGCCAAGGCCGCGTATCCTCTAGAATTTTCAAGTGTTTGTTAAGGACGCATATTATGGAACCCTGCAGACTATAAATAGCCAATACCTGCCGCTTAGTTTTCAGTTTTATATCGGGCGATTTACACAGTGCGTCTCAAGTGGTGTATTAGTGAAAAGTGATTATAGTGCGGAATTCTTTATAGTTAACATTATTATTTGTGTGGACAGATTAACTTGAATTATTGTACGAGTATAACCTTGTTGAATAACCTGTTAGTTACAAACTGTTTAATTGTGATAATTAAAGCTGATTTTTAGTGACTTCATTCGTGTCTCGTATTTTGTTTTCCACTGTACCACCAAATACGCTTTACATACTGTTATAACTTATGCGTACTTGTAAAAAGTGTTAGATATAGATCTATAGATATCTATAGAAAAATACATAAAAACATATTTATATTTGATGTTTTTCGGCAAACACTGAGAATCACGCATACGAAAATTCACAAATAAATTTTTAAATTTATTAATATGATTTTATCTAAATATTCGTTCGAAATAATGAGCGAGTTTTACAGCTCAGGAACCTTTCTAGTACAGTCATTACGTTTCATCATGTTTATCCATTTCCCCATTCTTCTCCCGTTTATGGTTTTCCAAAATTCTTCTTCTTTCACTTAGCCGTCTAAGAACTTCATCGTTATCCATTTTATCCGTCCAAGATATCTTCATCATCACCCTCGAGCACAATATCTCAAACGTCTCTACTGTTTATCTCTGTTTTTCATAGTCCATGTCTATAGTCCAGTCTGTACAACGCTACAGTCCACATATAACTCCTTATCAACTCTAAGTATACAGATAACTCTTTGTCGCTGTCCATAAAGTTAATGAATTCGTTATGAGACATCACTTTAGAAATCTGATAGAAAGTTTATTTCCTAATAAGCTTTAGTGTTCAACTTCGGTAAAGCGTTTTAATTATTAAAAATTTCCAAGTCACAAAGGACACTGATACTATTTCTACGATGTATTAACTTCTCAAAAATGTTTTAACCTGCTGTTATGAATGACATACAAGATGGCGCATAGCATTTTTTTTACAAACAATAAAAATGTTTTACATATTGAAGTAAATTTTTTTACCGTGATAATACGCCTACAAAGTAACAAAACGGGCGACTACGGTAGAACTCATTGTTAACTAACGACATGGCTGAAGTATAGCCTACTCTTCCGCGTATCTGAACACGTGATTGTGTTGAAAAAACCAAAAAGGATAAGCATACCTTCTAGTATCACCAACACCATAAAAACGTAACAATAATACTAGTGCCCTGCCTGATCTGCAGAACTCGCTCACTACGAAGTAGAAACCTGACGATAGAAATTTGACACTGAGTTCGAGATGCGCAGTGGACAAACACCTAGTTTTGAGGCTAACAAAATTTTCAGTCATTTCGCACATGTGCACAACAGTCTTGTTCAGTGTTTCATAGTGTGAACGTCGGGTGTAACAAGGCTGGTGATAACATTAGAAGCATGTGTGTGACAGAGAGAGAATTAGTGTGAGTAAAGTGAGACAGCGAACTGTTATCGCGTTGTCTCCTTTCACTCCTCTCTAGACAAATTAAGTGGGGGGTAATTCATTCGCTAGGTCCGCGCAGCTCAGCAATCAAGAAAGGCTGTCACATTTCTACATCTATTATTACATAAATTTTGATATTAGATAATATTTCAATTATGAAAAATTACGTAAATCCATATTATTATATTATTTCTTTAGTAATATAACAACTGTAAAGCACACAATAATAGGCTACAATAAATACCTAAAATTCGAAATAATCGGATTTGGGTTACAATTCCTTTTAGCCTGACACCCTGCTGGATTTTAATTTTTGATGCCTTTTTGGGACCTTGGGTCTACAAAATTTTAAATCCCTAACTTAACACAACATTCAGATGTTAGTTAAAATTTTCTTTCATTTGATACCACAAATAATTTTTTGCGATTTTATAAAATTTTCATCCACGTTTTAGGCCCTGACGTCCTAAAATTTTGAAATTTTCATAAGTAAACATTAAAATAAAATAGTGGTTTACATTTCCTTTAATTTGATTCCCCACGTGGGTTTTTAACATTTTTTCATAACTTTGACCCCCTCACATTTTGCCTCCCGTGCCCTTATTTTTGGGGAGATGAGTCTAAAAACAACATGTTTCTGTAGGACAAAATTATTGATACGCATGCTACGTTATGTGAAAATCGGTTGATCCGTCCAAAAGTTATCGTAAGACATACCCAAACGGATAGACAGAGTAGACAGAGAGATAGTAGACAGACAATTGCGATTTTTTAAACAATTTATTTTGACCTCACATTTTTGCTTTCCACCCCATATTTTGGAGGGACCAATCTTAAAAAAAAAAAAAAAAGTATTCTGTAGGATAAACGTATATGTGCGCATGCCAAGTTTTACAAAAATTGGTTGATGCTTTCAAAAGTTATCATCAGACATACCACAATTATAGACAGATAGCATACAGACAGACAAATGTCAAACGGTCGAGTCAAAACTGTGAACTGCTTCGGTCGTTCAAAAAAACAGTTTATTACATTATAAAGCTGAATTAAGTGTCCCTTCAAGTAAATACTCCTTTGTTCAATATGGACAGCTCCTTCTCTTTCTTATATCGTCCCCTGTTATCATGTCATGGTTTTCTCGGTTGCTCTTTTAAAATTCTAACGGCTACTTGATAATTTCTTTGCATCACCTATTGTCTTCCTAACTTTTTAATTAATTAAACACTTGGTTCAAAACGGTACTTATTTGACGCTTTTAACTATCATTATACGGCCGACTTCCCCACTACATTCTACTTTCAGCATAAGTTACTTATCCCGGTTTTGGTGAAACTATCTGCCTTAAGCTTGCTATCAATTTTGTATATTTGTGTTAATATGGTAATATTAACATACCATATTAACACTGTATATACGAGGTGTGTTAAAGAAACGAACTTTTGAAACAAAAACTTTATTAATGTACTTACAACTTTATGCATACTATCCCCTTCAAAGTACTACCCCCTGCTGGCATGCACTGCTCCCATAGTTTCTTCAAATTCTGGAACGATTCCTGGAATGCACTTTTTAGAATGGCGCCAGCTGTTCTTCCGTATTGTTCTTGATCTCCTCTATTGTTTCAAAACGACGTTCTTTCAAGGTCGCCGTCAGTTTTAGGAACAAGAAAAAGTCTGCTGGGGCTAAGTCTGGAGAGTAGGCGGGTGGGCCAGAAGAACATTCGTATTGTTTTTTGCCAGATAATCGACGACAAGAGGTGACGCGTGAGCTGGTCCGTTATCATGTTGTAACGCCCAGTCTGTTCTTTCCACAGATCTGGCCTCTTCTTGCGTACTGCTTCCATCAAACGCCTTAAAACTTCACTATAATACTTCTTATTTACTGTTTCACCACGCGGAACGAAGTTAAAATGAACCAACCCTTTCCAGTCAAAAAACATTACCAACATCACCTTCGTGTTTAACCGACTCATCCGTGTTTTATTTGGTCGAGTCGATCCTTTTGCAACCCACTTCGAAGACTGTGCCTTCGTTTCGACGTCGTATCCATACACCCACGTCTCATTTCCTATTATAACGTTTTTAATGACGTTTTCATCGGCACTGGCACGGTCAAGCAGTTCCTGACTGATGTTCCTGACTGACTGATTGGTCAAGCGATTCTCTTTCTGATCATCGGACAACAAACGTAGAACTAATTTTGCTGAGATGCGATGCATGTTGTTTTCCTGTTAAAATTTCGTGGCATGAACCAACGCTGATACCCAGTTCCTCGGCAATCTCACGTACAGTTAAACGACGATCTTCACGTATCATAGCGGGAACTTCATCGATTTTGTCGTCACTTATTGACGTTGAAGAGCGACCATGTCTTGGATTTACATCGGTCTATGTTCTTTTCGCTTTGAAACAAATAAACTACTCGTAGCACTGCGTTCGGCTCATACAATCATCCCCATATGCTTGCTGAAGCATTTCGAACGTTTCTGTAAACGTTTTAGCCAGATTGAAGCAAAATTTTATGCGAACACGTTGTTCTTCAAGCTCTTTCATTTTCACTACGGGAAAAATTCGCCGGGAGGTCAGGACACGTATTAATGTCAGCTGTAGCAAGAATCACAACAATGGAGGAAAGAAGCGGAGTATTGGATGATGTTTCGGAAAGTTGCCGCTAGTCAGCGCTACTTGTCGGAGCACGCTCTTTGCGTATACCGCCGTGGTATTGTGAAAGTTCGGTCTTTTTTTGAACACACCTCGTACAAAATTCTTTGCGTTTTACTATATCTTCTATACTATGACAAGGAAGATCAGGTGCTACCAATCCTGTTTCCTCTGGAAAAAAGTAAACTGACGGTAATGAAGTCCATACCATCGTATAAAATACACAAAGCGTGCTGGTGTTCCAGTAGTGTCACACTCAAGAGTAATCTTTCAACAAACATACTCATAACAATATTCAAAGTTTTAAAATTGTTTGTTTAGGTTAAGAGCAAAGATTAAAGTTTTATTTCTTCATCCCTACACGCTATTGTATCCCTAAACACTAACGGCACTGAATTTACAGAGTTTTCTGGGCAAAGGCTCTCTGAGTAGTCATTGTCAAATGACGTCTCAGTTTTGTTACTGGTTCATATTCACGAACATTGTTTTTAAAAATATTCTGTTGTTATTTGTACAACCTAAGATTTATTCGATTTATTCTTAATTAACTCGCAGTTAACCCAATGAATATTTATGCATATTTAATTTCATACCCTACGTGATAAGACCTATTATGCTCTTTAAGTACAGCAAAAAATCACTGTAAATAACACATTACGCTTTACAATCTTTTCTCTTAAAAAAATTTCAAATTCCACTTTTTGTTGAAAGTCTACTTTTGTTTTCTTATTTAACGATACTTCATCTAATTACTTTAATTGCTTTAAAAGTTGAATGATTAGTTTAATCTAAGAGCAATTTTTCAACGAGTGTAGTGTTAACGGTACTTTTGAAGTAGAGTATGTGGGATGTAACATAATATAAAATTGACCTCCTTAACCTTATAAGAGTTTGAAATGATTTCACGTCCATCTGTACTCTAAAACGACACTCGCGTTATGGTCGATGATATTTTCTATTTAATATTTTCATGACTAATTGGTATTATCTTCGATAATATACGCATTTTCTTCACAGTTATTACCAGATCTGTCGGCAGGACGGACCAGTTGCTTCTGCGATCCGCAGGCCGTACGTTGCCGACCTCTGACTAATACGGAGTTCTATATAAAACAATATAAGATTCTCTTAATCGTCTCCTTAGCCGACTCTTTCCTTAAGCAGTTTGATCATTGCCCTCTCTTTAGGGTTAAGTAACTATTTACAGACTACAGGTATTGCAAGTTAAAGCAGCGAGTTCAAATTTTTCGATTTTTCTATTTATCCCAGGTTGTCACAGATCCCAGAAAATGTTTTTCTCAAACTAGGGATACATTGGAAAAATAGAGGTATAATGTTAGTGATACGTTGGAGGAGTTTTCAACAATTTTCTGCTGTAATTATGCGGTCAGCATAATGTTCTGTACAGAAACATACTCGTAAAGTCTGTTCAACGTGTATTTTTAATTTAGAAAACTATCCATTAACAAATTCTTATGTACGATCCCAAAACTTATTCCGGAATAAGATTCCTGACATCCTCGTGTTGAACAAACACATAATTAATTAATTTATAAAATTGTGTTAATGGTCATAATCACAAGCAGAAATCACATACTGTTGTACACCACTATGGAAAAAATTTTCCGATTAGCGCTTTCAAGCTTCACGGCTCATCATCAGATCGTAAATATATCTGTGGTGTGCAACAGTATTATTTCTGTTTGTATAATTAATTGTTTTAAATTATTAATTCATTTAAGTTTATATTTTGATATTATGTTGTATTTTTAGGGCTGCGCAACTTTTCGATTACCCATATATAAGTTAATCGAAATTTATTATTATTTATCAAACAACCACAAATTCGATCTAATATGTTCCCATCCGCTTCTCGTCTATAGCTGCAAAAATACGATTACCTCAATCTTTTTTTACGGGACCAAGTTTTCTTTCTGATTCCATCACGTTTAAAATTCTTAACATAAAATAAATAAAAGAGGTCGTATGATTAAATCACTAAGTGGATAAATTATTGTGTGCAACAAATATTCTTAACAGGGTTGAGTATCTAAACAATAACTTATGTGCTGTGACTCTGACCTTAATTTACAACTATAATTTGTAAATAAACAATGAAACACTCACAACGACAACACTAAATAGTTGAGGGATACCCACACACAATGCCGACACGGTCTCAAACAGTATTAACGACCCGTAAACGGTTTCCCTCTGTACTAATGAAGCAGTTCGCCGCACAGATAAGTGTGAAGAACATTATTAATGTCGTTGAAACACGTAACAAAGACCGATAACAGTAACGACCCCGCATCTTGTGTGTCGCAGACCTTCCAGAGAACACAACTAAGAGAAAACATTTTATGGCGATTAAAAACACGCTAGAGGGCACTGTTTGTTACGAACTACTGTAGACTCCATTTTACAGTTTCTGACAAGATAATAAGTGGATATAATCAGATTAATTGATTTGATCAGAGTAATTGGTTGTAACTGGTAAGATCAGAGTGTACAATGATGATAGTCTTATATTAGTAGGCCTACATCCGTAACATCAATTACAAAGTTGTGAACGGTATGCAAAATTTCATAAAAGTTTTAAGGCAGGGAACAGATAAAGAAAAGTGATGTTATTCGGAGATGGAAATAAATAAGTCCTAAACAATCTGGCATTAATAAAATACAAAATTTCATATAAACATGGATTGTATACGAAGTCTATAACGAATGTGTTCTTCCCTATATTAACGTTCAACGTATAAGCTACGTTTTACCTTTATCAGTGTTATATAACGATAATGAACTTTTTACAATTGTTTTACATATAGGCCTACTCTAATTTTAATTCTCTCGACTTTCGGGTTACTGTCGCGGATGTAAAAAATCTTTTGACTGTAGATTTTAATACGTGCTGGTTCCAACTTACTTTCTGGTTTTTATGACTTAACGTAGTACCCTCATCGTAGTAAAATACCCTCAATTTTTTTTTCTTTCGTAACACCACACTGATTTCTGTTACTTATGTAGGCATTACACTAGCAGAATGTTTAATCCGGCGTCTGTTGGTAGACATTTTTTGACAGATAAAATTGTTTGACAAATAATAAATGTTAAAATAAAAACAATTTAAATTCTGTTTGATAGGAAATTTAAAATTGTTTCGACTAAGTTGGACAGACACAATAACTAACTATTGTAATACAGAGAGGTGAGAAGGTAACCAGAAATTTTAGGTCTATACGTGACAAAAGAAGGGATACTTAATGTTGTGGAGACAGGATAGTCGCAAAAGACGAGGAAAGCATACAAAATGCCACATAATAGCATCACAAAGTAGATAATATAGGCTACAAGTTACATGGTACGACGTGCAATATGTGATAACCACAATACTCAATTGCTAAGCACTCATAAATAGGAGAATTTTCTATACGCACGCGTTACACGGATAAATTTAAGGGAACGTTCTATGAATTACCAACAAATCACAGTTATTATTATGACTGTCATAACTGTATATTGACAAGAATAATTGTTTATTTAATGGTTAGGATTCTATGAGATTAGTGAGAGCGGAGATTACTATGAATTCAGTACGTAAAGGATCTGAAGGGCGGGTTTCAATCGGGAAAGGAACAGGGGAAGAACACAGTATTTGGTTCTGAAATCCAAAATGATGTTAAGATAAAAATCACCTATTGCTCACTCATACCCAGAAGAAGAAATAGTATAGTGTTAAAACACAAAAAGTGTGACATAAAAAGAATTCAAAGTTTCCAGAACAGAGTATTGTGGAAAATAATAAATGATCTTGCACTGTTCACTTGTGACCTTGATACTGAAGATACTGAAACGTTTGATGTTAAACACAAGAAAGAGGAGGTAACCGAACTCCTTCGCAGCGACAAACTTAATATAAGACTGAAGTCGACTAAACCCTTCGAATTGCTTTAGTGACAATTGAAAAGTGAGTGATTGTAGTAGAAACGTTGAGACTAATGAAGATAAACTGTAGGACGCAACTGTCGGTGAATTTTAGCTTTTATGTATGTAGGGTTAGTGAACCCTGGTATTAAGATATCATGAGACAGATATTTGAACGTGCTGCTATTTGCTGATGACTTGCTTGTACTTCAAAATACAGAATCTGATTTATAACAAACTGTTTTTGTATTTACTTCTGTGTTAGGAAGATTAATGTTTTAAATGTAATGCCAGGATGCAGAAAATAATGTTGAGCGTGGACTGTATTTTAATACATTTATTGACGATATTAATTGATGACTCGTTGGGCACTTGGTGAAACATATTAATACAATATGGGCTCTCCTTTATCACCTTTATTAAGTGAAATCTTTATGACATTTTTGGAAGAAAACATTTTTACATCTGATAACCCCAACATAAAATATGTTTTTCATTGGGCAAGGTATGTTTTGTATCTGGACGGGAACAGATAGACAGCTCCATATGTTCTTAGATTATATTAATTCCTTTTATAGTAGCGTGCAAATTACACTTGAAACAGAAAATATGAAAAGTTTAAATTTTTTGGATCTTACCATTACTAGATCACAAAATAATCTTAGTTTTCAGATATATAGAAAACCTACTTTTACAGATACCGTTATACATAAACAATCACTAACATCATGGCACATAAAATTAAGCAGTTTTCATGCAATGGTTAATCGTCTCCTTATAGTTCCTTTATCCAAAGAAAATTTCAATAAAGAGGTAGATATTATAAAAGCCATAGCACAAAATAACGGTTATGATGAAAGAATAATTAATTCTTTAATTTTAAAAAAACAGAAGAAAATTACTTTAAAAGAATTTTATTCCATAGAGCCAGATCAGGGTAACAAAAAATTTCACTTAACAAATTACATTCCGTGTATAACAGATAAGATTAATAATAGGTTAAAAAACCATGGTCTTAACATGGTATCAGTAAACAAACGTAATCTTTTTTCACTACTAGTCAATAATAAAGAAAAATCTAATACACTGGAGAAAAATGGAGTTTATGAAATACACTGTGCAGAATGCGATGCTATTTATATCGGACAATGTGGCCGTGCTCTGAAACATCGCATTTCTGAACATAAGAAGGCGATTTTAACCAATACATCTAATACAGGTTTTGCAGATCATTGCTTACAACACAATCACTTTATAGACACAAAAAACATAACACTACTCCACAACATACAAAAAGGTAGAAAAATGGATTTGTTAGAAATTTTAGAAATTAAAAAAGCAATAAAAAATAACAAAAATTTAACCAATGAACAGACTGAATTTTGTGTATCCCCTTTATTAAAATCTGTTATTTAGTTTAGTTTATTTTATATTATTTTGAATGTTCATCATTATTTTAAATTTTGCATTCAGTTTATATTTAGTTCAGTTAATTTTATATTTTGCACTCATGATTGTATTTAGTTTTTAAAGACACCAGACCTTCCCTTGTCTCATGCACACACTCCCCACCCCTCGCCATCACAACACAGATGTTCCAGATACGCCCTAAACAGATGTTTACCACCTACACTACTCTAACATCCTGTGTTCAGTAATTTCATTCACTCGCTCTTTGACAATGGCTTAAGTTAGTCGAAACAGCTGTCAGAGTTAATTAAAAAATTTGTGAAACTTACCAAGTGTTTTTATATATTTTACAAAACATTTATTGATGTTTCATTAAAATTTAATTTGAATAGCAAGGTTGGCTACGTCTGAAAGCATTTGAAATTTGAAGAAAACTCACGTCGGGTAAAATGTTACATGATGAATTGAGGCGCGAGTACGCGGCACTCCAAGCTACAGTAATGAGTACTGTAGGGCCTAAGGCCTACATAAATTTGTCTCGACGACAAGAAAAATGAAAAAATGACAGAATGAGGCAACAAACGCGATTACGTCCGCTGCTCGCCGACGCACGTTGCACTGTGTTTTAGCCTGATCGCGATAAGCGTAATGCAGAGCGTACAGATTAGCCAACCTTTAAATATGAAAATTACCATATTACTGTCCATTCTGTTACAACAATCTACTTCATCAGATTTGCAAACAATACAATATAAAAATCTCCACTACAAAAACAAAGGTAATGGAATTTTGATGAAAGGAAAAAATCAGAACAAAAATAATGGTTAATGACCAACTGTAGAAAAGGTGAGCCATTTTAACTATTTGGGAAATTATAGAAATTATGATATTGACGTTAAGTTAGGTAAGTTGAAGACGATCTGTGGGACAATCAATCGCATTTTTAAAAACAAGATACGTCGAGAGACAAATTTAAAGTTTTACAAAGTAATGGCGGTCACTGTAACGTTCTACGGGTGTGGATTATGGACAACAACCAAGAAACAAGAAAGTAAAATACAGGCCTCGGAAATGGCGTTCTTAAGAGGAGTTAAAAGGTGTTGTAAACTTGACCGTATAAAGAATGAGGCCATAAGAGAAGAATTACAAGTTTTTAACTTAAATGAAAAATTAAAAGATTACAAAAAACGGTGGAAAGAACACTTAGAAAGAATTTCAGACTCCAGACTGGCCAAACAAGTCTGTAAACACAAATCTATACGACACACGTGTGTGGGTAGAGCCAGGAAGAGATGGCTGGAGGATCTTTGAAGGCGGAAGAGGCAGCAGTTTGTCTATGCCGTGTTGTGAAGATGATGATGGAGTATGTAGATATTAGGATTAGGAAATTAATGACTGGTGTTTTTGACCAATTTTAGTAGAAAACTCCCTGTTTGTGCCATACATAATGGGGAGGGAAGTCGTACTGAATATGTTTTATTGGGATATGATGATAATAAGAGAATGTAGGGAATATTTATAGTTGCTGGTAAAACTTTGTACTTTTGCTTATAACTGTCTCTGGAATTTCGATTTATCAACAAGTTATTTAAGTGCAAATTTGCTATGCGATACATAAAAATGTGCGTAATTCTCCTAACTTTAAGTTGCGATAGTCGAGTGCGTGTGTTTACGCTAATTAGAAAACACAATATGGCTTCCTTTTTAATTCAGATTTTGAAATGGGACTTAGACAAAAATGTAGTTTACATTATAACAAAACAATTGTCCGTAATTAACTGAATATCAGTAGGTGCTGTGAGTAAGTTCTTTTAATAATTCTATGTATGAGTCACACCTGGAAATCCGTAAAGAGAACTTAAATTGTAGATACGTATTCTATAGATTCAGAATAATTCTTGGCCAGAACAAACCAAAATTTAGATGACGTGGTTCTGATTCCCTCACTTAAACTTGATTTTTTAAAAGAAGGAGTAAGCACATGACCAATCAGAGCGTTAGAATATCAGTAAAGATTTTGCGGAGCTCGGTGGAAGTTCAGTTCATGTTGATTATTCAATCGTAATGCACGCGTTCCTCTCTGTAAACGATAAGTTTGATGGGTAGAGCCATAAGTCCGCAAATTCAGCTCACTGAACACTGCCGATCTCAGAGAGATAACTGTAGTCTGACCGCAGTTTTAATCGACTGCTTTCCGCGTTAGGGAAGGTTGTCCGCATAGGCTTTTGGAAAGACACTTGCAGCGTGGATTTGGTATAAGCCCAATACACCGCGGCCGAAAAAGTAATTTGTTCGGAATAAAACCCGTGGATTATCGTACCCGACAATAACTCTAAACAGACCTTGAGAAACTCTACAGTCTACATTCTTAGAGGCGCCTGACACGGCTGTGAAGGTGTCAACTTAGGTATTGATATCGGTCTTCAGCCTACGTACAAAAAGTTCAATTTTTAATATTAACATTCATCTCATAAACTTTAAAGACTGCAAACTGAATAAAACAAACTATCAAAAGACATCCAATTTTATTTTAGTTTCTGTTGGTAAAAAAGTAAATTTGTAAATGAAATAAGTAGTAAGAACTTTTAAATTTTAACAACTGTGCAATTAATTAATATTCAATAAACCAGCATTCTATATATTTTCTCGGAAGTATTCATTTATCTATGTTTATTCAAACATCAATATATATGCAAATAGGTTCTTCAATAAACCCATACGAAGTCCCAGGTTCAACTTAGCCTTATGATTCCACAGTAATACTATGAGGGCATAGTATATTGGCTGCGTAAACGATGGAATTAAATTCTATTTAGATTTTCTTTTATGCTTCCGGTTGAAAGCCAAATCATACAAATAATTCCTCGCCGGAAGAAACGTGGGTAATTAGAACTATTAAATAAAATAAATAATGTACCCAGTAATGCTTATTAACTGGAAATCACATCTAACTTAAGTTTTGTTTACCAGTTATATTTACAGACAAGAAAACGGTAAAAAACGTATTGGTTGTTTTCTTGCAACTATGAAGCACTTTACTCAACTGGAAATGTTATTATTTCTCTGTTGGAAATTTTAATATTAAGTTATTTTTATGAAAACTAAGATGAAACTGGAAAAAGGGCGTTTGCAATTTATCATTGTGTTCTGCCAGCCAGCAGTACAACAGTCTACAATACATAACCCAACACGTTCACTTCCCTACAGACCATCGTATATCATTGCACATCATACAGAAAATTTCATTCATCACAAAAGTATCCTCGTGTGAATATACTAAAGTTATAAAAACTATTTATATATGCTGAATATACTAAAGTTATAAAAACTATTTATATATGCCAGAAAGTTATAAATTAACAGTCATTTAGATTGTAGAAGCAGCGTCAGCGTTATACATGAGACTTTGGTATATGTTTGCATATAAACGTACATTACAGACAAATTTTGTTTTACTTGTCTAAAATGGTGAGTCCAATTTTTTAGTCTACTCGTTCATTCGTAATGCCATTTGTTTGATATATTCTTTTTGAAAGTAATTACTAATGCCTTTTCTTCTTACATTTTATAGAAACCTTCTGTGCAGTGAAAACTTAAGAATTAATTTTTACCAGATCCTAATTTAATAACAGCATCTTCATTTTCCCTAATAGATATTGTAGTAGATTCTTTTAAATCAAAACATTTACTTATGAACTTTGAACATTTTATGTTTGTAAAAATATATTTGTCAATTTCTTAAAAGAATTTAGTTTTTTTATTTCTGCTTTTGACGTTTAAATTATCCGACATTCTGACAACCATTCTGTGCAAAATACTTGCATGGAGAGCTATTGAATAGTTTCCCCAGCATCGGGCGAGATATAAATCGCATAGTACAAGTATTAAGAAGCATGGCTATAGTCGTTCGAAGAACATCAGTTTTGTAGAAATAAAGTTACTGTCGCAATAGCTGACGGAAATATCACGGCGACAGATGAATGAATCTATATACTTTTACAAGACTTGGCCAACGCGTAGTCGCATTGACTTGAGAACTGCATCAGAGAATTGATGTAGAGCAGCAGTGTGGCGTTGCTCGTGCGCCTTAGTATTGAGTGACTGTATGTTAGTGACGTCAACTTAGTGATTTTAATCGTATTTACTTGTTACAGAATTGTTACTCAGACCTGAATAATAATTCATTGCATACAACAGAAACGTTGACAAATTAATTATTATAACTGTGAAAACTGTTAGGACCAGTGAATAGACTTAAAAAAAAGGTTGTAATTGTCTTACTACGTCTGCTAAGAAACCAGTGACATACCTAGTACTCGACATCGACATGCCCACTGTCATCCACATAATTTTCAACCTATCTATAAAGAGAAGGCAAGATGAGATTATTTCAAGCAGACAGCTAGCAATACTATATATGAATGGACCAAAAAATGGAAAATTAAACTTAATGAAGCCAAGTCGGCATAAATTAATTTCACTAATAAAAGATTGAATAATCTTCCATCATTGGTCATAAATGGAACGGTAGCTCCTTATGAAAACAAAGACAAATACCTGGGTATGACATTGGATACCAAACTGAGATGGAAAGAGCACGTAAAAAAGAAAAAAGAGGAATTAACATAAATTCCGACAATATAAATGGCTCATAGGAAAACATTCAAACCTGTCTTTATACAGTAAAACTCTGATCTATAATCAGATAATTAAACCCACCTGGCTGTATGGAATTCAACTCTGCGGATGCGCAAAAGATAGTAACATCAGGATAATACTGAGTGTTTAGTTAAGAACACCAGAACTAACTAAAGGATGTCATTGGACTTAATTTGGGTGATATGTATTTGGTATTAAGAGGTATTAGAGAAAGTTGATGCTTGGTCTTACAAACCAGTTTTAACATGTTAAATTCAATTTTTTTTTAAATCTATAAAGAGAAGCATGACAATTCAGTTTAAAGAAACGTTCTGTATTGTGCGAAATATGGCATTTCAGAAGAATGTGTGAAACTAGTAATATTAAGTGTTCTATCGACTACAGAAAACGTAATAACACTACAGTACTATCTCTGACAACATTGAAATTAAGACCCACTTGAGACTCGAAAGGGTCTGCAGGATCGCAGTAGATTACAATTTTCTTCGCGCTGACACAACAGGCTGTTTATTGAAATAATTACGTGTTAAACCCCTCTAGACAGCACTTACACTGTGACAGTAATGTAGTGTTACTATTCTCCCAACTCCGTACCGTATTAAAGTATTTCCACTGTATTTATATTGTTGGTATACTGTATAAAGTGTTATACCGTATTTATTTGTTGTAGACATAAGATGCCAAACAGATGAGTCTATCAAGAAAATTTAAATCACATAATATATTTGAAAAAATAAAAATTAAAATCATATGTGCAGTTAAATTCAAATTACTTTTTGAAGTGTAAAATTGCTAAACTGATCTTGTAAATTTTGGAATACTACATATTCTTACGACGGTATCACTGATCGTCGTATGGTACAGTGGAAAACAAAATACAGGACACTAATTAAGTCACTAACCAGCAGCTTTAATTATCACAATTAAACAGTTTGTAATCAACAGAATAGTTAGTCTCTTACAACAAATCAAATAAAAATTGTTCACACTCAATAACAATGTTAAAGAGTCTCGCAGAATTATAAAACACGTAACACTACGCCACAATACTTCCAACCGCACTGTGTAAATCGCCCGACAATACTGAAAACTAAGCAGCAGGTATAGGCTATTTATAATATGCAGGGTTCCATAATATGCGTCCTTAACAAGCCATAGAAAATTCTAGAGGACACTTCAGCGCGATCTTTGCAGAAACACGCACCGTTGGGGTAATTGAGAAGCTTCGAGAACGAGACGTTCCGCATGTCAAGTGTGACGTACGCATTACAGCTGTGGGAATAGCCGAGAAAAGACTAGAACAACTTCTCCAATGTACCAGAACGTTCCGTAATGGCGTAACGCTTTCTGCGCATTACTAACAATATTTTAACCTTCCTACGAACTACGAATAGACTTGTTCGTCACGTCATGAAGTCTGCGAAGCAACGTCGATTCTTTCGCTTATAAATGGCTGCAATGACAGAGGCGATCAAGGTTTATTTTGTTTTAGCTTGAAGAATACAGACTCAAACGGAATATATACTTGTGCATAACACTCTAGAGTGATTATAGATGACTGAACGTGATTCCGGCCTCTCTATCATCCTTACATGTAGAACGGCTCACTAGACAGCTTACTCTGTCTGACACTTAATCAACTTTGTTGGTATAAACAGGAACCATTATTATTATTATGTAGAGTTCTTCCTTTTTGTGTTGATAAATTAGTTACAGTCAAATAACGATTAAATTTTGAAGACTATTATGGGAGGTTTTTCCAAGCTGTTGTTACTGAACAAATTAATGACCGCTCCCTGGAGGTCTCCTTTAAGTGGTTACTTAAAGTGCTTTATCTGCAAATCTTCCTTCGACGTTGGTACCTTCCTTGTAGCGCTGACTTTACTTTTCGACAATACGGTCGAATTTTAAAAAAATTGTGCGAAAACTTCATAAAAAAAAATCATCGAAGGTGGGATAACTAAGTGAGCACTACAGAAAAAGTTGGTACGTGAAATTCCTTCTACAGGAAATTCACTGCCAAGAAAGTGAAATTAGCTGAAAAAATGAATTTTAAATTATATGATAAAATGAAATGGCACGGGGATTTGAAACACAAAGCGATCAACAAAATAAACTGATGGATTACGAATATGTCGCCACCAATTCTTGTATTTAAATTGTAAAAACTCAAAAATTACGATTCTTTGATAATTAATTTTTATATACGCAAATGCTGGTAATAAACCTGGATTTTTATAAAGGCTAAATGACTGTAGTTGAGGAAATTCGAAAAAAAAATTCTCAGAAAACATATGGGTTACTAAGCCACAGTTGGTGCATGAAGATCAATGCTGAACCATAAGTTGAGCCAGATCATAGGGAACATCATAACCACATCATATGCTTAATTAAAGGACACAGACTCGCAAATCACATTGAAATATATGATGAAACACACGTGATAGTTTCTTAAATTTAAAACGATTTGAAAATAGAAGGTGTGGAAGGCTAAGGTGAACCAATGATGTGGAGGACAATGTGAGAGTGATGGGGGCGAGGAACTGAAAAGACTGTCTGTGAAGAAAGCAAAACGGAATAATTGTGATGGGAGCCAGAACCCATCTCCATTCCACTGTAATTGTACAATCAAGTGAAATCGAATTAGTAAAAATCCTTTTTGCTAAAAAAAGAGTAGTTTTCAATTTTTTATTGCCTTCGTGATACTATATACCTATAAGTTAATTTAACAGCTTTTCACAAAGTTACGTCATACTTATGGGTAGCGTTTATTGGCGCAAGCCAACTGATCACCTTCAATCTCCATGCAATAACCTGGACACTGACGTTACTTACAAAAATAAAATGCTAACGGAATCTGTAACAGCAATCTTTATTCTTCAGGATCTTTTTACCTTATCTTAAGAATCCTTTATTCTTAATTAATTTTTATATACGCAAACGATAGTAATAAACCTGGATTTTTATAAATGCTAATTATATGTAGTTGTGGAAATTGGAAAAGAAAATTCTCAGAAAAATATATAGGTTACTAAGAGCCACAGTTGGTGCTTGGAAATAAGTGCTGAACCATAAGTTGACCCAGATCAGAGGAAATTATAGCCACATCACACCTGATCAACCTGCAATCTCCTTGCAATAACCTGGACACTGGTTACTTATACAAATAAAATGCTAACGGAATGTGTAACAGCATCCTTTATTCTACTGAGCGCACTTTTTCTCTGTGCGTTTTAAAGATACATTTAGTGAAAACACATTTCGAATAACGCTTTTAACCGTAAGAAAAAAAAGTAAGTAATTTTGTAAGGATGCGGTTTTTTTATCGTCTTTCTGACGTTGTTCAAACATGAATGTATACTAATGGTCAACCTACTGGTCAGAAAAACCTACACACATTATAATGAGTAGGAGAATAATGCTAAGTAAAACCTATATTATTTATTTTAAAAAAGCCTTAAGTAGTTATAACAGATTTTAAGAGAAACATTTTTTTAGCAGGTTTATAAGTACTACAAAAAGCTGGCAAGTAAGTAAAGAAATAGAGTGCAATTCTGAAGAGGACAGGGACACTGTAGTAACAAAGTTAGAGACAAAACAATACAGTGTCCAACTGCAAAGTTGATCAGTGTGACCTAAATCGACAGTATCATATACTAGAAGGCACTACTAGTTCCGGTTTGACAATGAACTAACTGTACGAACGCCAAAGAGTACAGCAAAACGCTTTTATCTGTGACGTCGGTACGAAAGTATCAGTGTTGTACACGATTGTTTTGAATTCTCTTTACGATCAATATCAATAATTAATATTGAAATTATTATGTCTTAAATTTTAATATTCTAACAACTTAGAATTTTGTATTAAAAAAATTTACAATAGTTCAACACACGACTTTTGTGTCAATAACACATTATGGCATAAAAATAAATAAATAAATGTTAAAAACCTAAATCTTACTACACAAAAATAGCAACCAAAACGTTAAAAACAAATTGTCTATCTGCACTACTTTATATAGGATACTAAAATGTCTTTTCAAACACAAGGTTTTTAAAAACTATCTGGACTCACTTTCGTAACTTAATCGTAAATTAAATACCGGTATGCAGAATATGAATTTTTTGAGTACATTATTATTAGACTCCGAAGTCCTTGAGTGCAATGTGAAAGACACACGCATATCTTTATCAGAAAGCTCTCTACACACGTAACTCACTTTCTTCATTCTTATTTCTTACATACACGCACAAGCAAGCCGATAAGAATATGTTTCGCTGTGTGTGTGTGTGGTCGCGCGCGCGCGAGCGCGTGTTTTTATATTTTGGCACGAAGCCAGAAATCACATTTATTTTGCAAAATGAAATTAAAAATAAAGAAATTTCAAGTAGTAATAACATTATTAAGTATAAAATATAATAAATTACTAAATGTGGCCGAGCTTAGGAGTAGAGACCACTATTTACTACATTCGCTACAAGTTGATAAAAACGTTTGGAAATTCTTTTAGTCGTGAGGTTGAGATACTGAGGTCTCGTGTATGAAAAAAGTATTTTTTTTTATGTTTATATTTTGATAGTTAAGTTATTACCCGTAAGAGTCAAAAATCAAAGACACTGTCCACTTTTGCTACATATAGAACAGTGTCTCTGCAGTAGTAAACACACACACGAGCGCTCGCGCGAAACGTTTTTACGTTGTGACAGCTTTACGTTACAAATTTCCTATTACATGGAACACGGTGTTTTCTCCAAACCCATTCCTACATCACATAAGGCTGAAACCTATTAGGAAATGGAATAAAATTACAATGCCATGAAAATTTCGTTGATACACATCATCAGTTTACTTTGATTTGACTTCGGATTACGACGACACAAAGTCTGTTTTAAGAAGGTATATAGTTAATAATGAAACAATTGAAATATAAGGAATGAAACAGCCAAGTTTCAGCTTGTTATGTAATTTTTATAAGATCTGTTCTGTACGAACCGGTTGTTAGAATGGATAAAATCAGGAGTGACTCATTTAGCAATAGTTTACAAATGAAAAATGTACTGAAAAAAATGAGACAACACGTTTCGCAACACAGATAATGGGAGTACTTACCCATTGTCCATACGCACACTACATTTTCGATGTTTTGAATATGCTATTGTATCGATATATCACGATGCGAAGAAGAAAAAGTGTATGTACTAATTGTAATTTTTTTACATTATTATTTATTTTACATTGGCCAGTATTATTATTTTTTTTACATTAACAATAATTTTTTAAAAGAATATTTTTTATTATTTAAAATAATAAATAATACAAATTAATATAATAATAAACATATTAAATCAAAATAATAATAATAATAATAAATAGTAAAAATAATTAAATATATTCTTGTCCACAAAGTTTTATTATTACTAGTGGTCGCCCAGTGGTCGAAATTCGACCGTAATTCATTAAATTTTTAAGTTTGAACGTTATTGAGGTTCTTTTGTCAAAGAGTATACCTCTATAATCATTGCATATAATTTTTTTGAATTTTGTTCTATTACATCAGCTGCGAGCGTGTACAAATACATCATTAGCGTGTGTTGTTTGCCTTAATTCCCTGCAATAACTATGAAATTTAAAATTTAATGTTAGTAACAGTTGAAAAAAAAAACACAATTACAGCTTGTATTCGTATTTATTTTTTGATATAATTCATTGTCAGTTTTAATTTTTTCATGTTATTATTGAATCAAATAAACGCTAATAAAAATGAGACTTGACATTCATAGAAATAAAAGATACATTGTTTTCAATTCCCGTGGATTACATTTCATTTTTGGTAAGGTACAAAATTCGAAAACAGTTTGAAGATTATCTGCTACAAAGCTTATTATATTTTTTAATTTTTTTTCTATGCATTAATTTCCGAGTTATTTGAAAAATATGAAAGATAGGAAAAATGAGGTTTAGCTTGGCTAAGCCATATTTAAAAAGCAATATCGCGTTTTTTGACATTTCCTTGGGTTTTTTTTATTGCCATACTGACCAGGTTTCGCCAAGGCTACACAGTTATTTTGCCTATCTTTTTCGAATTATATAAAATTTAAATAAAAAATTAATACAAAATAAAAAATGAAATAAAAAATACATGCCTCGTATTTTTTCATATATTTTTCATTAAATCAAAAAAAACCGGGCGGTTAAAAAAATAAATGTTGTCCATTGAACTTAAAATAGTTTGAAAGTGAATTTAATGATTCAGAACTTCTGTGTAAACGATGTTTTTTGTAAAAACTCTTTCATCATTTGCTAAATGCCCTTGGCCATTATATTCGGAAATATAAAATCTCAAACCATCGAATGATCGAACTCTACTTGCTGTGACGTACAATTGACCATGTGTAAAAACTGGCTGCCTCAATAAAATTCCAATTTTTTTGAATGTTTGTCCTTGAGACTTATTTATTGTCATCGCAAATGCAGGTATAATTGGAAATTGAGTTCTTTGAAAGTTAAATGGTAAAGCAATACCGGAATATGTTAAATTTATACGTGGAATCAAAATTCTCTTATTGCGTGCGGTTCCAGTTAAAACTTCGCAATCAATAGCATTACGATGCATACACTTGATGCGCATTCTTGTTCCATTGACTAATGCTTCCTTTGTATTTAAGTTTCTGATCAGTAAAACGATGCAATTAACTTTCAATACTAACTTATGTGATGGCAAACCACTAATAGTCAAAGAATTCAAAAACTCTACTGGATAGTTATTGATTTCATTGTCATCATCACAAATTATTTTATCGTAGCTATGATATGTTTTCTGTTCACCTGGTATTCGATTAAGTATATCAGTATTAATAAAAGTATAATCATCATTTTTAGGTGCTAAAATAACTGACTTCAATATGTTATCTGAGAGTATGTTTTCGGAAATATTTCCATACACCTCATTAATAATATTATTTTCATCTCCTATTAATTGCTGAGGTATTTCAATAATATTTTCACCAAACTGAGGGAATTGTGGGGCTTCATCATTACCAATTTTTTTCAAGAATTCGACAAATTCTATTTCACTTGGTAAGGCTCTCATATTTTTAGTAAACGTTACTTTATGAAAATAAACAAATGTATGCAACCTCGTGACACAATTTTCAATTAAAGTTGCACGTGATCCATGTGGGACAACTGGTAAGATTTGCCGAAAGTCACCGCACAGAAGTATTGTTTTCACTCCAAATGGTTTATGTTTATCATTTTCATCGCATAGATCCTGCAATAATCTATCTATGATTTTCAACACTTGCAGTGGGCACATAGAAATTTCATCAATAATTATCAATGATGATGAATTTATGTAACGTCCATAGCTACTATTTGCGGTAATATTCGCTTCAGAATTTTCCAAAATGGGTATAGGCAATTTAAACACATTGTGTAAAGTTCTACCTCCAAGTAACAGAGTTGAAGCTATGCCACTGAACGCTGTTGCAATGCAACTAAGATTAAGCGAATTTAATTTGTGAATGATTGCTGTTTGTGTGAATGTTTTTCCACAACCTGCATGAGCGGTTAAACAAAAAACATTAGATCCAGTATCATGGTGCAAAACTTCACGAATCACACGATCAATTAGATTACGCTATTCAATATTTGCAGTTTCATAATGCTCACAAAACAGAAACTCTTGTTCTATTGGATCAATAGCATTTGCTTCGTCTGTTCTCTGCGAATACGTGGGAACTGGTAAACCAAGTTCTTGACATGACAAATTATGAACATTCAAAATATCTTCAATTTCTAATACAGCTGTGTTAAAGGATACTTCTTCGTTGTAATCTCTCAAAAAATCTTCACTAAGATATACTTTAAATTCATTCCATAACGCCAATGCATTGGCTGGAACATTTAATGCACAAATGTAACCAAATAAATTTCGCATTTGTTTTGGTGAATGTAATTCTTTTGCTTCATTTAAACATTCGCGCCATTCATTATCATTTGAAGCAATGCCGCGAACATGGCACGCTTCAACAAAAGAAGTGTGTATAATTCCATTGTATGTTCTAACATCCTCAAATGATTTTGGACCACAGACATGTAATAAAAGCAATCGTAAATGGAAAAGTTCGATGTCTTTTGGTGATACTACATATATGCGTGTAATGATTTTATCACCTCCACGCCTTCTCTTCTTCCATTTTTTTCGGGAATCTTCCCACACATAATTCAAAGGAATTTCAATATACTTATATTCATGCGCTGATGGAGCTGATCGACTCAATTCAAAAAATGCTAATAATTTTGTTTGTCTTGCATTTTCAATTGCTTGACGTTCTTGCCCTTCTCGAAAGTAAACATTCTGTCTACGCGGTAAATGAATGTCAAGTCTAACGATGACATGTGATTGAAAATGCATTGGTAATTCATAGATGCGCCATACAGCTTCAGTTGATCCGACATAACGGCCATTTAAAAAATTTTTAACTTCATCAATTTGTATTTCTTGACCTGGTTCATTTCTCTCTGAACCTAATTCAACAGATGCACTGTCATAGCCTTTATACACGTATTTATAAATGTATTTAACACTTTTAACTGTAGTGCATACTTTAACATTTATATGGCAATTAAATTTGGCAAGTAAATACGGATTGTATGGTACAACATAACGATTGTCGAGGCAACTACCGCGAACTTCAGCATTAATACCATTATCACGCCTTCTGTATAATGAATATACATTTAATAATTCACATGTAAATTCATTAAATCGTTTTGGATCATCTTTTGTGCATTTTCCATATCTCATACATACAGAATTTGGATTAAGTACACCACATGGACCATGCATCATGTGTTTTACAACATATTCATGTAATGTAGGATGTGTTTGAATGTTAGGAATCTCCGCAGATACAACTTTATCAATATCGGTAGCGTCAACAATTTTATCTTGCCCATTTAAAGAGAGTAAAATGTGAGCAGGAGGCAATCCTCTCTTTTGAAACTCAATTGTATAAATGAGTGCTTCAACTTTACCGAAGATTTTTTTTAGTGTAAGGCCCTCAATTAATGCTTTCAGTTTGGACTTGAATACACGCACAACAATATCAGGTCGAAAATTAGCTGACTCACCTACACCAATATTGCTAACTATTTCAGGCCAACTTGGATTGCAAGTCATTGTAATAAACAAAGAAGGTTTTCCGAAATGTTGTACAATTGACATTGCATCTAAACAATTCTGATACATATTTCTTGGAGATCCATTGAATGAAGATGGTAAAATTACTCTACGGCCAACATTATTGGCATTGGGGTTCAATTCTAAATAATCTGTTAAATTGTTGTAAATTTCAGACCTAAGACTTGTTTGATTTTGTCGAATGAAATGTAACCTTGTGCCCTCTATTCTCACATACATATCAACTATCCACTGCAGAAATAATTTTTGTGAATGGTGCAACATGCTAAAATCTTCTCTAATTGCAAGTCGATATGCTGCATACTGAAGCATGGTTAATTTATTTCTGGGCGCTCTTGAATTAGATGTAGTTGGTACATTATGAGAAATATTGATATGCCACCCAGTATCACCATTTGGAAAAAGTAATGGATACGCTAAAGGGTCCAATGATGAATCCAAAACAGAGATATTTTTAATGGTACCATTAACTTTTGAAAACGAAACCATATTAATTCAAAGGGTGGCTCACCATCAACTGTACTAAATATTACTGCTACATCAGTTTGAACTGCATCATTATAACGGCGTAGATCTAAATCACGATTTACTTTAATGATCATACAAATTCCTTTACTTTGATTTTCAACTCTCTGACAATGATATTTCATTGCAATGAATGACCGAACGAAAGGATTAATGCGTTCCAATTCAAGAGAGATTTCGCGCATTATATTGTTATTGCATGTTTGATTATAGTGTTCACGTAATCTATAATTGACAGCAGTGTCAACATCATAAAAATATAATTGCGCATAACATGGTGAGCGACCATATCCAGCAGTCATTGGACCTGATCTGTGATAAAAAACATCATGTATTTTAAAATGATACACTCCACGCGTAACTGTATCCGAAATTTTAGCTTCTGAGCTAACCATAGCAAATGATGAATTGTATTTACGAATGTTTTCAAAATAATTTTTTGACTTTCTTTTTATTGAAGGTTCATTTGAAGTAAGTCCATCATACAATGATTTAAAGTATTCATTTTGACTTAAGGCCGGTAATATTGCTTTACCCTTATGACAACATGAAGTGAATGCAGTCCTTTCACCTAAAGTGACCTCAGATTCGAAATGTTTTGCATTGCAAAACCTGCATTGTAAATGCATTAATCCACAATCAAAAGTATTAAAATTTCTTTGAATGACATTCAGCGCGCATTTAAATGTATCCCTCAAAATAATTTCATCATTTTGTATACTATTTACACTATTTAAATTTGCATTTGGTCTATTATCATTTTGACTTTCACGCGAATATATATTCCTTCTTCTTTGTCTCTCACTCCGACCCGTCAATGTTATACTATTTACACTATTTAAATTTGCATTTGGTCTATTATCATTTTGACTTTCACGCGAATATATATTCCTTCTTCTTTGTCTCTCACTCCGACCCGTCAATGTTCTATGTCGAGGCATAATGGAAGTAGGTGCGAATATCTGAATGTAAAAAAAACATGTAATGAAATTACTGAAACTAAGATTAGACAGGGTTTAATTTAAAAATAATAAAATGTACTCACTTTTTTGAAACCACCAATAATAATTAGGCGAGAATAAGCCAATTCAAATTGCTGCTACAAAATTTTCCTTTTGCAACAGGTGTATATTAAGCAAGCTGTATTTCACTTTTAACTGCACATTAATATATAAAACACAGATATCTAATATACAAAATATAAAATAAACGCTTTTTTGCCTTGACATACACTCCACAGACTATTGAAAAAGGAACATTTGAAATCACACAAAATTCACAGCTCATTCAGTCAATCTGTCAGTAATTATTTGTTGGCAACATTTTAAAATTCTTTGGCGACAATCTCTACTCTGTGTGACTATTTGACCACAGACTATTATGTTTGACATTGGCAGTATGAACGTAAACAAACGACAGACTATTATGTGTTTGACATTGGCAGTATGAACGTACACTACAATGAAAAAATTATAATTTTATTGCCTGGCAACAAAATTATTTTATTTTTAACAATTACCATTGTTTGAAAAAGTTTAAATGAATTTTCAAGGGCAAATGAATGTTTTATTTTATTTTATTTAATGTATTTGTAAATATTATATATAAATTTTAGCTTTCTGCACTCCTTCTCCATATAAACTTTAACTATGCCAAATCTCACACTCCTCCGTGCGCGCAATATGCTTAAAAAGGGGTACAAAGTTTTCTCTTCACGTATTAATATATTAATAGTAATATCAAAAATATATACACAAGAAAAACTGATCAAATATAAATGTAATTGTAAACTATTCTATTTCTAAATGTAAAGCGAAAATACGTGCTGTTTTCATTTGTGAGGTTCGCTAATAATGGTTTTTATTTTTAGCTTACTGTTCAAAGAAATAAAAGCCATGCTTAGGAAAAATATGACGTTTAATGTGTAAACACAATGGTTGAAAAAAAGTAACATTGGAAATAAATAGTTATGAGTAGTAAGATTCAAACAGAAAAAGAACAACGTAGTAACAAACGAAAAAAAGATTTGTTATTCCTTAGATGGCCAATATTATTTCATGTTATTCAGTAAAACCTGGAAGCAAATTTTGTGCGAAACACAAAAAAATGGTAGACGTGTATAGCATCCCTCTTTATTTGGAGTTGGTTGTTTTTATGTGATATGCACAAAAACCGAGTATTATTGGAAAACGACTACTAGTGGAAAACGAGTTCTGTCGCAAAAAGGGAGACGTGTATCGTAACAGGCAAGGAGTGATTGTTTTTCTTTTACAATGATTTTATAACAAGCGAGTATTAATTTAAAGGCATATTGGTTTTCACGTGTAATTTCAGTTTGCATTTTAACTTAACAACGTCAGCTTTTGGCGTCACACGCACACTTCGGAGTTATATTATTGGTAGTAACACTTTTCGTAAAAAACATGGCAATGAAACATGATTGCAATTGTCAACAAAGTATTTTATAACATACAAATATAAATTTTCACGATTTCTATTATCTAACTAAAATTATACGCGATATTCATTACATGTCGGTGCCAATAATCACATAAACGAAATACCGAAAATGAATGTGGGTACGGTTATTGGGAAAGTACCATAATGGGAGACGAAACGGCCGAAATCGTGATACGTGAAATGGGACAGGGAAGAAAAGAAAGCGTGGACGATTTTTGGCGACCTAGAGAAGTGTTGCTAATGAGATAGCTAATACAACAAAGAAGACAGGACTCAACTGAAATGAAGCTGTGAAGAAGCGATCGATAAAAGATGATGTCGAAGTCTACGTAAACGTGCATTCATTTGTCTGTTTTAGTAGATTTAACAGAGATCACTCAAATCTGGTGCAGGAATCCAACAACGATAATCAATACGGAACCTGCGAGTTGAGTTGGTCTCCTAAATTCTCCTGTACGTATCTTTACGAAATGTTTTCTTGCGACCAATTAGGCTGTTACATTCTGTTTACAGTCGGTCACGCTAAATGAGAGAAACGCTCGACACTATTTCTACAACAATTGTTTACAACCATATAATGGATTCTGTCAGCTGTTAGACCCGTAATGTTAGCGCGTTCCTTACGACCCTCGCCTAACGATCCAACATCACGCAACTACGTACCTTTCTGTATAAATTTGTTTGTTTTTCCGTCACGTTTATTATTAAAGAACGCTAAAACTGTGCTACTAGTTTCAAAATAAAAATTCTAAGTGGATATGACACATTTTTTCTTCCTCATCATCACCACCTCCATTGTCATCACGATTACGATCGTTAGCAATTGTGTAAGCGGTGCTGAATGAATATCTTTCCATTCATTCTCAAGTGGCTTCTTTCTAACGCAGACGTCCTTCCGGCCATTGTATCACAAAGATAAATTAAGGTCATCCCTCCATCTTGCTAATGGTCGTCGGTCTGGTCTTTTCACATTCTAGACCCCCAAACTAGGTAAAATTAATAGGCATGACATGTGACATATGACATGTATTATTAAAATTACTTTATCAAATTTGATTTTGCATACACTTCAATGTTTTTGCGTCTTCTTTTGCCATTCTTATCATATCTGTTATTACTTTTAGTCGACTCAATAAAGCATTTTACCTTGGAATTCTCTGTAATACAAGCAATCCACATAAAACCATACTGTCCACATAATACATAGTGTCTAGATAAAAGTTACGAAGAAAATTTTGGACGCTCTCCCTTAGGGGGTGGTTACCACCTCTTCTCAGTAGGTGAGAACTAAAAATAATAAATAAAACTGTAACTGATAGATTTTTGAATTCTAAAAAGTTAGTGTGCATTTTTTCAGAAAAGCCAATGGTTTCCGATTTATTGCGAGTTAAAAATCGCGGTTTTTACTCACATAAAATCGTTACCCTATGGCAATTTTCGTTACATAACTCAAGAAATTTTGAACTTATCAAAACAACTGTAGATCCAAATACAGCTTGGAACAATAAATATTCAATTAATATTTTTCATGTTCCTGTAAGGCCTTTACTTTGGGAGACATGACTGTTCAAATTGGTTTTTCAATTTCTTCACCACTACAAACAATTTTGGACTCTCACTAATTAACACTCTATAGCTTAAAAGAAAAAGCGTATATAACCTAAATAGAATGTCATGAACTTAAACTTATTTATTTACAAATAAATTTTGTTGTATCCTAATATTAGTAAAAATAATGAAGTTGCAATAAAAAAATATTGTGCGAATTTCCATACTTTTTTGGAAAATTGGCAATTTCTCTGCTGTACTGCAACAATACATATATTTGCATATTTGCCCAGGGCGGTATGTTTTATATTGTAATTAGTGTAAATAGAATAAGGAACAGTTTTATACAATTTTGTGCAGGAAAATGCAGGCTCTGGCCTGTCGAGAGTGCACCTGCTTCGATAGTTAAAAATACGGCGTTTGTGTGTTTGTGTGTGTAACGCCAGCTGTGACAAGAATATGGGGTGACGCGTACGAATTGTTTGTTGTCAATTAATCAGGTTTTAACAGGATTAAAATAAACTAATTATACGTTTTAAACCTGTAAGCAAAGACTTACGCCAATTATAAAGATACCATTACATAAAGGAATTTTTGATGAATATAGTGATATAAAATTTATTGCCAAAGGTGTAATATTAAAGATGCTAACTAATTAATATTAATTACTAGTGTAATTGAAGAGTAATTAATATATGTGGTATATATGAGTGACCAGAAAAAAATTACGCAAACAATGATATCGCTCATGTGACGAGTATGTTCATGAGTTCGCGATAATTAACCAAAAAGTGAGTGTAATAAAAAGGACGCTTTGGCGCGAACTGACAATCTTTAACATGTCGAAAACAGGCCTGTACCTGTCAAATCGCCACCAGTATAAATACCACTGGCAATTTTGGGCGATCACACACTCAGGCTCAAGAAATCTACACACGACGTCACCCTGCCCGATTGCAGATCGACCAGGACACACTCACTGTACCACTCGCACACTAAGACGTATGTAGGAACTCTGGAGCATCACCAACAACAACAACCCATAGAGACAACGGACACGCATCACCATAGTCATCATCATCATCATCATACTCTCAGGATTCTGGACACACACACACGCAACGGTAACGGCAGATATACGCAGGTGATAACAAAACAATTATATTATATTTATTGTGAAAAGAGCTCTTAAAAAGAACTGAACTATAAACATTAAATAATTAAAATTAGTAAGTTAAATATTAGAAATAAGGGAATTTAATTTAACAACAACTTGTAGAAAAGAAATACCAATCTTTGTTGTATTTTTGGGTGTGTCAGTATAAATCAATAATAGATTGGAAGTAAATGTAATATAATTTTACTTCCATATTCCTTAAGGAATGGAAGTATGCTGATGGCAAACAAAATTGTGTTCGAGATTATTGCAGATTCTGATTCTACTACACTCAAAACATGAAAAAAAGTCGTTTTCCGAAAAGTGTCTGTGTGTGTGTCTGTCTGTGTGTCTGTCTGTAGATTTTTACTTCCATATTCCTTAAGGAATGGAAGTATGGTGATGGCAAAAAAAATCGTGTTCGAGATTATTGCAGATTCTGATTCTACTACACTCAAAACATGAAAAAAAGTCGTTTTCCGAAAAGTGTCTGTGTGTGTGTCTGTCTGTCTGTCTGTCTGTCTGTGTGTCTGTCTGTGTGTCTGTGTGTCTGTAGATTTTTTTTCTATGGCAAACGATAACTGCCGCAAATTCAAACAGAATCAAATAATTTTTTGCATGCAGCCCTGATTTGCAGAGTAATCGCGACCTATTGTTTTTGGTGAAGATCGGTTGAGGGAAAGGGGTAGTTTACCTGCAACAGTTTTTTTTTAGCAAGGGTAATTTTGTTTGTTTGGCAAACGATAACTGCCGCAAATTCAAACAGAACAAATAATGTTTCGCATACAGCCCTGAATTGTAGAGTTCTCAAGATCAGTTGATTTTGGTAAAGATCGGTTAAGGTAAAGGGGTAGTTTACCTGTAACGTTTTATGTTTTAACAAGGGTATTTCCTATGGCAAACGATAACAGCCGCAAATTCAAACAGAATCAAAAGATTATTTGTATACAGCCCTAAATTGTAGAGCTCTCAAGACCTATTGTTTTTGGTGAAGTTCGGTTAAGGGAAAGGGGTAGTTTACCTGCAACATTTTTTTAACAAGGGTATTTTCTATGGCAAACGATAACAGCCGCAAATTCAAACAGAATCAAATAATGTTTTGCATACAGCCCTGATTTGTAGAGTACTCAAGACCTGTTGTTTGTGGTGAAGATCGGTTAAGGGGAAGGGGTAGTTTACCTGCAACGTTTTTTTATCAAGCGTATTTTCTATGGCAAACGATAACAGCCGCAAATTCAAACAGAATCAAATAATTTTTTGCATACGTCCCTGAATTGTAGAGGTCTCAATGACTTTCGATTTTGGTGAAGATCGGTTAAGGGGAAGGGGTAGTTTACCTGCAACCTTTTACGTTTTAACAAGAGTAAAGTACTTGAAAATTTATTTAACTTTTTGAAACAATGGTAATTGTTAAAAATAAAATAATTTTGTTGCCAGGCAATAAAATTATAATTTTTTCATTTTAATGTAATATAATATTCTTCATTTAATACAGCAATAAAAAGGCAGGTAAGACACAGCCTGGCTGTTTGGCTGAAAATGATTTTAAATATAAATCTTAGAATATGGAAGTCATGTATGGTTCTCCATACCGATATTTACTTCCATATTCCTTAAGGAATGGAAGTATGGTGATGGCAAAAAAAATCGTGTTCGAGATTATTGCAGATTCTGATTGTACTACACTCAAAACATGAAAAAAAGTCGATTTCCGAAAAGTGTCTGTGTGTGTGTGTCTGTCTGTGTGTCTGTATATTTTGTTTCTATGGCAAACGATAACTGCCGCAAATTCAAACAGAATTAAATAATTTTTTGCATACAGTCCTGATTTGTAGAGTACTCACGACCTATTGTTTTTGGTGAAGCTCGGTTGAGGGAAAGGGGTAGTTTACCGGCAACGGTTTTTTTTATCAAGGGAAATTTTTTTTTTTTTTGGCAAACGATAAAAGCCGCAAATTCAAACAGAATCAAATAATGTTTCGCATACAGCCCTGAATTGTAGAGTTCTCAAGACCTATTGTTTTTGGTGAAGATCGGTTAAGGGAAAGGGGTAGTTTACCTACAACGTTGTTTTAACAAGGGTATTTTTTATGGCAAACGATAACAGCCGCAAATTCAAACAGAATCAAATAATTTTCTGCATACAGCCCTGATTTGTAGAGTACTCAAGATCTATTGTTTTTGGTGAAGATCGGTTAAGGGAAAGGGGTAGTTTACCGGCAACGTTTTTTATCAAGCGTATTTTCTATGGCAAACGATAACTGCCGCAAATTCAAACAGAATCAAATAAGTTTTTGCATACGTCCCTGAATTGTAGAGGTCTCAAGGACTTTCGATTTTGGTGAAGATCGGTTAAGGGGAAGGGGTAGTTTACCTGCAACCTTTTACGTTTTAACAAGTGTAAAGTACTTGAAAATTTATTTAAACTTTTTGAAACAATGGTAATTGTTAAAAATAAAATAATTTTGTTGCCAGGCAATAAAATTAAAATTTTTTTTTTAATGTAATATAATATTTTTCATTTAATATGGCAATAAAAAGGCAGGTAAAACACAAACACACACACACACACACACACACACACACACACACAATTCACGTTATTTCTGGCCTCACTCATGTTTATTTTCTTACGTTTGCACGCTTTTTAAATGGAAAGTGCCGAAACCCACACCAACATAACGCGTGCAAGCCGAAAAAATGGACATCAATTTGCTTACTGGCGAAGCTAGTAGTTAATGAATGGGTAGGCAAAAATCTTATCTTAAATTTTTTTTAAGGAATCACTAAAAGGACGGTGGGTCAAATCGGACGCTGAGGTAGAGTTTGATGTAACCGAATGGTTCCACAAACAGCCGTAAGAATTTTACTAGCAGGGAATCTACAGGTTAGAGCAACAGTGGAACTCATGTCTTAATGTTATTGGAGACTTCTTTTAAAATCGTTGAATAAAAAATGCTTTACAGCTCTATACGTGTGTCTATTGAACAATCCTTGCATTAGTCATACACAATAATACAACTGATTGAACTTCAAATTTTTAAACTTGATTAGTTTCTATATATATGTTTAATGTTACAAATAATTCAAATAACAATCTTGATCATCTGTTAGTTCAGCGGAATAACAGTGACACTTTTAATAACCGCATAAAATAAACACTTAGAAACAACACAGGCGCTTGAACTTAACTGTTTGGACCACAGAAGTGAGGCATGCCTCAACGCTCTATGTGTACAGCGCGGGACAATCCCCCCTCCCTACACTTCCCTATCACACCACTACATTGCTTACATACGATGTATACAAAAAACGTTGAGGCAAGTTCAGGTTGCCTCATTCGCTTTAAATGAACTATGCCGAATCTCACCTGTCACCATCTAGCGGTCGCTCAATAAAGCACGTTTCGGTTTAATAAATTTGACAGTCGCAGTAACAATGTATAATCTTTACGTTATGTAGTTCATACGTATTTATAATTTTTATTCTACAGAATTTTTTAGGGTAGGCATTGCCTCAATTGCCTCCATGTAACTTCGCCACTGATATATATGTGTACAACGTTATCGGCAACAAAGAAGTAGTTTTTGCTAAAATTCCTTCCCGGGATATGTGGCCGTAGTCCAATGTTTTCTACAAAACCAGACATTTCGGCAATGCCATCGACTTCCATCATCAGTGAAAATCGAGTGCGATAACGTGAGGTGGTATACGTTAGTGACCACAGTACTGTGGTTAAGGCTGAAGCAGTAAGTAGAAAGAAGTAGTTTCTATGGTAATATTTCATTTCGAAAATGATTTTAAATATAAATCTTAGAATATGGAAGTCATGTATGGTTCTCCATACCGATATTTTATTTGTTTATAGCAACAATAAATTCATTCTTCAATCTTAATATTATTTTGTTTGTAAATGAGTTGCTAGTATTATTTAAAATTTGAGTTAATTTCATACACACAAAAATAAAAAGAATTTAAATAACTTGTTTAACATGTTTGTTTAGTTAGTAAGATTATATGGGTGTTTATTTTTGTTGTATGTTCTGATAGCATAGCAGGTTACAGTATTTGTAAAGCTTATAAAGGTGAGTATTTATTTGTCTAATTTTTGAAATTTAAGATTTAAATATTTTTCTATTAATTAATAAATCTTAGAATGATTATTTTGAACGGTTTTAATTGATTATTTCATGTCAAAAACATCTCACTCCTCTTTAAAAATTATTTAATTATTGTGCAACCACATATACTTGACGCAACGAGAAACAAAATCTTGCGACCTGGCCGGTGTAATACACTTTATAGTTGCGTGAGTACATGGTAATGTATTTGTATAATTGTTGTAACGTTGCAGTACTTTACTATTAAATGAAAAATTAAAAAATTCGTTATGTCTCGTGAGACTGTATTTTTGACGACAAATAAAATTTTAAGATTCTTTCAACATTCACTTTTATACATATTAGAATTTGAATATTATGTTAACTTAGTAATGACAAAACTAGTTTCCTTAAAGCACCGTAAAAATATTGAATTTAGCATATAACGTAGACATTTGCCTTGGGCTACTTGTAAAATAATAAAACGTTATATAAGTAAAGTCATTTAACCATTAGCTTAATATATTTCATTATTTTTTTCTTTATTTTTTACTATTATAAGAAAAACAAATTGAAAATATGGATATTTTGTACATTTCAACCCCTTCCAAATAGGCTAAATTGGCTTATCTGTCTTTTACAATATTTTTAGCCTTTCGTTTTTATTCAGCTACGTCGAAAACATAAGTATACATGTTTCCGACAATGTATTCAGAATAGCTTGCAATAAAAGAAATTTCCGCTGTTTAGGGGTGACTTCAAACCTGTAGTGACCAATGTAGCAATGAATTTTTGACTACCATCCCCTCACTAATTTTTCATTTAAAATTAATTTTTAAATATTGTAATACAAAAAATTTTAATTGCTATTTTATACAATTAATCCCCTACAAACTGCAATTAGATCCTTAAGAGCGCTCTAAAAAAAACACAATTTTACATACTTTCATCAATCTATTTCGATTAGTTTATTAAAAAATAATTTCCAGGAATTTAAGGGTGGTTTTCACCCTTCAAGGTTGAAAACACCAAAAATCGTTAGTTTTAACTTTTGTGTAGACACTATGCAGAAGATGTTACAAAAGGCTTCACGTCGAATCCTTCTATTGCAGAGAATACCGAGGTTTTGCCGTTTTTTTGGCTTCATTGAATCGACTATGTGTTCTAGTTCGCATTTTCCGTAAGATTCACAGGTTTACCGTCCACGTTTATAATTGTAAATAATTGCAGAAAGCGTACACCTATTAAAAACGTACCTTTTAAACACAAAGACAGTTTGAAAGCGATTCTGAAGAAACTGGTAAAGACATCTTGGACGGATAAATTAGATAAAGAGAAAGTTTGTGATGAGTGAATGGAAAAAAGAAAAAGAAAAAGTTGAAAAGTTGTATATAGGAAAAGGTGGAAACGGACAGAGCATATGATTTTAAGGTACATGAGTTTAAGGAATTAACAATGAGTAGAATTTGGGGGGGAGGAGGTTAAGAAGATACGACAGGTGTAGGCAGTAAGATAACCAACCACATTTTTTTCAGTGAGCGGAAACGAAAACAAGATTCATTCCCACAAAATATTTTTGTGTTTTGATATTATCTGGTGTTTCGTACACCAAGAGATGCTACTGTTTACAACAAGTTTGACGTCTCTGCACTACAGCGTACAATTATCGTTATGGCGTCATTTCAAACTAGCAGTGTTTTAATTTAATTTTGATATTTCCAATTCCAGTTTGCTTATAAGTCCGACCAAAAGTCAGCAGAACACTGATCGATGTTATTTAATAAAGGCTGCATTAAGTCTAACAGTTTTAATCAAGGATAGTAGGTTGTATCTAACAAAAACGGAATATGAGGAATTAATTTCAAAAGTTAACTTCATCGAAAGGCAAACCAACAGATTGCAATTGATAATCCCGGTTCACAATCACGATTTTGTACAGTCCAACCTTTCTTCCGCATAAGCACTCGAAACGTTATATAGGTAGGGTAAGTTGGGTAATTACGTACATAACAAAAGCTTCTACCTTTATCAGTTTTCATATTCCACTTGTCATAGTCACAATGAAATGCATTATCTTGAAACAATGGCGAAAGCACTTTAAAAAACAATAGAATAAAGAGTGGGGGGGCTAAGTAGAATTATAAAATCTGGTTAGTACTCCCCCCAACACACACACACGCGCGCGCGCGCGCACGTAACCCCAATTTCCAACCGCATAGATGAAAGCATTGTTTTAATAGAATTACCCCGTCTCACAAATATCTAAAAAACGGTGGGTTGAAATAATTGCTTTTAGTATTTAACAAAAAATCCATCCCTTTGCATGCGTATTTCCAGAGTGGCGTATAAAAACGTAAGCGTTAAAAATACAGCAACTTTAATTTCTACCCGCAGACTCGCGTTGTCGTAACTTTTAACAACATTTTGTAGGTTGACAACCACGTTTCATTGGTACCGTTGTTAATACTAAACGTTTCGACTATTCTACGATGTGTCATTAAGTGTAATCTATGCGACTTTGGCGAAACGTTTGGTACTAACAATGATATCAATATTACTAATTAATTTAGTAGTGACCCTGAATCAATGAATAACTATAGGTTTTGTGGGTCTCGGTCAATCAACTGACACAAGTTTTAAATGGTTTGTGTCAATTTTTAATTCAATGTTTCGTAAGGAAATGGAAGTATGGTGATCGCGAAAAAAGGCCGCGTGTTCGAGATAAAGGCCGATTCTGATTGTACTACCCTCAAGACATGAGAAAATTCATTTTCCGAAAAGTGTCTCCGTGTGTGTCTATGTCTATGTATAAAATATTTTCTATGGCGAACGATACCTTCCACAAATTCAAACAGAATCAAATAACTTTGTGCATTATGTGCCCGAGTTGTAGAGGACTCAAGGCCTATTACTCAAGATCGGTTAAGGGGGAGGAGTAGTTTACCTGCAACGTTTTAGGTTTTATCAAGTGTAAGGTACTTAAAAATTCATTTCAACTTTTTCAAACAATGGTAATTTTTAAAAATACAATAATTTTGTTGTCAGGCAATAAAATTATGATTTTTCATTTTAATTTACGTTCTAAAAAGATTAACGTACTCAATTTTAACATGATAATGTTTTTAAGCTGGGGTTCATTCCACAAAAATGTAACGTCATCGAAAAATGTAACGCTTCCACACTTTCGATTCCCCACAGTCTAGAAATCTTCGGTCTCTATCGTTTTAACATGATAATGTTTGTTATATAGTAAATATATTTGTTATATAGTAAATATTTGTTATATGCACATTATACGTTTCAAAAGCCTAAAAACATTATCATATTTCGGTTTCGTCGAAATTTCTTTAACTTCTTTTATAAATAAAGTATCCTGAAAAGAAGGTAATAATCCACTGTAGAAAGGTAGATGAAATATTTATAAATAAAAAGGATAATTAAAAGGGAGGGAGTAATTTTTGAAAACTACCTTTTTCATGTAGAATAAATTACTTCATTTTGAATGATAAGATACCTTAGTAATAACATTTAATGAAACTATTATACCTACTCAACAAAAGTGCAATATCAAAAATGGGGTTGTTCGGTTAAGGGGGAGGGGTAGTTTACCTGCCTTGTTTTGTTTTAATAAGAATAAAGTACTTAATTTTGATAAATAAGTGCCCCGAAAATGAAGTCATATCAATCCACTGTAAATGATGTATCTATAAATGAAGGGGGCAGTTGAAGGAGGAGGGGGTGAATTTTTGATAATTTCTTTGCTGATAGCTATCAAGTAAAGTACGAGTATTTAATTTTGAAGGATAAGATACCTTAGCAATTACGTATGATAAAACTATTACTCTATGTAACTGTAAATATCATTAATGGTGGGGATCGGTTGAGGAGGAGGGATGATTATGTGCGAAGTTCAGATCCTTTATAAGAATAAAGTTCCTAATTTTTGTAGATAAAGTGACTCGGAAACAACATTATATTAAACGACTTACAAAAATATCTATAAATAGTAAAAACAGTTTGAAGGTGGAGAATATTTTTTTTTTTAGAAATTATCGAACCGAATTCAAATAAATGATTTTAAATATAAATCTTAGAACATGGAAGTCATGTATGGTTTTCCATACCGATATTTATTATAATCACCAAGACATTAGTGCGGATAATACAGAAATAATTAAACGCATAAACAGACTATTTAATTGTGTGTGTGTGTGTGTGTGTGTGTGTGTGTGTGTGTGTGTGTGTGTGTGTTTTACATCAGCATTAATATTTATTTTTACACATATATTGTTACACTTAATATGACATCTATAAACCTTATTAATACCTTATTGTAACTGATATACCTATAAATTAATAGAGTGACATATACATTTAATTATAATTTTATTTATAGTTATTAAATGATTAATTATGTTATCAATATATTAATATTAATATATTATAATAATGTGTTGCTACTGTTTTCGGAATGTTATATTTATAACTTACTAAATTAAGTATAACAATACAGTATATGTGTTACAATACATATTACTGCTGGTGTAAGACTGTCTCACTCTCTCTCTCTCTATCTCTCTCTCTCTCTCTCTCTCACACACACACACACACACAGGATGTGAACGGGAAAAATATTCAGGGAGTATTCTTGATACTCCCGTCGGATCTTTATTTCGTGAATGCGAAATTACATACGTTACTCTCGTTATTGGGAGATTCTTTTGTTTTGTTTGTCAGAAAGAAAGTTGAAATGAAAGAAAGAAAATTACGCTATACATAACATTTATTCATCGAAATCATTAGTACAAATGGCTAACCTATGAACAATTGGTCGATGGTAACTAAAATATGAAACGTAGGGCATAATCGTCGGACTAAGTTGACGTACAAACGTTAAGTCGATTGTGGAGTTTCCAAGTGTAGTCGGAACTACTTGGTCGGGGAACTCGCTGCGCAAAATGTTACAGTGTTTAACTTTAACGAGCTTAAGATCCTTCTTGAACAAAAGTCGATTACAAACATCACAACCAAGTCCAAATTCATTGTCAAAGAACATTTTCACAAAGTGGCGATCGCATGCAGCATACTTATTTGTCAAATCGAGCGAAAGGTCTGAACGCGCCATTGACGGACCGATGTTACCGTCCGTACGAGTCTCAGTATTGTCATCCTGCATATCAATGGAATCGTCGTTGCTTTCTACGTCTATTGGACCACTTTCCAAATCCATTCGACACGATGACGAAGTGCTAGGTTGCTCCAAACGTTGTACGCACTCGCTACTTGTACTGGGCGCTCCACTTCCACCATCCAAATTCGAATTCTGGCGTCTTCTTTCCAATTTATTTTGTTGCAATCGACGTAGCCGACAACGTTCTATATTTGTAAGTCGTGGTGCACGCATTTTGTTCGGAGAAAACCACAAGATTTTACAGCCTTTTTTCTCTTCTGAGGACGCGGCATTTTCAAAATATCTCAATATTTTCTGCTTTCCAATGTTAATTTTATATTTCTTGTGTTATTAACGTCTAACTCACGTTCTCAGCTCTCCGTAGACACCTCGATCACTAAAATCGACCAACTCGTTCCGGAGATACAACTGAACTGAGCGCGCGCCGTGCCCACACAAGCCCAAATTTAGACCCCCACGCGCAGCGCTGTGACGTCACCGCGCAACCCCCCCTCCGCTTGCGACAAACCATTTCCGGTAGTCGACGAAACGGGCTATCCAGTCATAGTTTTAGATTATATAGATTAGATTTAAACAGCAAATGATTATGTACTATGAAGCATTTATTTCTACAACATCTGAATTGTGGTTCTAATATTATTTTATTGCAGCCCTATAAACGGATGTCGTACGTTAAAACAGACTTAGGTTTCTGCAAACAAAATTTTATTCCACACTAATCGTTCGGAATAATTTTTGGCCGTCACAATTACTTCAGATGGTAAACGTAAACTACATCAGACTTTATATGTAAGCACAAGAATTACTGTAAGCAATAGGAACTTTAGCAACAAAGCAATTGCAAAAAATCAAAGCGTTGAACATGGTTATAATAGCCAATACCATTTTTAACACACACACATATATATATATATATATATATTACCACAATATATACCACAATACCAGGGATAAAAACGATGAATCAACTATATAAAATGTTTAAACTAATGAAAATAAAATGACAATGACGCGACAAACGACTACATGACCTAACCCAAGTGATTGACTCAATACAACCAAATAAAATGAAACCAAATGAGAAGGGGAAAACCAAAATAAAATGAAATTAAAAGGAAATAAAATGAAATCGAAGAAGGAGGAAAATGAAAATGAAACAAAACAAGTATAAAGGAAATAAAATGAAATCAAATGATAAGACACAAACAAATGATATAGAATAGAAAAAGGAGAAATGTAACACTCAGATATAATAATGCAAAAGAAACCAATAAATAACAAATGTAAAAGATAATTATTATTAACGACTAAATGATCAATGTAAATGATAACTGATAAAACCAGATAAAGTAATGACAAACTAAAAGTACACTAACCAAAGAAATAGAGTTTAAATGTAATAAAGAACTCTATAATGACATGAACTTATTAATAGTATAAATAACCTTTGTAAAGAGAGAGATAGTGAGATAGTGAGAAAGTAAAAATAACTAAGTGACAAAGAGAATGTAATGTTAGGGATTACCCACTAATAACACTTAAAATAAAATTTAAGAAGTGCAAAAGTGACAGTGTAAAACCCCAAAATAATGAGAAACCCTATTGATAGGTATGAACACTTAATAATCTGTGATGAACACTAAATGATTAATGGTGAACAATATTAGAAAATAAGAATCTTGTTATCGATAGTATTAGGATTAATTTTAAATGAGGGATACAATAGTATTCAGGGGAGGAAGCCCATGAAAGGTCAAAAGTTAGTGTTACCACGGCTAGAGAGTAAAGTTAGTATAAGAAAAAATATAGCAAAGAAAATAAGAGCAAAATCAATAAACACCCCATGTTCTAAGGGATAGTCAATTAAGTAAATTTAAATGATGTGATGATGTTTATCACTCAACAAATAATTAAGAATGAAACGAATTATAAGCAAACGTTACCTAATAACTGTTAAAAAATTGTTTGATTTAACCTATGAATAGGATATGGCTGAAGGAATTATACAGACCATAGGCCTAGATGTTATGTTTTATGTAATAGAGAATAGTAAGTAATAGCCAAATTATAAACAATGGCAAAATAAATAAATAAGAAGATAAATTAATACAAATCTAATAACACTGGAAGGGCAGTTAGGAAATAATTAACAAACCATAATGTAGAAACTAATGGGAACATACAATTATTGTAAAACCAGATCCAAAACAAGTCAACAAGTAGACAAATCATTTATAATACCAAAACAAAACATGTATGAGGGTAAATTAAAAGGTAATTAGTATAAAATAAATAAATATAGCCAATTACTACTTAGGCCTATGAAATGCCTAACTGTAAAAAACAAATAACTACAAATTGTAACAAATTAACAAGGAAATTTGCAAATCCAAGGCAAATATCTAGCCAAAGATAATTTGTGAATCATATTAAAGGATAAATGTTAGATTAAGGACTTAAAATAAGAAAGAAATGTAATTAACAAATATCAACATAATTCTCCAAACAATAATACATGAGAAAACACAACCTTGTGGGATGTTAAAATGATCTTTGAAAGAAAATACGAACGGTAGTGATAATATTTAATACATAGAAAGGAAGACGGAAGAATAATAGCAATCAGAAGAAATACAGTAATTTTGAATAAAAATTCAAATATGATAACAATGGGCTTAAGTCAAGCTAAGCCAATCAGAAGCTATCAGTTCCCATGACAACGGAACGTTGGTTACGAATTTTCCGTTAAAACCTATTATTCCATAAGTGACGCTCATCAAGAATAGCGCCAGGCCGTGAATGACCAAAATTTTAATATAAAACGTGTAAAAAGTAATCCAAATTCAAAAAGATGAAGACTTAGAAGTTGATGAAGGACGAGAACATTTAACTGATGCCTAGGACCAATTAAACCAATTCTAAATCAATAAATTTCTACAACTAACATGAAAAAGATGCCAGACGTACTTAAGCCCCAAGATAATTGAAAATTGACGACTATTGAAGCCCCATTCCATTTCGACTGAATGACAGTTCACCTCAAGTCGACTGATTTGATAAGTATTATTAAAATACCCAAATTTCTGAATTAAATTCTCTTTAAATTTTTCTCACAACAATCTGAACTCTCACTATAAACTGACGATATAATTTCTTTCAAAGATTAATAAAAAAATAAAACACTGAAATTTTGTTAACTAGTAAAAAAACCTGTATGAAAATTACGAACTTTTGAACCACACTTTACCACACTTCAGGAACAAATTATAATTACACATTATATTATTTAAGTACAAATAATGTAAGGTAGTGTACTTTATTGTAATCATTATTAATATTTCTTTCGTAATCACAAGAATCCAGAATCTGAACGTAACAAATTGTAAACAAACGGTAGCAGTCGCCATGTTAGACTGAATCATTCGTTCAGTTCACTTCGCCGAACCTTGAGATTTTGTCTTATAATAATTGCCGGTGCAAATTTGTTTAATAACAAAAAATATAATTTTATATATTACTGAATAAATACAAATCGCAATAAAAGAAACTAGTACAGAGTTGTAACCACTGTTTTTATTTCATAGGGAAGTGCATTATATAAATTGTGTATTATTTAGCAAAGAGGACGGTAAGCGCTCACGTCGGAAACTCGGCGAACTATCAGCGAGTTTTATAAACCCGTACAGACGGGAATAATCAAATTCACCAGACCGTCATAGCTAAGAACGCTCAATCATACTATTTGTTAATTTAATTGTTTTAATTAAACAATTTGGCGCCACCCGGGATTTATGCACACCTACGAAGAACAGGTAAGGTTCCCACATTAGTGTACTGGTAATTTGAAGGATCGCTACGGACATCGTCAGCGCAACATAAAGTAACGACACCAGTGTGAGGCGAACACACAACTTATACATTTTCAGAACACGTACAAATCTAGTCATTACAATATATATAACATCGGTTTATAGCGTCTGTCGTCGATGTCCGATTTCCAGACTTTCTATCCAATATGTTTTGTCCTGAAAATGTTCTTCGGTCAGATTCCTCGAACTTAGATCTTTCTGGATACTCTCTCCCCATGATCGTCTGGGTCTTTCCCTCTTCCTCTTCTCCGGGGGTAACAATTCCATTATCCTTTTTGGCAACCTTTCTCCTCCCATCCGTTTAACATGTCCAAACCAAATTAACTGTCTTCTTTCTATTTCGTCTACTACTGCATGTTTCACATTTATCATTTCTCTAATCTGTTAATTTCTTATTTTCTCTCGCCTGGATACTCTGCATGATCTCCTTAGTGCATCAATCTCTACAGCTAGTATTTTCCTTTTGTCCGCTTCTGTCATTCTCCAATTTTTAACATATACAATGTTAAAAAAAAAGTAATTAACGCCGGATAAGGTCGACAGACTTTTATCCTTGACGAGAGAAGGAGAAGAAGAAGACGATGGTTCAGAGTTGAATCCAAACATCCAGGAATATTTTCCGTGCCTGATGTTGATCTCTTCTTGTTCCTTTGTAACGTACTACTGGCTCTTCAATTTCTTGTCTAAGGTAATTCCTCAAGGGAAGAAGTTATATTTTAATGTTTAAATTAACGTGGTGTGAAAATGTTTACCATTATTAAAATCGACCCAGTATGAGTGAAAAATAACAACAGAACAACTGAGCACCTTAATAACATATTTGTAATGTGAGGCCTCTTAAGAGTAGTAATGTTGTAAGTAACCGCAAGGGTTTCGGTATATATGCGACACAATAAGAAGCCGTTTTTAAAAACACAAGTCGGATCATGTAGTTTTTATAAAGTAATGGCTGTTCCAGCCCCCAGTGGCGTATCTAGAATTTTGCCTTGGAGAGGGGTTCGTGACAAGATCGGCTTCATACAAAAGAAAAAACAAATTAAGACTGATCAACATTATCTTTAAATCTCGTTTCTTAAAGAAAACATTCGAAGATATAAACAAATTATCTCAACTCCTTCACATATACAATGATACATTCATACGCACACACACTCACATACACGAACACTTTCACCCAAATAATTGTTCTGTTGTGTTTGAAATTTCTTTTGTATTCATACACAAGTTCTATGATGACAATAAACCTTGTCGAAACGTCGACACAAATAAGTTAAAATTTTGCTTGCGTTAACCTCACTAACCCTTCACTGAAAAATTCATTATCTTTAAAGTGACTGATACCAGTCCCATTAAAGTAATAGTGTTAACACAATTAAAATACGCATTTTTGAATCATTGTTTACAAGTTACTTATTGACCGAATTGATTTTACTATAGTTCATATTATTACAAACATATATGCTAATGCTACGTACGAAACCTGTTTGCTTAATTAAAAAAGAATTACTACTATATTACCATACACAGCCGAAAAAAATAATAAAACAGCCTAAAATTAAGAGATGAACAAATTCGTCAACTTTTTCGTCCCTCTGCGGCGGTGGGGGTCCGGTCCCGTTCGTCCACCCCGTAAATACGTCACCCCCAGCCCCCTCCCTATGGTTGTGCAAACTGGACATTAACAAAAGAACAGGAAAAAATGATAGAAGCCGCTAAAATAAGATTTCTGAGAGCTGTTGCCGGATATTCCTTACCGAGTAGACGGAGTGAAAAACATTCATTCGGAAAGGACTTAAAGCTTTTATTTTAAAATATGAGGTAGAAATACAGTAAAACGTCTCTAATTCAGACCTCTTTTATTCAGAATTTAATATAATTCGGAGTCAAAGTAAAAAAATAAATAAACTTTTTTAAAAATTTTGTGTGCAACACGTTTGCGTTTAGGAAATTTTAAAACTGTTACGTTAGCAACAAGTGTAGTAATATTGACACTGACGAAGATTTTCAAAAATACTACGTAACATCAACGAAATGCGTGAAGAAGTTGTAAAAAGACAATATGACAGGTCAAAACAGACTAAAATTTCAACCTTTTTTTTAGTTCGGAAACAATCAATACATTCAACTTCAGGGACCATCGGTAAATCTGTGTATACTAAACTGAAAATTCTAACAAAAGTTTTTTGTTTGTATCGTAAAGTATATTGCTTTTCATTCTGTAAAATACAATAAAATTAAATTTCCGTTAATATTTATATGCATTAATAACTCCAAGTGCGTACATTTTTCTAATGAACTTGTTGCATGTGATGTAAACTGAAAACATTGATGTAGAAAGATTGTTGTTTATGTCAATGTAGAAAGAATTTAGTTAGCCATTTTGTAAGTGCAGTAAAATAAATTTAAATTTTCATTTATATTTATCTAGTTTTAGTACTTTAATACTTATTTAATGGCTTTTAAGTAGGGTAAAAGTTACTTAATTTTTTTCATGGTACTTGACCTAGGCTATAGTACGAATTTATAAAAAATATTTAATAATTCAAATTTTTATCTAATTTGGGCTCGGCTTCGCTCCATATAGTCTCAATTACAGAGGTTTTACTGTATCTAGGAATAAACTGAGGGACCATATAGATCGTATGGTGGTCGTATTCTCTAGTTTCGAGTGTCATTAGGAATTATAAGCCACACAAAGAGACGTAGGCCGTCCAAGGAAACGACTGAGTGATCAGTTGTAATGAACGCTGAACAACATCAGAAACGGGTTCGAATTTTTATGATAATGGTTACCATCATTAAAGTATCGACAGTTTTAGGCTCTATATGTACATGTTTTATTTTTAATCTACCTCACGCGTTCGCCTACGTATGGTGAAGCACCTTCAGTGTTAAAATCAGTTTAAAGTTTGGTGTCAGTGAAGCTTAATTGTTGCTGATCCTCAAAATAGAGCGAGTCGTCATTTTCTTATTGGATACACAAACTAAAATAACAAAAAACGTATGGCTTAACAAAAATGTCTTAACCGTGGCACTATATTGTATGCAGCATACATATTTTAAGATTATATATTGCAACAATTCATATTTAAATACGTTAATTGTAAAAGTAAAATTATTCGTCCGCCATGTGTCAAAAACATATGAAATTAGCTAAACATTCGTCTATGTTTAATACAACGAAAATTTGTATTAATAAAACAACTTAGACAAGTAAATACTAAAATTAGTAAATAGACAACTTAGACACTAAAATACTAAAAGGCATACTAAATACTAAAATAATAAATATTAAATACTAAAAGGTATAATATATTTAATTTTAATAAGTCAACGATTTAAAATAACGCAGGATGGTTAATTTAGGGTTATAATATTAATCAAACAAATAAATAATTAATAATACTCAAAATATCAGGAAAAATAATGAAAAATGTGTAAAATAATAAACGTTTAAGAATAAACAGAATTACGGTACATAACAATTACTACCATTAGATTTTACAGGAAATATAAGTGTTAGACATTAAGTTTACCTGGAAATTATAAACAGAGACTATTAACTATTACGAGTAGCATATAAGTGCAAGTGAATTAAAAAACAGTGTCACGCATAAATGGTTTATGCGTGATATATCGTTAAAAAGTACAAAAAAATTAGGAAATAGCATTGAAAAAATAAATAAAGTTATTTAAATAAATTTAACTGTCATATAATATATGAGAATAAGCGAAATAGCCAAGTGACAAGAGGGAACATTAAGTCAACAATTGGCATTATTGGAAGGTGGAAATTTGATTTAAACGAAGTGTCCCTCTAACTACAAACAAGAAGACAAAATATTACATTATAACACGAAAAATGTTTAAAGAAAAATATGTCTGTCAGAGTGTTTAAAAGGCTAAACAATAGTGAAAAAATAATAGAAGAATGTTCAGAGACAAAGGCAATAATATCTACATGTGGGTCCATTAAAAGTATAAAAGTATTTAAATACTCGATCTTTAAGACCGATCTAAGATATAAAATAAAAAGAAGACTACAAAAAAAAACAAAGTATATCCCAACAGGCTCACAATTCCAACTTGCCCAACCATGACAAAGTTGGAATCACAGAGACTGCTAATTTAAATAATAAGATGAAGAGGCCCCCAGTTGCACAAGAAAATGAAATAACACGAAGTGAGTTAAAAAAGAAACTATCTGTAGCTATACTTTATTTATTTTTTCTATTTATTTGTTATAATATATGTATCTTGATGCCCTTAGATTAATGATAAACATTTAATTTAAAATCATGTAAACAGTACATACCAACACCTTCATTTTCTTCAAAAGTTACATTCATTTAGGTTTCTCACCTGAAAACAAGTACATAAACTTAATTAATTTTAATACAGAATCTAAGCTAACACCATTTAGATTATTTAACTTAAGTATAATTAATTTTATCCCTCTTAGTGTAAAGTCTATAGATGAGATTTTAATGATAACTAAAGCAACAACATCTGTCGAGTACGAAAATACTGTTAGACTTATATATCTCAACCCGCTCCTCAGAATTGATAAGATCAGGATATAGTACCATAATTATGTACCCATTACGTAGTACTTTAATTTATTAACAAAAAAAAATCATCAATCATCAACCGTGGCTCTTACAACACTTGTTGGGTCTTGGACTGCTCCAAGAGTCGATTCCATTCCTTCCTATTGCATGACCTGGCTTTCCAGTTTCTTATGTTCAGCTTTCCGAGGTCCTCCTCTATCTGGTCTTTGAATCTACTTCGCCTTGACGTTTGAATAAAAACATCACAGTATTAATAATTGTATATACACATGCGCACGCGCATGATGCGTCCTTTCTTAAGGTTGAGTCGACATTGTGTTATGCTGCTTTACCTCAAAGATAATCCGCAACGTTTTGGCCGATTCATCTCAGACATCGTCAGGCAGATTCCTCGTCGATAACTTAAGATAAAATGGCTTTTCATCCATGCCGGTCTCTAAATAGTGTGTTCACTTTAAAAAATTTTTTAATTTTGGACGTCAGGATTCAAAAAGTGGGTGAAACTTTTGATAAAATCGCAAAAATTCATGCGGAGGATCAAGTTAAAGAGAATTTTAAGTAACATCCAATGCAGTGTTAACTTTTAGTAATTTCCAAATTTTGGAACCCCAGGGCCAAAAAAAGATCAGAAACTTGAAAAATATTTGTGAAAATCCAGCAGGCTGTCAGATTAAAAAGGAACTGTAACCCAAATCCGAATGTTTCTAAGTTTTAGTGTACGATTGTATGCTCTACATTTGTTATGTTACTACAGAAATAGTAGAATAGTCGAGATTTTTAACATTTATCCTATAACTGAAAAATTATTTAATTTCGAATATTTTATGTAATAATAAATGTACTCCGTCCAAAATAGTGAGTGAGTTTTGCATGTCAGGGAGCATACTAGTATTGTAATTAAACACTTTCAACAATAAACCGATCTGTTGCTGGCCGACTAATTTACTTTCAGATAACAGATTTGGTTTGAGTGTCTTCATATTTGAAGAACGGCTGCACAAGGTAATTATGAAACCAGTAACAATATAGACGACTATGTTGCTTACCTGTGAGCTAGCGGTGATCTATTGATTCGCGTTACAGGTGTTTTCCCTATTTAACTAATTAATTATGCTGGAATAAAGTAGCTGACTAAGAAACTTTTGGGATTAACTTTACTAATATTTAAGCCAAATTGCCAAAATTAAAAGTTGAGAAATACCCGTTTGATTAAATCTTAAAAACTCTCAATGCAAAAACACTTGGCTTTGTATAATAAAGTTAGAACAGGAACGATTACAGTTCAGAGAAGAGGGTTTGTGACTCAACAAATCGTTCACAGTCCCTGTTACATGGTAGGTATGCAGACCGCATTACGCGTGTGTACCGAGTTTGACGTGCTACCTGTCAGTTATACAACATGTGTGGACTTAACACAACAAAAAAGCAATTGAAACAATAATGGCATGGGTCCACGTTGTATTGTGATAGGCTATATATAGTCGTGGTTGACGATGTTACCAACGAAAGCCATCAATTATAGTCAGTAACAGACATAAAACATAATTAGGCCTTCCAAAACAGTTAACAATGGAATTAGCAATCAGCAGCAACAAATTACAACCCTTTACTGTTACAAAATGCAACCCTTTATTGTTAGAAAACGTTCTTTGGATATCTATAAGTTAACAGATAACATTATGCTTTAATTCGAAGATTTAGACTCAGATGTTCAAATAGCACAGTTGGAATTAAAATAAGCAATATTGTATTTTGTGGTTAGAAAAATTATTGTCTTGTAGATTAATATGTTAACCAATAATTTGTATATTTTAATTTACTTAACAAAAATAAGTGGAACAAAAATTTTAAATTCACTACTTCGTTACTAAGCAATAAACAATTTTTATACTAATTCTTTAACAAGTATTGTTATTTGATCATACATTTAATTGATGAAAACTCGTTGTTTTACTAAACTTTAAAATTTGATGATGTAGTGTGTATCGAATAGGTATTTAGTTTTAATTTTAAAAATAAAACCTGAATTTTATAATATACCTTTTATAAATATATTTTGATGTTTGTTGAAGTTCGTATCTAAATCAGTACTTACGTTAGTTAAGAAAAAATCAGGCAAATATTCAAGGGAAGCGAATATTTAATAATAAATTTCTTAAAAATCCATTTTGCCAAAATTCACGTCAGGCGTTTAAAATCATTTCGAGTGGTTTCTTAAAAGTTTTTATTAAACTTGTATGTCTTGTCAGTACAAACGTGTATTGATAATAAACCATTCTATTCTAGTAGCAACTGATTTGCCGACGTTGGAAAAGCTTCTATTAAACTATCATATCATATCATACATAATTTTTAAAATTGGCAAAACGGTCTTCTTGATATGAGACTTGCTTATCACAATCACCAGTCACATACATATTGCAAAAGACGCATGTGTTCTTTCATTCATCACGGCATAAAAGCAAGAAATGTGCTCCTTCATCATTCCAATCTCCATCATCATTTATCATCGTTCGTCTTTGCAGTAGCTAATGGCCGTCGCTATAACTATTATTTTAAAAATTATTCCTCTGTAAAGAGAAACTTATATATATGTATAGTTCAATATATGTAGGGCTACACTTACATTTACTTGTGTATGCATACTATAGATATGCCATAGACCATATATAGGTATATACTATAGTTATGTATATAGATACGCATGCGGAAATGATTATGTGTAGAACACCAGGTTGTTTTTATTTACATAAATGACTACACTTAACTTAATATGGGGAATAAAAATCTCATTTAAAATTTAATCAGTATATCATCATCAGTCATGGCTCTACAACCCTTGGTGGATCTTGGGCTGCTCGAAGAGTCGATTTCATTCCTCCCTATTGCATGCCCTGGCTTTCCAGCTTCTTATGTTCAGCTTTCCGAGGTCCTCCTCTATATGGTCTTTGAATCTACTTCGAGGTCTTCCCCTTTTTCTGCTACCCATTGGTTTCCGGTACAAAATATGTTTCGTAGGCTGTCCTTCCTGCATTCTCACTATGTGTCCAACCTACTTTAGCCTGTATATTTTTATTATACCGACAATGTACGGCTCTTTAATCACTATATGATAATAACGAATAACAGTGCACCAAACACTGTAGCCTGAGAGTCCTAAAATACAAATACAAAACACGCTCGTTATTAAAAAAGAAAAATGTGATTAATATACGCGTTACTGTTAGCAAAGAATGTGATTAATATACGCGTTACTGTTACGCAAAGAATGTGATTAATATACGCGTTACTGTTACGCAAACAATGTGATTATTATACACGTTACTGTTACGCAAAGAATGTGATTAATACACGCGTTGCTGTTACGCGAAAAATGTGATTAATATACGCGTTACTGTTACGCAAACAATGTGATTAATATACGCGTTACTGTTACGCAAAGAATGTGATTAATATCCGCGTTACTGTTACGCAAAGAATGTGATTAATATACGCGTTACTGTTACGCAAACAATGTGATTAATATACGCGTTACTGTTACGCAAAGAATGTGATTAATATACGCGTAACTATTACGCAAAGAATCTGATTAATATACGCGTTACTGTTACGCAAAAAATGTGAAAAATTCTATACACGAGAACAGTTTTGAAGAATCATGAAAAGGCACAAGAAAACTATACTCAACGCAGGCTAGAAAATTAGATGCATTAAATGAAATCCAAACGAATACTCCGGAGTATTATTATATTGATTGATGTCCTGTGATGGCTGGATCGTTCTAAATGGGACCAACACTACACTGGATAGGATACAGTGGCGTATCTAGTATTTTACCTTCGGGGGGGGGGGGAGTTCAGGGTCTGATGGACTTCATACAAAAGAACAAGTTACGACTAATCAAAATTACTATCTTTAAAGTGGTTGATTGGCTGAAGACTGTAAGATACATGTCCATGTACATGTCCGGTTTATAAAAAGAGGGATCAACTAGACTGTAACAATTACAGAGGCATTTCTCTTCTCCCTGTGGTGTATAAAATAATGTCCTATGTATTGTACCAAAAACTGCTTCCATATGCTGATCAGGTGATTGGTCGATATCAGTACGGATGTAGAAAAGGGAAATTGACAATATAACAAGTTTTGACACTCCGACAAATTGTGGAGAAAGGTAGGGAACATAAACTGCAAACCCATCACCTCTTCATAGACTTCAGAAATGCATACAATAGCATTGATAGACAAGAACTTTACACAGCTCTTGAAGAACTAGGCACACCAAAGAAATTAATAATATTGTGTAGGATGACAGTGAATGGCATGGTGAGGATCCAGAATGACTTATCAGGAGAGTTTGACTTTGGAAATGGAGTCCTCCAAGGCTATGCTCTTGCTTGCCTCCTCTTCAGTCTTGCCTTAGGAAAAAGCTATGAGAGATGCTGGAATAAATTCCTCCGGGACTGTATTAAACAAGTTGGTGCAGGTCCTAGGACATGCCGATGACATAGATATAATCGGGAGGTCAATTCGAGCAGTCACTGAACCCTTTCTTGCTCTTGAAGATCCCTCAAGGTGGCAGGGTCATATAATAAACGAACGCAAGGCAAAATACATGGTCACAGGCAGAAAGTTAGAGAAGGAGAGCGCGTCCAAATTGGCATCTGTTCCTTCGATAAGTCAACAACTTTGTTTATTCAGGATGCCAAATTAACTTCGATGGGAAACAACATAAGAAATAAGGCGAAGAATCGCTTCAGCTAATAGGTGCTTCTTTGGTCTCAGACCCCTGTTCCAGAGCAGATCAAATGCCAGGAGCATCAAGCTGTTTCTGTATAAAACACTGACCAGCCCAGTTCTCACCTATGGTTCTGAGACCTGGATCATTTCTAGAAAGTATGAGACAAACCTGCTGGATCATGAACGCAAAATCCTCCGCAGCATTTTTGGTCCAATGTGTGGGAGGTGAATGGAGGAAAAGGACCAACAAAGACCTGAACACTCTTCTGAATGAAACAGATATTGTGAAAATTATAAAACTTGGTAGACTCAGGTGGGCTGGACATGTGATCAGAATGGAGGAGAACGAAATACCCAGAAAGGCAGTCACAGAACAGATCTATGGCAACAGGAGAGTTGGTAGACCCAAACTACGTTGGGAAGACGGTGTGAACTATGATGCGCGCCATATCCTTGGGACCCGGAACTGGAGAGGAGCTGCACTTGACCGGGACAACTGGGGGAGGCTGTTAAAGGAGGCCTTAACTCAGTAATGGGTTGTCGCCTCGTTGAAGAAGAAGAAAGTGGTTGAAATCAGTCCCATTAAAGTAAACAGTAGTAACACAATAAAAATACCCGTTATTGAGAACTTTTTACAAGATACTTATTGACTGAATTGATTTTCCTATATTTCAAACGTATACGGTAATGCTGTGTAATAAATCTGTTTGTATATTTAAAAAATATCGGTATGGAGAACCATACATGACTTCCATATTCTACGATTTATATTTAAAATCATTTTCGAAATTAAATATTACCATAGAAACTACTTCTTTCTACTTACTGCTTCAGCCTTAACCACAGTACTGTGGTCACTAACGTATACCACCTCACGTTATCGCACTCGATTTTCACTGATGTGGAAGTCGATGGCATTGCCGAAACGTCTGGTTTTGTAGAAAACATTGGACTACGGCCAAATATCCCGAGAAGGAATTTTAACAAAAACTACTTCTTTGTTGCCGATAACGTTGTACACATATATATAAAAAATATGCATAAAATTAATGGCTTGTATAAGTTAATGATTGATCTCCATTAAGTAGTGCTCAAGTTTCCAAAGTTTTAATATTATGATGTCCGTAATTAAAACATCAGAGCAGGTTTAGTGTGTATGAGGGTACACCGTGGACAAATATTTTCAACATTTCCTATAGAGCGTTGCTTAGAATAAAGCTGTGAATCTACAGTGTATGTTTCACAGAACAAACACGCGAAAAAGAAGGAGCGCTCCGAAGTCACTCATGGACCCTCAGCATCTTGCAGAGGGTTCATTCCCTAAAGACGAAAAGTCTATGAATCGTTCCTCTGTAAACACGTGCAGTTACACTGCCCAGCGATCCACAGGAAGCATATCGCTATCCACGCTCGACACTTTTTCGGCTTGCACGCGTTATGTTGGTATGTGTTTCGGCACTTTCCATTTAAAAAGCGTGCAAATGTAAGAAAATAAACATGAGTGAGGCCAGAAATAACGCGAATTTTGTGTGTGTGTGTGTGTGTGTGTGTGTGTGTGTGTGTGTGTGTGTGTGTGTCTTACCTGCCTTTTTATTGCTGTAGGCATAATAATAAAATGGAAACGTAAACATTACATAACTGAGATATGCTTACCTGCCACGAACGATATATTATTTTATACATGGAGGAGTTCAGTGACATACACACGTACAGAAGAATTATATATATATATATATATATATATATATATATATATATAAAGATATTAACTCATACATAATTTACATTAAAATGAAAAAATTATAATTTTATTCCACGGCAACAAAATTATTTTATTCGTAACAATTTCCATTGTTTGAAAAATTTTAAATGAATTTTCAAGTACTTTACTGTTGTTAAAACGTAAAAGGTTGCTGGTAAACTACCCCTTCCCATTAACCGATCTTCACCAAAATCGAAAGTCCTTGAGATCTCTACAATTCAGGGACGTATGAAAAAAATTATTTGATTCTGTTTGAATTTGCGACTGTTATCGTTTGCCATAGAAAATACGCTTGATAAAAAAACGTTGCTGGTAAACTACCCCTTTCCCTTAACCGATCTTCACCAAAAACGAAAGGTCTTGAGTACTCTACAAATCAGGGCTGTATGCAAAACATTATTTGATTCTGTTTGAATTTGCGGCTGTTATCGTTTGCCATAGAAAATACCCTTGTTAAAAAAACGTTGCTGGTAAACTACCCCTTTCCCTTAACCGATCTTCACCAGAAACAACAGGTCTTGAGAAATCTACAATTTAGGGCTGTATGCAAATAATCTTTTGATTCGGTTTGAATTTGCGGCTGTTATCGTTTGCCATAGGAAATACCCTTGTTAAAACATAAAACGTTACTGGTAAACTACCCCTTTCCCTTAACCGATCTTCACCAAAAACAACAGGTCTTGAGAACTCTACAATTGAGGGCTGTATGCGAAACATTATTTGATTCTGTTTGAATTTGCGGCTGTTATCGTTTGCCAAAAAAAAAATTACCCTTGATAAAAAACCGTTGCAGGTAAACTACCCCTTTCCCTCAACCGATCTTCACCAAAAACAACAGTTGTGAGTACTCTACAAATCAGGACTGTATGCAAAAAATTATTTCATTCTGTTTGAATTTGCGGCAGTTATCGTTTGCCATAGAAAAAAAATCTACACACACAGATAGACACACAGACAGACACACAGACACACACACAGACACTTTTCGAAAAACGACTTTTTTTCATGTTTTGAGTGTAGTACAATCAGAATCTGCAATAATCTCGAACACGATTTTTTTTGCCATCACCATACTTCCATTTCCTTAAGGAATATGGAAGTAAAAATAATAAAACCGCCTAAAAATTAAAATATCGGTATGGAGAACCATACATGACTTCCATATTCTAAGATTTATATTTAAAATCATTTTCAGCCAAACAGCCAGGCTGTGTCTTACCTGTCTTTTTATTGCTGTATTAAATGAAAAATATTATATTACATTAAAATGAAAAAATTATAATTTTATTGCCTGGCAACAAAATTATTTTATTTTTAACAATTACCATTGTTTCAAAAAGTTTAAATAAATTTTCAAGTACTTTACTCTTGTTAAAACGTAAAAGGTTGCAGGTAAACTACCCCTTCTCCTTAACCGATCTTCACCAAAATCGAAAGTCATTGACACCTCTACAATTCAGGGACGTATGCAAAACATTATTTGATTCTGTTTGAATTTGCGGCTGTTATCGTTTGCCATAGAAAATACGCTTGATAAAAAAACGTTGCAGGTAAACTACCCCTTCCCCTTAACCGATCTTCACCAAAAACAATAGGTCTTGAGTACTCTACAAATCAGGGCGGTATGGAAAAATTTTTTGATTCTGTTTGAATTTGCGGCTGTTATCGTTTGCCATAGAAAATACCCTTGTTAAAAAAACGTTGCAGGTAAACTACCCCTTTCCCTTAACCGATCTTCACCAAAATCGAAAGTCATTGAGACCTCTACAATTCAGGGACGTATGCAAAACATTATTTGATTCTGTTTGAATTTGCGGCTGTTATCGTTTGCCATAGAAAATACGCTTGATAAAAAAACGTTGCAGGTAAACTACCCCTTTCCCTTAACCGATCTTCACCAAAAACAATAGGTCTTGAGTACTCTAGAAATCAGGGCGGTATGCAAAACATTATTTGATTCTGTTTGAATTTGCGGCTGTTATCGTTTGCCATAAAAAATACCCTTGTTAAAAAAGTTGCAGGTAAACTACCCCTTTCCCTCAACCGATCTTCACCAAAAACAATAGGTCTTGAGAACTCTACAATTTAGGGCTGTATGCAAATAATCTTTTGATTCTGTTTGAATTTGCGGCTGTTATCGTTTGCCATACGAAATACCCTTGTTAAAACATAAAACGTTACAGGTAAACTACCCCTTTCCCTTAACCGATCTTCACCAAAATCAACAGGTCTTGAGAACTCTACAATTCAGGGCCGTATGCGAAACATTATTTGATTCTGTTTGAATTTGCGGCTGTTATCGTTTGCCAAACAAACAAAATTACCCTAGCTAAAAAAAAACCGTTGCAGGTAAACTACCCCTTTCCCTCAACCGATCTTCACCAAAAACAATAGGTCGCGAGTATTCTGCAAATCAGGGCTGTATGCAAAAAAGTATTTGATTCTGTTTGAATTTGCGGCAGTTATCGTTTGCCATAGAAAAAAAATCTACAGACAGACAGACACACAGATAGACAGACAGACAGACAGACAGACAGACAGACACACAGACACTTTTCGGAAAACGACTTTTTTTCATGTTTTGAGTGTAGTAGAATCAGAATCTGCAATAATCTCGAACACGATTTTTTTTGCCATCACCATACTTCCATTCCTTAAGGAATATGGAAGTAAAATATCGGTATGGAGAACCATACATGACTTCCATATTCTAAGATTTATATTTAAAATCATTTTCACCCAAACAGCCAGGCTGTGTCTTACCTGCCTTTTTATTGCTGTATTAAATGAAAAATATTATATTACATTAAAATGAAAAAATTATAATTTTATTCCACGGCAACAAAATTATTTTATTTTTAACAATTACCATTGTTTCAAAAAGTTTAAATAAATTTTCAAGTACTTTACTCTTGTTAAAACGTAAAAGGTTGCTGGTAAACTACCCCTTCCCCTTAACCGATCTTCACCAAAATCGAAAGTCATTGAGACCTCTACAATTCAGGGACGTATCCTAAAAATTATTTGATTCTGTTTGAATTTGCGGCTGCTATCGTTTGCCATAGAAAATACGCTTGATAAAAAAACGTTGCAGGTAAACTACCCCTTCCCCTTAACCGATCTTCACCAAAAACAATAGGTCTTGAGTACTCTACAAATCAGGGCTGTATGCAAAACATTATTTGATTCTGTTTGAATTTGCGGCTGTTATCGTTTGCCATAGAAAATACCCTTGTTAAAAAAACGTTGCAGGTAAACTACCCCTTTACCTCAACCGATCTTCACCAAAAACAATAGGTCTTGAGAACTCTACAATTTAGGGCTGTATGCAAATAATCTTTTGAATCTGTTTGAATTTGCGGCTGTTATCGTTTGCCATAGGAAATACCCTTGTTAAAACATAAAACGTTACAGGTAAACTACCCCTTTCCATTAACCGATCTTCACCAGAAACAATAGGTCTTGAGTACTCTACAAATCAGGGCTGTACGCAAAACATTATTTGATTCTGTTTGAATTTGCGGCTGTTATCGTTTGCCATAGAAAATACCCTTTTTAAAAAAACGTTGCAGGTAAACTACCCCTTTCCCTCAACCGATCTTCACCAAAAACAATAGGTCTTGAGAACTCTACAATTTAGGGCTGTATGCAAATAATCTTTTGATTCTGTTTGAATTTGCGGCTGTTATCGTTTGCCATAAGAAATACCCTTGTTAAAACATAAAACGTTACAGGTAAACTACCCCTTTCCCTGAACCGATCTTCACCAAAATCGAAAGACCTTGAGAACTCTACAATTCAGGGCTGTATGCGAAACATTATTTCATTCTGTATGAATTTGCGGCTGTTATCGTTTGCCAAACAAACAAAATTACCCTTGCTAAAAAAAAACCGTTGCAGGTAAACTACCCCTTTCCCTCAACCGATCTTCACCAAAAACAATAGGTCGCGAGTACTCTGCAAATCAGGGCTGCATGCAAAAAATTATTTGATTCTGTTTGAATTTGCGGCAGTTATCGTTTGCTAAAAAAAAAAATCTACAGACAGACAGACACACAGACAGACAGACAGACAGACACACAGACACTTTTCGGAAAACGACTTTTTTTCATGTTTTGAGTGTAGTACAATCAGAATCTGCAATAATCTCGAACACGATTTTTTTTGCCATCACCATACTTCCATTCCTTAAGGAATATGGAAGTAAAATTAACAAAATTCGTCAACTTTTCGACCCTCTGGGGGGCGTCCGTTCCAGTTTGTCTCCCTTCCCCGTAAAAACGCACCTCATAGGATCCGAGTTAACATTAACCCGAAATACAAATGTTGTGAAACGGAACTTGGATACACGATGATAAACCAGAATAAGCCTCTTTGTTTAAACACAATAGACGACAAACCACCATATCTGCAGCGTGAAAATACCTCTTGTATGACAATGAATCGACCACAAAACTAACCAGTAGGATCAGTCCAAACACCGATATTCCGCACCGACCAATGTGAAACGAGCCATGGCTATGCTCGTAAAATATTTAGCGACCAGACAGCAAACGTCGACCAAAATGCTAACACTGGCGCGGTAAATTAAAAAAATAATAATAACTATATTAGAGAACTGTGAGTGTGTTTGTGTGTGTGTGTGCGCGCGCGCGCGCGCGCGCGTTTTCATATTTACTCGCATTATTCTTGTTATTTAAATATATATATATATATATTCTTGGTTTTAAAAATATAAAGTATTCTTTATTATACATATTGTAGCTTAATTATTTCTTCCCGGGTTTATTTATTTTTAACGTGTTGCTTTTAATTCGTTTATCGTGAAAAGTTATTAAGTGTAAATTGATTCCATTTGTGTAAAAAAACTGATTTGTTGCCGTAATCGATCCTGTCTTCGAGCACCCTGTTCTTCTTTTAAATAATCTGGTCCGTTCGCTGCTCACTCTCCTGGTTGCTGCCTGTAATTGTCCTGTAAATTATCTAATTCTCTACAATGACAACTCTTTCCAGTCAAAATAATAATATTTATTTTTATTTCAATTGTTCAGAAAAGGGTCAGTCGACTTGTGTCGAAACAAAATAATGGTCGGGATGATTATGACACTAACAACCTTCAGTAAACAAATTAATTGTAATAATTATATTAAATCTCAGGGTTTAAGGGTTCTTTGAGACTGCTATTGAATTCAGAGAATGCACACAAAAATATAATACATCAGAAAAGGTAAGTAAAATTTAAAATCTTAATACTATATTCTATTAATCGTTGCTAAGCAACGACTGTTGTTTCGTGGCTATAGCTGGCAGCGGTAATTCCACAAGATGGCCGCTCACACGTCTAAGCTGTATTACGAGTTGTTCATTTCGAACTCACCCAAATTATTTTAAAATAAATGTTTTAGTGTTCACAGGTTTAGTTTTTAAGCTTTTCTTTTAATTAATTATCACTGGTGTCTGTTCTGTTAGTGTAGATAGTGTCTACGATAGTGTTGTGTAATCGTATCTGTAGTGTGGCTGTGAATTAAATTCGGCCTCACCCACAGAAGTTCGTTCGCTCTAGGTAGTCAGTATTTTCTGAGGTTCTGCATTTCTGCATTTAGTTTTAGTTTTAATTCAATTATTTCTGTTTTCTGGTCTTCCCCAGTGTTTACCGCTTCTGTTGGTAATTATCATTGATTGCCAATGGTCCAAAAAACACTACTTGTATTTAATTAGAATTGGTTTCATCAGAGCACATCTGCCCTCGGCAATGGTTAACAATACAACTCTAATTTTGCTTCTTCATCAACTGTCTCCTGACCTTACAATACTGGCCTGTGATTGGTCAAAACTGAGAGTTCATTAGGTCACATGGTCAGTTTACAAAAATCAAATGTTCATTTGCCTATAAGAAAAATACTCCTTTTTTAGCCTTAAGTTTCCTTAAATTTAAATTACATCATGTTTTTCTTTATATAATTATGAGCATTTTGATACCTTATTTACATAAGTTGGTTATTATAAAGGGTGATTTCCCACCTTACAAAATTGCTAACTTTGGGCCTCCACTTTTGGTTTCCTTACATTTATTTACTAATCTATTTGTTTCTGACATTATTCTTTTATACTGAATTTGTGGCTTAGGCCATTAATGGTTTTCCAATACTATTTTATAATTTACATTTATTATTACTTAAACTCTGATTCTGACCCCTTTTTTCTGATTTTACTATTTATTAAACGAGTCTGGACCCTTAACATTATTTAACAAATGGTTACAATAAAATCCTTTAACATATCATTCAATATACTGCCTCTATGGCCTAGTCTACAATTATTAATTGACAAATAATATAATTAGTATTAATACAATAACCTGATAAGAACAGAATCATCCGGCATGCTATGTTTTAAGCATGGCCTACATGGTTAAACCTTGTATTTTACAATTAGCCACAAACATTAGTTAACTGCCATACTATTCAGCCATCCCACTAATCTTAACCAGTACTACTAATCAGTGATTAGATTATTGTTCATGGGTTTTTGGTTCCTAATGCATCACCTTCTGATTCTGCTCATAGGCTCCAACTATTTCTAACAACATGGTTCATGAATGTTACCCATAAGCTTTGGCATGAAACACAAACATAACTAGCCATACCAAAACCTTTGTAAACATCTTAACATAATCTAAAACCCCCATCACAACTCACTATTAACGTGGTCCATGGGTTTCTTTATATAAAAGTATTTAACCCACACTTCTACCATTACCCCCTCACTGACACTTTTTGTGTTTGGGAATATCACTGGTACTTCACTGACACTTTATTAGTTGGGTGTTTGTTTGTTCGTTCTATCTAATATCAGGGATCATTAGCTTTCACAGTCTGTTTCAGTTTGCTTAGTAACTACCTTTATCCCACACTCTTTCACATCAAAATAATTACAAAAGGTTTGTATGTTATTTTATATTTATTTTACATTTTGATTGGTTTATTAACTACCTGCATTGTATTTTTACTTTTATTATTTATATGAGACAGTCTTCCTTTACTGTAACTAAAGCTTTTTTTTGTTTTTTATTGGTCTATGTTGATAGCCTAGGCGACTCTGCCTACTATCATTCCTACTGAATTGAGCAGTTCTAGCTTTGGGACAGGGTTACTATTATGTCGCATTACAATATATATACACACTATTACCAAATAATTATTTTTATACACAAATTTTAAAATTTCACAGTGTACGTGTTCTAGAACCAATTCCTACGCCATTATAGAGACTAAATGTATTGTAACGTCGTGTGTGTGTGCGTGTGTGTGTGTGTGTGTGTGTGAGTGCGTGTGTGTGTGTGCGTGTGTGATTATAAGTACAAGTCGAGTGAATTACTCACGATTGCTAACGAAGACGAAGAAAGACAAACAGCGAACTATGGTGTTTAAGATTTACTCATCCGTTACCCGTGACATGTCGGCAGACGCGACGCAGCGCTGTCTATGTACACACACTCAGACGAGGTGTGGGCAAACAAATATTTTATTCATAGCTTTGTACGAGATAAGATTTATAATACTGCCTAAGCTCTCGAGATTACTCTGCAGTACCAAAACGAATTCAGATTCAGAAATATTTGTAATGTCTCGTTTGAAAATAAAACGATTTAAATAGTAACGTGTCTAAAACAATCAATATTTATCGTAACTAAGAAATAAGTATTCTCGGAGAGGGAGATACAAATAGGTTAAAGAATCAGATATATTTAAATATATTGTTACGAGAAAAGCAGTAGAATGTATAAAAAAAAAAACATTAAAAGCCAATGGTCACAATTTCTGTTAATAGGTTTATATATATTGTTACGACGGTCTCACTGATCGTCGTATGATACAGTGGAAAACAAAAGACAGACACCAATGAAGTCAATAATTATCAGCCTTAATGAGTCACAAATGACAATGTGATCAACAAGGTACTCTCGTACAATAGTTCAAGTTAAATTTGTCCACACGCAATAATGTCAACTAATAGAGTTCCCTACTATTTATAACACAATAATCACATCCACTTGATATCCGTACTTGACATATCGCCCAACGTAAACTGACTAACTAAGTAGCAGCTGTTGCCTATTTATAGCTCGCAGATGTTCCATAATTTGCGTCAACAAGCATTCGGAAAGACTAGAGCGAACTTGAGTGCGGCCTTGACTGAGACACGCACCTGCTCGGCTAGCCGAGAAACGTGTAGAAAGACACTCCCGAGTGTTCTGTCGTTACAATGTATTATAGTAGTTCTTGTAAGTATACAAACGTACTACACACAACAAATCACAAAAGCTACAAAGCTACACTCGACTATCACGAACTGTAACCGCCTGTATAAATGATTTGTGAGACTCATTGAAGCCGCACTATATTGTTTATAAATGCTCCATTATGAGGTGCTGTAAAATAGAAGCTTCTAGATGTTTCTACCTTAATCACAGAGTCTCCGGAATTTGCGAATGTCTGCTCATTTGTGCTGGGGCGTAGTAATAGTCTATATGCACTGCTCACATTTTCAGACAGGAAAAAAATCAAAAACAGTTACGATGAACTCGGTGCCGGATTTACCACTAGGCCGCGGCCTAAGGCCGTGGACTCAGAGGGGGCCGCAAGCTACAGGTTTTTTTTTTAACAGAAATATTTTTATAAAAGTAGGAGGACTTTGATTTATTTTAAGTATGATTCTTTGAAATTAAATGAACAATTTTTTTAAATAATACAAATGGAAGACAGTTCTTATTTAAATATTGCGCGCTTATTTTTAAGCCGTTGGCATCCTTAAAAACTAATCTGCACATGCGAATTTTGAACTTCCACTATATTGCCCCCGAATTTATACGACCGCGGTACAACCCTTGTTTGTTATCAATGTGTTATACCTAGACAATAAAAAATAAATTGTTGATGTTAAATTTCTGAATAAGCTTAGTTACGTTACCCTACTTAAAAACTAAATTAATTTTCTCAATTCTTTTGCATGGTTCTTAATATTTTGAAAAATTTTGCTAAATGAAAGCACGTTTTTTCATAGTAGAATATTGGTTTTAAATTTGATAATATTAATCTGAGATCAAATTACTTCTGCAGTACATATATTCAAAGTCACAGCCAAGGGGAGAAGCCGCTCAGAAAACTTGGCCTAGGGCCTAAAAAATCTTAAATCCGGCACTGGATGAACTATAAAACTACATTGAACAGTTGACTGTAGTAATTCAAAAGAAGACGTGTACTACTAGAAATATTTGAAAAACAAACACACGACACCAAGGTATGCGGTGTATTGACTCATGACCTGAAAACCTGATAACAAATGACAAGAATAAAGCTAATGAAATGGACTCCAAGGAAAGAACTGTAAAGTATCAAGAACAGACCGCACAACTGGAAACGAAGAACTTGCGAAAAGAATGGAGTGCAGGGTAGGGTGAAATAAATTACATCGAAGGGAAACATTCGATGTGCCACGGAAGTTATAAGTAGAAACATGTACATATCATGAGTGATAAACTGAAGAAGAAGAAGAAGAAGAAGAAGAAGAAGAAGAAGAAGAAGAAGAAGAAGAAGAAGAAGAAGAAGAAGAAGAAGAAGAAGAAGAAGAAGAAGAAGAAGAAGAAGAAGAAGATACATCGAAAAAACAGAGACAGAAAAGAGAGATGGAAACAATCTTCAACTTGAAAAGAGAAAGACGGCAGCAGGTGTAGAGATCGTTGTTAGAGATACGTACTATTGCAAACCGGCGACTGAAGTTGTACAATGCAAGTGAACAAGTTGCTGTTTGGTAGGAGCTCTGCAGCCAAGCTGATACGTGGCGTGGAGCAAGATTTACACGCTAGACGTGTGCCCGCCCGGCCACGTGATCTGAATTTTAATTCTCATAATTTATTGACTGCTGCAAGGATTTAATACCATGTCGGTGGTCCGTGTGATACTTATGGCGAAACAAATCGATGTAAACCGTGTTGAACGGCTTTATAGTGAACTTTTTAAGTTTTTGTAGACACTGACTAGCTTTATGCACGTGAGTATAAAGTCTAACTTAATGAAGGACAGATTTAATCAATCAAATTCATACCTACATTAATTGAAAATTATTAACCTTAACAGCAGTAAATAAAGTGTAAACTATTGAAGTGTATTATATTCCAAAACAATTGGTTTCAGTGAAAATTAAACCGATAAAGAACACAGAAAATAAATACTAAATAAATAAAAGTGGATTATATATATAGTATTTAAAATTTATATTAATGTTACCTCAAGATGTTATTTTTCCTTATTTGGAACATGTATCGAGAGCTCCCGTGCTCTCATCCTCAGCCTTCGCGATCTTGCGTCTGGTGAAGTATTTGTGTGTTGGCTAGATGCTATTAAGGTTTCTTGTTGGTCTCTGGTATTTTAAAGTTGTATTATTGTGTGTGATTGTGGTATATGTATTTGTATTTTGTGTATTTTCGATGTTGAGTGCTTTGAATATTGTGTCATGTTTTGTATTGATTTGTATTTGTTCAGGTATTAGTTGGTTTTGTGTTTTATGTTTGTATATTTGTAAATTTTCCCAAATGTTCATTATGGTGCCTTTGTGTGGTATATATTTTATTAGTGTCATATTGGTTATGTCTGGGGATTCATGTCCAGTGGTTATTGCATGTGTGGCCAAATTAGATTTATATATTTCTGTTTTTTTGTATGTGTTTAGGTGTTCAAAATAACGTTTTTTCAGATGTTTTTTTTGTTTGTCCTATGTAACATTTATTGCAATCTTGGCATTCAATTTTGTGTATATCGTTAGTTATTGTATTATCTTTGTTGTGTGGGCTATTTAGTTTTTGTAAATTATTTTTATTAGTTTAGTATGCTATTTTTATCTGCGTTTTTAAATAGTTTTGTTAGCTTTGTCATTTTATTATTTATGTATGTGAACGTGGCCCATTTGTTGTTGTTGTTATTATTTATGTGTTGTTCATTTTGATTAATTCTTGACTGTTCAGTTTTTATTTTATATTTGATTTTATTTTCTATTTTGTTTACAGTATTTGTATTGTATCCATTGCATACAGAAAACCAGAAATATATAAATCCAATCCAATCTCATCTCCGTGATGAGAGCATGGTAGCTCTCGAAACATGTTCCAAATAAGGAAAAATAACATCTTGAGGTAATATAAATATAAATTTTAAATACTTTATATATATCAAGAAACGAACTGTAGCAGAAAGTGATTGAATATATACACACATATATATATATATTTGTTATCTTCTTTTGATGTATTACATAATTATATAATAAATTAAATTAACGTTAATAAAATAATAAATAAAAGTGTCGTATATTATCAAATAATAAATTTCTCCTTCAAGTGTACTTTTCTTATTTTTTATAACTATATATTTGCACATGAAGGGATTTTCACAGAATCAATTTGTGTCTTCAGAAGTTTCCATACAAATTAAAGAATAATCTTTTTTTAAAGTTTTTTCGATTTTGTAATATTTGGTTACATAATCACTGTTTTGATGGTTATATTAAAAATATTTAATGTTTATATTTTATTTATTTTAACAAATTAAAAATTTTAAATAATCAACATGTTTTATTTTTATTTGAAATTGATTTAAACAGAGAATTATTATAATTGTGTTTGTATAGAGATTTTCTCAAGATATTAGTTTTGAGCCCTTTTGTATGCTCTTTATTAACTGCCTAGAAATTGAATTTTATTATCAGAGAGTGTGGGGCTAAATTTATTAGACTTGTAAACATTCAGCTTTAAAAAATTATTGTGACGTAGAAGAAATATATTATCTTTTTCTTAGTCTGACCTACGTAAAATTTATTATAATGTGTACATTCTAATTTGTAAGTTCATTTTTATTGTAAATGTCAGATTTAGTTTTAGTTCTATTTTATTAAAACCTATATTATCTGTGTTACACGATATTTTAATATTTGTTTATTCAAATAATTTTTTTCATTATTTGAGTTATATTTCCGTAATAAGTAAAGGTTTTATATTTAGGTTTCGTAAGTATTTGTTTAGTGAGTTTATGTTTTATTTTATTTCTTATTTATTGATAGTTCTTATTTTGTCTCCATTACATACTGTTATTCGTTTTATAATACTCTTTCATTGTCATTTAATGAAATTCTACGCATTCCGGTATGTTAAGGGATTACATGCAGCTAGTTTTTGTTCGGGTAAATGGTTAGAATTATTTGGAATTATTAAATCTGTTTGAAAAGATTTTCTCTATACTGAGTATTAAAAACTTGTTTGATTTCTGATTATGGTAAAGTCTAGGTAATTTAATTTACTAATATATCCTTCTCCTAATGTGAATTTTACTTTATTATATACATTCTTTATGAAGTTATAAATGTTAGAAATACTCACATAACACATTAGAAATGTTTATGCCATTATTTTGTGATACATATATAATGTCATCAACATATCTAAAGCAACAGCTTAATGGGCCGTTCAGTTTCTTTATCGAGTTTTTGTAGAGAGATTTCCGATATGATAACGGAGGTTGAGGCTTCAAACAAAATGTTGAAGACAATTTCGATTTAAAATAATTTTTTAAGTGGTGGTTAACTGTCATTTTCACTATTTGTTTCCAGTTTATTTGTTATAATGTTTATAGTACGGTGAATGGGAATGTCTGTGTACATGTTTCAAATGTCTAAAGATTAAAATTTTGTATCATTGTTTACTTGCATTTTTTTATTAAATAAACTATAATATTAAATACTTCTAATTTAACAGTCAAGACAGTTAACTACATGAACAAACACTACAACGATCAACAAATTTGAATGAAATAAAATTGAACAAGCGTCAATTTATGCTGAAAAAAAAATCTATTATTCTTTAGTTTAATAGAAACCTCCGAAGATTCAGACTGATTTTGGGAAATGTGCATCAGAGGTAGAAATAAAATTACCGTTTGATAATATAATATATAACATACAACTACTGCAAAGAACATCAAGAATTACTTGCAGAGAAAAGATGAATAAAAGTGGTACAAAAATGTTCCCAAAAAATACATTTTTACACTGATAGAAGCAATGTTCAGTAAAATACAGGAAATATTTATTAACATACAGCATTCATTGCGATCGATTACGCTATTCCGAAAATATTTAAAAGTCAGAAAGGAAGGAAACACATACGATTCGTTTTCGTAGAAGTGTATTTAAGTACAACTCGCCTATAAGGATAGGCATATGGACACAAGAGTAGAAAATCCTCTGTCATTATAAGTAGGCGTACGTCATAATTAATAGACTAATAAGAAAATACAACACGTCTTAGAAAACAGTTGTTTCTATTGCAAAGTGTTTCTAAGACATTTTAGTTTTAAGCACTTATTTTTAAGAAATGTATAGATTTATAGTATTTTCTCACTAGATCACAGACTGTTGAACTACTATTAGTCTGTCATTTTCAATGTCTACCGAATATCCGCTGTCGCCAACCATCTGGGATTGTGTAAGATAACCTTTGGCGATTTGCCTTCGTTCTAACCCCCATTAACACACCAACAAAATTTCATTCGTTTTGGACATATTTAAATCGCTAGCGCGAAACAAATAAATGACAGACCTACAGCTCCAATAAAACTCCATATAATAATTGGATTATACATAGTTGCAGAAAAAAAGACTTAGTTGAATCGTTCTTTAATGTTCTAAGAAATCCGTTTTATAAGTAAACTGTTTTTAAACACATTTACACTTTAGCTATACTTTTCACTGTCCAGTGTCTGTTAAACGTTTAAGGACACCCCTCGTAAATATTACTGCCTCCTGTCCTTACACATCTAACAAGTCAGTGTTTGTTACAAACGTGACCTCCTATGTTAGAACTGATTGTACAGTGGATAATTCCAAATTGACGGGACCACAGCAAATCATCAAATTATCAAAATTTGAATTAAGTAAGTTGAAACTTGCGAGAGTCAACTGTTATTGGCATACAGTAGAACATGACGTATGCGGAGAATACGTTTATAAAAAATATGTACAGACATTAAACATAACTTCATGTGTTTGGTCCTAATTCAATTGTAATGGTCTTTAAACTACCGAATTCTCAACTTTCTGCACATAAAATTAAAAATTAACACCCTATTATATTTTTAAAGTACAATATTTATAATACAAAGTACAGTAAAATATTTTTATTATATTTTAGAAATATAATATTTGTATTTTAATATTATAATCTAATTAATCGCTTTTTTATTTACCACAAGACAATTAATGCATAAACTCGTAAAACTAATGTACTCAAATTTAGTTGGTAAAAATTAATCACTTAATTACAGCGTGATGGGCAGTATCAATTAAATGCATCCATTAGTAGAGTAGGCCTACGAAGTTCAACAGAAAAACTATAGACATAGCGTTCTGTATTTTTGAAAGTTATTTTTGGAAGGAAAAATGTCCTTTAATGTTACGCACATCACACATTTTCGTGTGCTACCAATTGTTCAAAACCAATAAATGTTTCTATTTCGTGCTACAACTTCTTAACATTAATTAAAAGCTATTTTTGAACATTTATTTTTCAGTCGAAAAAACAAGATATTTTTGGTCCGTAAGCAGGCATCACTTTAAAAAAGATCAAAAATCATTTCTATTATATCTATATATATTTATATACATTGATCTAGGTACATCTTTTCTATAGTAATTGGCTTTTCGAAAAAAACGAGAGTTTTTTGCGCATTCTAAAACAAGATAAATAGATATAAGCCTATATTCAGTTCTAAGAAAGATACAGGGATCAGGATTGTGCCAAAAAATTCCGTTTATAGGGTAATCAGACTGTGTACATCATATAGTTTGTAAAAAGATTAAGGACAGGACCCAATAATAGATTTATGAGGGGAATCCTTAAACTTTTGTCAGCCACTAAGTATTTCCAATAAAATATACAATACTGTACTGTAGGCCTACTGTTTAAAATTGTATTGTTCTGAACTACAAGTACGCTGATATTATTGTCATCAGATAACTATTATGTAAACAATACGTAATATATTGCGCATATTTATTAAATATAATGGAAGTATGTAAATAAGCGATGTTTACTTAAGAGAGAAGCAAGGTACAAACATTTATTTGGCTGTATTGTTGAATTGGAAATGTATAAAGAAGTTTCATCTAAAATCTTTGTGTTTAAACTTTAATAATTTAAACACAACAAGATTTTTAATTAATACAACATACGATACTAGGTATCAAATTAGTTTAGGATATTACAAAAAAGATATAATAATTACACTAAACAAAGTAAATTACTAAGCAAACAGACGTTTACACAGTAATAAACGATTACATGTTATATGCCAGAAATAGGTACAATTTAGGCAAAAAATATTTAAGCCATCTAGTACCAAAACGATTCGAGCTGGTATTAAAAACTGAGTCAAGAAAGTGAGGAGCTACTATGAACAGAGTAGTTGGTTAATTTATTTGTATTTGTACTTTGTAGCTTTTGTCCTTGATATAATCCTTTTATTAGTTTTAATATTCAAATCAAAATTAAACTATTTAATTACAAAAGGTTTTAAAATGTTACCGTTAGTATTAAGAGTAGATTCAAATTTTTTAATGTAGTTAACTTAATTTTAAAAATTATTCTCGGTTAAACGTTTGTAGCAAATCAGTATTTAGAGACTTTCTGTTCTCTTATAGTTACACTGTGATTGTACAATTTATTGTAATTGTTTCAATTCTTTGTTTCTTTGTAAACGTATTTAGTAAGCTAGATAAGACTGGTCAGTGCCCCCCAACAGAATCCAATAACGTTACTCGAGTTGCAATCAGCGCGATACAGACAGACATTCGTTCTATAAAACAAAGAGCAGCGAAATGTGAAATCCACTCAAAGAACAATGGAACTCGAAGGGACACTAAAACGGTATATGTACGTAATCCGCAATCCGGTTATTGTGAGCAACCCGTTGTCGGTCCTGCGCGGAAAGAGAGATCATCTACTTCAATTAAAAATAATACTAAACCCAAATGTAATGCTGCTTTTAGGACACTCCACAAGATTTCATAAATACGAACAGACCCGTAAAGGCCTCAATGATTTTTATGGAATTAATGAAAGTTGTGGACAAAAGGTCGTTTACACACGCGCGCAATACAACGTGTGTGGATACGATATGTGGAATTGTAAATACCCTGCTCATCGATATGGTGGTGTATTATGTTGTACCAAATACTATCAGAAAGCTATCATATAAGAGCAAAATGCTACCAGGTTAGTGGCAGACACGATGGGCAAGTTACTTAAGGACAGATTCCAATTATAGAGTATTGTTATGATATGTGGGTTATTAACAAACCAGCCTCCAATCATAACTGTTGCAGTGGAACAACAACTATAAGTTGTTAATTATAAGTGCGCGCTTATGTGAAACGAGGAATCTGTGTGCACAAACACCACAGTGTGCACGACGGTACCGTACATCTGGTATCTCACCTTCTACAAAGTAAAATTCAAATTGAAATTTCGTAAATTCTGAAGCCGAAGGTCCGGAGGACACGTATTAGTTGCAGTCACTGAGACAGGTAAGAGGGTAGGGCTTGACACAGACATAGCGCTACTATGCTCATTACTTCGACCGTGTTGTATGATTTCATCCTTTGTAGGTCTAGTTTCGATTATTTCAAGTCAATGAGTTGTTTATTATTAGTGGCACAGCCCACCGCTATAATCGTCTCGAGCATCATTGGATAGACTGGAAGTACGTGCTATGATTAAATTTTGTTTTCATAGATTTAACCCCAACCGAATAAATAGGAGCAGTATTCAAAGTTAGGGGGACTCTTATCCATCCAATGCAACGGATAAGCGCTGGGTTGATGTATCTAAATGGGTCGGACAAACACAACTGGCGACCCACGTGTTGGACGTCCGATTGAAGTGACTGTGCCAGCAAAAAAAAAAAAACAGAAAAAAATCCATGAAATCGATTTGGTAGACCGTAGAATGAATGGGAACGGGATAGGTGAGACTGTTGGTATATCAACGGAACCTGTACGCAGTATCTTACACGAACATCTGCGTATGACAAAGCTGTGCGCTAGATGGGTGCTGCGTTTGCTGACACTTGACAAAAAAATTGCAAAAGGAGGTTTCAACCAATTGTTGCGATCGAAAAATCAAAGAATTGAAGTTAGCATTGCTTCCTCAGCCACCATACTCGCCATATTTAGACCCGAGTGATTCTACCTCTTTCGTAACCTCAAAAATGACTCGGTGGGAAAAGATTTACTGACAACAATCAAGTCAGCGATGCTGTCAATTGCTATTTTGAGGACCTCGACAAACCGGCTTATCAGTCTGACATAACCGCTTTAGAAGATTGTTAGAAAAATTGTATAGAGCTAAGTAGAGATTATGTTCAGACATAAATGCAAATTAATCTAGAAAATTGTTGTTTTATAGATTAAGTTTTTTTTTTAGAAAACTTCACTGCTTTATATTAACATCAAGCGGCCGTGACACGCATCTGTCCTTCTCGTTTATTGTCAATAAGCCGTCACAATGGAAAATACTGGTCAATAACACAGTACTAAAAATGGAAAAAGTAAAAATATACAAGTGTTTTGTCACTTGTTGATTATCATCATCAAAAGACTACAATCACTGGCTGCAACAATCACTGGGTGCCAACGTCTGAGCCTGTAATCGTTTGGAGATTTCCCATTCTTATCTTGATATTTTCCAAATAATTTTTCTATGTTTTTCTCTTTTTCTTAAGGTTTTCTCACATACGATTACGGCAATAGTGACAAACCATTGTGTCTACTAGATTCATTCAAATCATATCCTTTATAAATTTAATCCTCGTAGATTCCATTTTTTGTAATAATTCGTCCTTTTCTGCTTCACTTCCGCTATACTATTAAATTTATTTTCATTTCAGTCCAACTATTTCTTGTCCCTTTCCACTTTATCCACGTTTTCACTGCTTCGAGGCATGCCCCATACCCTCTTGTCAGACAATGTCGCCCTGTCCCTTCAGTCTACCAATAAGCTCCATGCTAATGATTTTCCATAAGTTTCGCTTATCTTCACATTTTCTTTTCACTGAACATCTGTTTTTCAATTAATATTTTCTATGTAACAGAACTGTTTTAAAAGTATAATTTCTTTATTACCTCTTCCAATATGTCGTTTGCTTTTCAAAACAATACTGAAGTTTAATGAAGAAAGCTGTGTTAGTGGTTAAAATCACAAGCAGAATGATCACTGTTGCACACCACTATATAAAAATTATTCCGATTAGCGCTTTCAAGCTTCACAGCTTATCGTCAGATCGGAAAATCAGATTTTCTGATCTGACGATGAGCTGTGAAGCTTGAAAGCGCTAATCGAAATAATTTTTATATAGTGGTGTGCAACAGTGATCATTCTGCTTGAAAACAATACTGATTTAATAGGATTACTATATATTACTTTATCATACGAGAGCATTTTCGTTCTATATTCTTGTTAATTTCTGATTGTTTATATTTTTGCATCGTGATTGTTTCGTAGTTAGTTTGTAAATGATTTTCAATCCGAGTTTTCCTATAAATTTTTATTTAGCAAAAATAAATTCCAATTTACCAATAACTTTGGAGTTTGAATATTGTTCAAACTCACGACGTAGCTTCATAACACCACTACATTTCTAGTAAATTAAGAAATGTTGGTGTACTTCTGTAACGTGGTAGCAGGGGGTAATCTAATACTCCCTACAGTCGCTAAATTGCTTTATGCTTACAATATAAAAAAGCGTTCATTCTGAAGTCTACACAAACTGCGCTCGTGATACATAAACGCGGTGTATAAACGAATTTTAAAGTACAATATTTACTTAAAACAAAATGTATAAATTTAAACTTCCAAAAATGAATTAAAATACTCATGAAGATAAATTCTCTTGTAACATGCCAAAAAGCAGAGTTTATTATCATTTATAGGTTTGTGTTTAGTAAAGTATATGTATATAAGACTTTTCAACAAAATATATTATTAAACACTAATAATAATACGAAATTCTTTCTATCAAATAAAAAAAATTTACAGTAACTATTTTTCGATTGAATTAACTGCAATCAAATATCACATTATTTTTTAAAATTTAACTTCGTCACTTTTTTACTATTTCGTTAGAATTTTTTATTAATGTGTTCGTTTAAACTGACAGTTTTATTACTTAACAAAAATTTGAAAGCCTGAAAAATCCTCAAAGCAGTGGAGAAATATTTACCTCCACGCCTTTTAAGGGAGATTGCACACAAGCAGTTTCATTCTTACGTTCAGTACACAAATTTTATATCACAATTTCACATCGTTCCAAACTTTACACATTTACAAGTAAGCGCACGCGCATACACACACTCACACACTCGTGTTTGTCCAAACTTTGTTCTTCCATACGGTAACCATATGTGTAACATGATATGTATATAGTTTATTCTCTTCCTTATTAAGTAAAATATGAACCTATTTCTGAAATGCGTTTAAAACCTGTCATTTTTTATTCTATATTTTCAAACACACGACGTTTTGCTCACACAGCGACTATAATCTTACAAATAAACTGAACTGGTTTCAAATGCAGTACATTAATCCAGTAGGCTGCACTTTACTGGTAACCCCTCATTGGGTCTTTTGCGTTATACGACCACAAAGCATTGGCATTGGCATTTTGTTCATCTTTCATTAAACTGAGTATAGTTCTCAGAATTTGCTATCTCTGTTTACTGATTAGTTAGAAGCTGCGTCCAGTCTCGCCTCTGTGTGTGTGTGTGTGCGCGCGCGCGCGCGCATACTTCACGCAAATAGTTTTTCCAGTCGGTCATAGTGTGCGTACTCATGTTGAGCTCGTCTGCACAAAACTGTGACGTGGTGTATTCCTTAGTCCACGAAAAAATAAACAATACAACGGTGTCACAAGACAGCCTGCTGCCCTCTAGCCACGTACCGTTACGTAAACCGACGGTCGTCCTACACTGTGTTTTACCACATCTCCACCTACAAATTTTTTCAGACAGCTGAAGAGTCATTTCATGACCATTCGCACAGTATCGTCTTTTGTGTAAAACACCGGTGTCCTTCAAAAACTGCACTCCCTTCTCATTACTACTTATTTCCCGCACTAAATGAAATAAAGACATGTTGCTGAACGCACCGACAAGACAGGATTGACCTACGACTACAGACGGTGGAGCGATAAGATAACTTATAATTATTCTTGTATAGTGTACGACAGTCTGTAAATGAGAGAATATCATTTTAACTAATCAGTAAACAGAGATAGCAAATTCTGAGAACTATACTCAGTTTAATGAAAGATGAACAAAATGCCAATGCCAATGCTTTGTGGTCGTATAACGCAAAAGACCCCTCTTATTAAACAATTATAAGTCACTGAAAGTTTACAATCGGCAGCTAAAACAACACACGCTTAATACGCTTTTCAGCTGTCAAACAGCTCAACAACTGACTGACCATTGCCGCCAACTTTGGTTTACATATAGGTCGCTGTCTAGGTAATAATGACGTAATAACCTCAATAGCATCTGAACTGTCTCATAAATAGAAAAAGATGGAGAACGAATGGAACATGCTATTTGAGATCACTGCTCTTTATACTGTTATTTGTTGTCATTACTTCCCATTGTGCAATCAACGACATTCTTCGAAAAAGCAATAGGTGTTTTTATTGATAGGCCGTGGAACTGTTCCAGCGAAATTTTCAGGCTTGTTTACAAAATATAGCATAGATTGAGACACTTCTTCAGTGTAGTGTTACGAGTAGATTATAAATTCTATCAGGACATAGTTAGGGTATGTTTGGCGTTATATGCGTCTTCTAATATTTATGTCGCCCTGTTGGTGTTGCAGGGATGCTGTATGTCACTATGCCTGTTTAACATTATTCGAGACAGATTGACAAAGCTCTCGAGGAGATGGACGACAACGTTTATGTGTCACTAAGTGGTGAGAAGTAAAACCAATTAAGTATGGGCTGGAAGTACTGACAATGAGCGGTGACAGTTGCAGAGAATGTCACGCATAAGAAATAAGATCCAAGGCAGCAACAATATGAGAATAAACGCGGACAAATTCTTGATAATGTGAGTACCAATCAACGAGGACAAGTGAAGACACCGTTGGATAAAATCAATTGGAGCAGTTTAGCACTTATACTTATACTTATTATACTTATATAAAAATTATACAGCTTACTGTGGTTTAAAGGAAACGGCATAAAACGAGAATTTCAAATAGCAAAACAGCATTCAGCAACTTTACATTGCAGAAAAAGACATCGCTTAATGTAATAATGAGGTTTGCAGCGCGTGTCTGGAGCACAACATTATATACCGTAGAAAGGCGGAAGAAAGTATTCGGAGAGTTGAAAATATGGGAGGGAAGAAGAAGGATGCTAAAAATCAGTTGTAGCCACAAAGTCACTAAGAAGAAGGTGATGATGTTCTCAAGATAGCTTAATGAGAAGGAGAAATTGTTAATGAGATGATTTAGTTAACGAGATGGAGAAAGAAGAAGTGGCGAGGGTGCACATTGAGACATAACTGTATCCACAGAACATTAATTAAGGGAAAGATTGAACGGAAGAGAGGCAGAGGAAGGCAGAAGATAAGAATGTTGATAAAATGAAGGGCGGTCGGGGATACAGAGACCTGAAGAAAAGTGTACAGAACAGCGTTCAAGATTCAAAGACGCGTCTAAGGAAATTTTAAATTAATAATATCAAAATAAGTATTCTCTATATCTTATATTGAATAGAGCAATCAATATCCCGCGTTAATTTTTCTACTTGAGTCAAAACAGTTTTCTCCGTTAAAAGCACTGTGCCAGAAAAAGAACACGCGTTTACTGCGATTAGGTTGAGTACGGTAACTCGATCTGATTGTAATTCAATAGTGCCAACTGTTACAAACGCACGCACACTCCGGCTCACGCAAACGCCTCACAAACAATTAACGTATTAAAGTGGCTTCGTTCTTTCTACTCCTGAAAAGGTCAAACATTCGACACGACGACGCTCTTATGTCACACGGTACACAGCACATAACACCAAATAATCATTACGCGTGTACAGCGCATAAGATAATAATTACGTGTGTCTACATAGTAGAACAATGTAAAGAGTCTTAAAATCCATCCAGAACACAACACACCACAAAAGCTGTCCACTATGAAATCCAAACTCCACAATTCCTTTTGTTACCACCTGCATGGAAAAATAGTTTTTTTCCGCCGAATTAAAACTACAAAGTGTAAGACAAGATAGAAAATAGTTTTGTTTGCAAAAATTGATCGCACAGGCTACTTCTCTTTTGAATAAAACAAAGAACTTTCCTTGTATTAGGACATGATTTTCTCAATTTTCTTATAGCTTTAAATTTGCTTTATTAGAGTCTGAACAAAATCGACTGACTGGATGGACGCTTCAATTTAATGCAAAAGGCTCCCATTTTACACAAGCAAGGTACGTGAAGAGAGCGATGGTGTTTTACGAATTAACTATAAAGGCACGCTACATTCTGGTGACATGGGCATTCACTTTTACACGGTATCTTGAGCGGAAAATCTTTTTTTTTGCGTGGTACTATGATCTAAGAAGCTGTCAACGCGTCGTCGTCGGTAAAAAAGTGTCGATTATCCTTGTACATTATAGTGCAAAGGTTTCCACTGGCTAAGGAAACTGGTTCAGTAGAAATGCGCATGCTCGGATGAGCGGCTTCGAAAAATCAACATATCACTACAGTGTTAATGGGCGTAAACGCATTCAACCTCCTCAGTCCGTTTGACTTTATTCCCGAAGAGTGTATTGTACAGAGCGCCGTGTATATCTAATATTCAAATACCATGTTTTATGGAGATACCAGATGGTAGTGTCTGTGTTCTGTTCCAAAATGTTGAAAAGAATGCACATTCTTATTCTGTTGAATAAGAGAGTACATTTTCCACGGTTACATTTTTTATAATTTTGCATCCCTTTTCGTTGTACATAATAACGTGAGTTAGGCTGCATGTCTCTCTACACACTTACATCTCTAAGTGTTACACATACATCTCTAAGTGTTACACATACATCTCTAAGTGTTACACTTACATTTCTAAATGTTACATATCTTTACAAGAATGGCACGGGTAGCACCAAATAGGTATTAATCACTAATCCAGTCGAATAAATTATTAAAAATATTGTTATCGACGTCGACATCCACTAATTTGATTAACAGGTCTACAAAACTGTATCATCTGTATTACAGTAACTCTTCTATTGTATACAGGCACCCCCATACGCACTAAACACAACACACTTTGTAACATCACTATATATATATATATATATATATATATATATATATATATATTGTAATATACCAATTCTTTTAACGGATCTTTCTTGTAATACTCGTTCGTATTTAATTATTTAATTTAAATTTGTTTAATTAAAAAGTGTGTGATGAAAAGACTGACGACGAATTACTCGAGTCGGTTCTCTCGCAGGCGTCCGTGGATAGGCGTAGATCGTCGCAGATTCCGATGTTGCTAAAATAAACACAAGTGATTTTACTTACTGCACTTGACGTACTAGTCGGTTGACCAATTCGTCAATAAGTGAATCGGTAACTCGAGTCTCATCGGTCACTGTCACACGGTGCCACCTGTGGAAGTATTGCTGTAAATCTAACTCGTAATCGTACAGTCTGGTTAATAAAAGTCGTCAACTCTTTTTTTACTTCCATGTTCCTTAAGGAAATGGAAGTATGGTGATGGCAAAAAAAAATCGTGTTCGAGATTATTGCAGATTCTGATTGTACTACACTCAAAACATGAAAAAAAGTCATTTTTCGAAAAGTGTCTGTGTGTGTGTCTGTCTGTCTGTCTATCTGTAGATTTTTTTTCTATGGCAAACAATAACAGCCGCAAATTCAAACAGAATCAAATAATTTTTTGCATACAGCCCTTATTTGTAGAGAACTCAAGACCTATTGTTTTTGGTGAAGATCGGTTAAGGGAAAGGGGTAGTTTACCAGCAACTTTTTTTTTAAATCAAGGGTAATGTTTTCCTATGGCAAACAATAACAGCCGCAAATTCAAAATGAATCAAATAGTTATTTGCATACAGCCCTGATTTGTAGAGTACTCAAGACCTATTGTTTTTGGTGAAGATCGGTTAAGGGGAAAGGGGTAGTTTACATGCAACGTTTTTTTAATCAAGTGTAATTTTTTTTTGGCAAACGATAACACTCGCAAATTCAAACAGAATCATATAATGTTTTGCATACAGCCCTGAATTGTAGATTTCTTAAGACCTGTTGGTGTTGGTGAAGATCGGTTAAGGGAAAGGGGTAGTTTACCTGCAACATTTTATGTTTTAACAAGGGTAATTTGTTTTATGACGAACGATAACTGCCGTAAATTCAAAGAGAATCATATACGTTTTTGCATGCATGCCTGAATTTTAGGGAACTCAAGGCCTGTCGATTTTGGTGAAGATAGGTCAAGGGAATGGGGTAGTTTACCTGCAACATTTTATGTTGTAACAAGAGAAATGTTTCCATGACGAACGATAACTGACGCACATTCAAACAGAATCAAATATTTTTTTGCATGCATCCCTGAATTGTAGAGGACTGAAGGCCTATTGATTTTGGTGAAGATCGGTTAAGAGAAAGGGGTAGTTTACCTGCAACGTTTTATGTTTTAACAAGAGTAAAGTACTTAATTTTGATAAACAAAGTATCCTGATAAGAAGCTCATAATAATCCACTGTAGAAACGTAGATGAAGTATCTATAAATGAAGAGGTTAGGTGAACGGGATGGGGGTAATTTTCTATTAATAAAAATTATAGTTGAAGAGGGAGGGGAGAATTTTTTATATGTGTACTACGTTATCGGCAACAAAGAAGTAGTTTTTTGTTAAAACTCCTTCCCGGGCTGTTCAGCCGTAGTCCAATGTTTTCAGCAAAACCAGACTTTTCGGCAATGCCATCGACTTCCATCATCAGTGAAAATCGAGTGCGATAACGTGAGGTGGTATACGTTGGTGACCACAGTACTGTGGTTAAGGCTGAAGCAGTAAGTAGAAAGAAGTAGTTTCTATGGAAATATTTCATTTCGAATATGATTTTAAATATAAATCTTAGAACATGGAAGTCATGTATGGTTCTCCATACCGATATTTCTGTTATTAATTTCAATTTATTAACAAATTTTTATGAATGTTGCAAGACATTACTTTATAATTTAACACAGGCTGTTTGCCTTGTCAGTCAATGACTTTACTTTTTATTTAGCTCTTAATCTCAGGGTATTGAAAATATTTAAATGGTTTAACATAAAATTACAATATAATTCTTGAACCTTGGTTCATCATGTTTACAAGTCTTCAGTGGTTCCTTTGAGCCTGCAAGATACAAAAACAAGAAAAATTTCTTCGCTACTGTTGAACATTAGTAGGCGGAATTAATTATTATGAACAATAATTATATTAAATGGTTTCATAAATCATTAACATGGAACAAATATCGTCGACTATGTTCAACCTTACATTTGCTTTACGCATACTGAATTCATCTTTAGAACGAAAAATATGATCTGAAACAGTTTCAAACTTATTAACCTATAGTCGTAAAATTGACTATTATCAACATTGAATTGCCTCTAGGCATACTGACTCAAATATTCAGTAACAAAATAAATCGAAAGTTGATTCAATTATTAATATGGTTGTTAAATTGATTATTGTCAATAGGAGAACAACTTCAGGCATACTGAAATGCAATAATTATTAACTATTCCAAAATATCAGGTGTCTGCTTAATCTAAATATAAAAAAATACATCAGTGGTTAAATAATAAGTTCACTTAATGTTTGTTAAGTATGATCATGTCCATTGCATGTGGCACTCTAGTTATCAAATAATTATGATTTGTTACTTAATCAGTGTTCATCCCAATATTAGTTGTTTGTTTAATTATTATAACAGTCGAAATCAGAAGTTCAGATAACCTCTCTTTGACTTACTGCTATTCATTGTTTATCCTTCTAAGTGATTCGATTTTTGTAACATCGATAAAAATGTATTATTTATTTTGATAAATTATTTATATAATGTTCCTTAATGTTTGTGAATGACTGTTATTTATTTTGTTCATTCACTGTTAACCTCGTGAATATACCATGGTTACTTCCATGTTTCGAATAAAAATCTTAAAATCTCTGTTTTTTACTTAATCTTCAATAATAATTAATTAACACCATACTTCCTGTTAATTCACTGTTATTTGCAGCTTTATTGTGCACCCTGCAATTAATACGCTATAATATAAGCGTTATATCGATGCACTCGACACTAAAAATTTGTTGGGTTAGGTTGCGCCCACTGTTTACATTTACTACCGCAAAGCTGACATGGCTTGAAAACGACTGTTTTCGCGGACAGGAATTGCCATCGTCTCGCGTCGCTAGTCTGAGGTAGAATGTTTGTCATTTTGTGCTTCTTCGCTGTTCCAATTTTAGGATCACATACCCCCCGGTCGATTTTGATCGATTCCATTGGTTCAAAAAGGCTGTCATTCTATCCAGCGAGGTCGCCCCCCTCGCGGATTAATTAATTTGCAGAAAATTGTTAGCGACTTTGGGTTTGAGATTATTGTTTGTTGCCTTCTCGTTTTTGCCCAAAATAAATAGAATTCCTTCAAAATCGGTTTAACTTCCTCGTTATATGAGTAATGCTTAATGTAACCACATGTTATTACAATTGATTTGTTCTTTAAAATAAGTCGTCACAAGGCACGTGTGAGTTTGATAATAAGAAAGTTAATTTCTTACTTATGACTATTACATATTTCTTAAGGTTTTTGTTTGATTAATTACTAAAATTGACCAAATGATGATTACATTTCAATCATATGGTTCCTTTCAAGTTTATTTAAGATAATATCTAGTACAATGATTGTCTAAAATTAATAAAATTACAATATTTGATCCCTGCTTCCTATGGCCTAGAGCATGGTCAGTTTGATTCACTTTATTTATTCTGACATAATTTGTTCTGTTCACTTTTTTACAGTGATACAGACATTCTAAGATGTCCATTACAACTTCTGGACAGCTTAGTTTTCATTAGAATACAATTATTTTCTTGTTTTCAGGCTCATTTACTCTTCATAGTCTTAGTATGCCATGTGTCATTATGATTTAATTCAGAATTAATGATATACCCATTTTTAAGTGGTTCTTTTAGGTCTAATAGTCCAGTCAATGAATGCCCAAAAAGGGGCATATATTATACAGGGTGTTTCAAAAAGGACTTTACAACTTTGAAAATTCATATAGATTTATTCATATGACTTACAGACTTGGTTTGGTGTCATGTTTTAGCAAAATACATCAAGTTTTGACTCACGTAGTACGCTAGTGCCGAATCACACCACCGCAAGCGGTAGCGGCAGTTGTACGAAAGATTGCTGCCTTCACTAGTCCCCAGCGTCCCCTTTGTTTAGAGCCAGTCTGCTTGTTGTTACGAAGTGTCCAACGCATTTTGGTGTTTTTGGTGTCTCGAGTTTTGTCAGTACTCCAATTTCAAGAAGAACTAGACATACAAGGTAAGTCTCAAAACAAGTGTACTTTATATCATGGTAAACTACATGAAACGTACAAGCTTTTACGCATCAATTTAAGTAATTGACTGTTACCCGTTTTGTGTAGGCAGCCATGCTACTTCCCTGTATGTTGAGCCCTAATAAGAGACACCTAGGTATTCCCATTAAGCGATACTGTCTCTTATTAGAACGCCTATTTTTATAATTGAAATTCTCAACTTCAATAATACTATTTAATTTTAATGATTTAGATTACAAAAAAAAACAGCAATAAAAATACTTTACGGGTCTAAAACACACACAGTCTAATATTAAAGGTAATATAAAAATGTTGATTCACCGAAACAACATTCGTAACCCAAATTATTATTATTTTATCTTAAAAGGTAAATTTATTGATGTCAATTGTGAATTTTGTCATTTTATAAGAATAAAATGTAATATATATAGGTGTCTCTTATTTGGAACCCTTTTGAAAATCGCCATATTTTGTACTTTTTTTGTTTATTGTTTTAAAAATGTCGATGGGTACTTTTTATTGACTTTGTTTTTCTGGGGTAGCAAATATAATGTTTAATTAATGCAAAAACATTAAAGTTAGGCTGCAAAAATTTATTTGGGATCCTTTTATAAGCGTATGAAAAAAAGTGTCTCTTATTTGGGTACTTTCCCCTATATTTCAGTGTGATCTTCGTCCGCAACGATGAAGTGTTTTGTCTCTGATGGAGACATCGACGAGTCCAGTGATGAGGTGGTAAGAGTTGCAGAGAAAGGTATAGGATCCTTAATAAGTGCGAATAGGGCAAGGGGGGACGAAAAGAGCTCCCAGCTAAGAGGTATAACATCACTCTTAATTCACAAGGAATGTCTGAAGAGGTACAACAGACCCCAAAGCATTGCTGCTGATGCAAAGAGGCAGGCTGCATCAACATCATCTCAACCACATGAAACTGCGAGTTTGAGGTCTTCGTCAGAGCAACCTTTCGATTTTAAGACCAACTGCTTTCTTTGTGCAAAACCTGCTGATCCTGAAAAATGGAAAAGAGAAAAACTAAGTGGAAGGAGAATAGTCTATAGTGTCCGGACAGTGTGTGTACAAGAACAGTGTATAAATGCTGGTCGTGGTAGGAATGATAAGTGGGGTGAAGAAGTAGTACAGCGCCTGTTTTCCATTATTGATCTAGTAGCTGAAGAGGCTGTATACCACAATGACTGCTATAAAACCTTTACAAGAACTTTGTACAAGGGGAACAAACCATCAGAAACTGAAGACCACGTTTCTAAAGGAATGGAGGAAATATATTTGTTCATGGAAACGAACAATGACTGCCAGTTTTCCATGTATGAATTGATGGCCGCAGTAACAGGGGAAAATTTTGACTGGAGGACTGTAAAAGCAAAACTACATGAACATTATGAAGACCGCATATTAGTGAAACCAGGCATCAACCGGTTCGATGTTCCAGTTATATGTTTTAGAGATGCAGGGTACAAAGTTTTGAATGATGCTTAGTATGAGCAAGAAAGGAAAAAAAATGACGCTGACGAGCGAATAAGGATTGTGAAAAAAGCTGCAGCTATCATTCGACAGGACATCCAGAGTGAAATGTACGATTCTTGCCTGGAGATAAATTTCTTCGCGACGCGTATTGTGTTACCCCAACCCTTCATACGTTCCTAGAGGACGTCATGATGAAGAACACCAAAAGAGTAAAGGAAACCAATAGGAAATGCGTCGCCATTGGGCATGCAATCACATCTGTAGTTCGACCGCGAACCTTCTTATCCTCAGTATTAAGCAGTCTATCCCTCCTACTCTACAGACGATTTGCCTCTAAACACCTGATCAATGTTCTTGCTAGCCTGGGATTCTGTTCTTCTTACTACGAGGCCCAGGAATTAGAAATGTAATGTATTGCTAATGCCAAACCAGTCTTCAAAGCGGGGTCATTCAATCAGTTTGTCTGCGACAATGCAGACTGTAATGTGTGCACAATTGATGGACTTAATATCTTTCCACTCAATGGGTGGAATCAGGTGTATCACCCCAGCAAGTTCAATTGAAAAAGGTGCAAGTATACCACGCTTGATGAGAAGATGCCCACATCATCTGAAACTGGAAACATTGGAGTAATTCCTCTGGAAACATTCCAAGTTAAGCGAGGTGGTCTACGAAATGTCATTGTGGAAAACCTAGAAGTACCCGAGGAACCCACACATCCTCCCCCACATGACACCCTGTGGTTGTTTGCTCAAAAGCCACGCATTCGAGTTCCACAATGGAAGGGATTCATGAACACAGTGACCAAAGGAGATTATAGCGAAAAGACCAAGGTCGTTTCCCTCCCCTTCATTAACGCTCCTCCATCAGATTATGATACGGTTTACACGGCATTGATGTATGCAACCGAGTTGTGTGAAAGAGTCAACCCACACAATGTGATTATCACATTCGACCAGCCTCTCTATTGGAAAGCTAGAGAGATAGTTTCAGGTTCTGCATCTGACCCTCGTCTATCCAAGTGTGTCGTACGTCTTGGTGGATTTCACCTCCTTATGTCCTATATATGATGTATGGGATATCTAATGGGTGGTAGTGGTTTGAAGGAACTGTTGAGTACGGTCTATGCTTTAATATCGGTTGAAAAAATGCTTCAAGGCCATGTATTTGCCAGAGCTGTGAGAGGTCATCTGATAACGCAAACTGCATTGTCAAACATAATATTCGAACACATTGACATAACAGACGAAGAGCAGGCATGTGCCAGAGAAATAATGTCCACCATCTGGGATGAGCCTCCCCCACTGGGGTCGTTAAATGAAAACCCTAATCTGAAATCACTTGCCAAAAAATTTGGGGAAGCACTACAGCACCTCAGTGGGAAGGGAAGAACTGCAAAGCTCTGGGTGCAATATTTTCACATGGTCAATTTGATGAAAGAATATATTCATGCCGAGAGGTCAGGTGATTGGGATGGCCACCTCAACTGTGTCAAGAGAATGCTACCATACTTTCACGCATGTGGCCACTTTCCATACACCAAATCCTCCCACCTGTATGTTCAGGATATGACGAATCTATCTTCAAGATTTACTTCAGAAGAACACCAAAAATTTGTCAATGGGGATGCCTTCACGATGCGACGTTCCGATCGCTTTTGGCCAGGTGTTTGGTCGGATATGACAATTGACACAAACTTGATGCGAAGCTTTAGTGCCCAAGGCGGTGTAAAGCGAGGGCGGGGTGTCACTGACAGTGGCATCAGCAAGTGGGTTGTAGGGATGTCGTCTGCACTTCGCTGGAAGAGTTCTGTGATGTTCTTTTCACTTCGAGTGAGCAGCATAGGGATTTTGGAGAAGCACGAATAACAAAAGATACGACTGACATCGCTAAACTCACAACATGGCTAGCATTGCCATTTTCAGATGTCAAGTTGTCACGCAAAGACAGGGCACTCCCTATATCCTCAGTTACTTCCTCCATCAAGCTCCATGATGAAAACGTTGCAATAGACCCACTTCTACTCTTCCAGAGAATATCAATTAGCAAAAAAAGTGACCAGGACTTAAAGGAGTATTTGCGATATGAATTGGCCCCGTTTCCCTTGGCCTTATTCAATAAGAATGGTATGAGAAAAACCAAAAATTCTGTTTTGTTCAACCTGTTTGAACCAACAAACGAGAACGTGCATCTACCAAACTATGACGTGGTTATTGATGGGGGATTCCTCCTACATAAGGTTATCTGGCAAAGGGGATCCTCAGTTTCTGTGATTTGTGATTGATACGTTAAATTCATTAAGATCCACTATCCAGGGAGGACGTGCACAGTTGTTTTTGATGGATATAACATCTCACCGAACAGCACTAAGGTGGCAGAACAGGGAAGACGCTACCGTATGAAAAAGTCGTTAGACATCCATTTCACTCTTGATATTGAAATTACTGTGAGTCAGGAATTATTTCTCTCCAATCACCACAACAAAGATCGTCTTATTAACGTACTGAGATCTAGACTCCAGGAAAACGGCATCACAACGCAGCAAGCATCAGACGATGCTGACGTGCTGATTGTGAGCACTGCCATTCAAAAATCTATGGGAAAAACATCCAACGTGACTGTAATTGGGGAAGATATTGACCTCGCAGTGATTCTTATTGCAAATACTCCACCTGACCGCAATATTTTATTCATGAAACCTGGCAGAGGAACAGTGGAAACCAATGTTTACTCCACCCACCAAATGCAGCAGCTGGGATTGAAAGAAATGTTGTTCCTGCATGCTTTCACTGGTTGCGATTCAACATCGGCAACATTCCGGAGGAGTAAGCAAGGATTTATAAAACTTTACCAAAAACATCCTGAAATTCGAAAAGCAGCCGAAGTGTTCCACAACCCCTCCTCCTTGCACGCTGAAGTTGAGAAAGCTGGACAGTTATGCATGCTAAAATGGTACGGCGCCCCAGCAAAAGAGAGCTCCCTCAATACCTACCGATACCATTCATTTTCGAAATCAATGGCAAGTATCATACCTGATCTCTCATCACTTCCACCAAGCGAGGGGGCAACAAAACAACATTCATTTCGCACATTTCATCAGGTGCAGCTCTGGTTAGGAAACCAACTACCTCCAGAGCTATGGGGTTGGGAGCTCAAGGCAAACTGTCTAGCTCCGGCCTTCACCAAAGATCCGGTAGCACCAAAAGAAATCTTGGACATGATTTTTTGCAGATGCGCAACAGATTGCAGCAGTGCCAGATGTAGCTGCAAGAAGATGTCAATGAATTGTTCCCCATTATGCCACAACTGTCAGGGAAACTGTTTGAACGGTGTGCCCGTTTTAATGAACGAGGATGAAGATGAGGAAGACATGGAACCCCTCCCCACATCACCGGCGGACACTGAATCCGACATTATGGAAACTGTTGAACTAGAGGAAAGTTTGGAGGTGGAGCCAGAAGCCGGACCCTCTCGTCCTAAGAGAGCAAGACAAACAAAATTTGTATTTTAAATTTTATTTCTTTTTTTGTATGCATACCATCATGTTTTTTTGTAAATATTATCTCGTGGTCATGGGTCGGGGTTTTAACTTGTACATAATTTTTCTTGTAAATTTTATTAAAATCTCTAGTAAATGTATTTCGATGGTTTTTTTATTTTAATAAATGTAGTTTTTGTACAAATGGTTATTATTAATTCACCTTCTTCCCAGGTTTTCAGTTTTTGAAATTACCTTGAAACATGCTATTCTTGAAACTTTAAAATTCTTCCCCGGTTTTCTAATTTTGAAATTAACCTGAAATATTCAAATTGATAGAACTTCAATTTGCCCATTACTGGGATTATTACGAATCTTTTGGCGCTGACTTCAATCGAAGTGTTACTACGTACCACATCCTGCTGGTTATGATATTCTGTTAAAACGCTAGGTAAGGTTAAATTCCAGTTTTTAACAACACTTTTAATGAAATTCACATACTGTATAGCCATAGCGATGAGAAATAGAGCTCTGAAAGTGGTTTCATTGGAATTAGCGTGTCGAAAAACATATACAACTATACCAAACATGCCGTTTTTTGTACACGAGTACGTACAGTACCCCCCCCATACTTTATGTATACTTCATATAGCTGTATATTCAATTTATGTATAAATATATAATATATTAGCTTATTTTATAAAGTTGTAACGTTTGAATAACATAATAACAAAAAGGACAGTTTTTGTGAAAAATCGGGAAATTTAGATAAAAACTTCAAATTGCTGTAACTTTTGACCTGTTGAAGATAAATTAATAATTATATATACATTTTTAAAGGACATTTAATGTTCTACAACTTTCATTTTGACGACTTTCCTGTAAAACAAAAGGCTGAAGAGTTAGGCAAACAAGTTTGACAAAAAATGTGAGGGTTTTTTTTTAAATTCTGGTTTTTTGCTGGCAAATATCTCGAAAAGGTTAACACATAGAAAGGAAGTTAATGTAGCCATTGCGTAGGGAATATAATGCTCTTTAATTTTTAAAAGAACGATTTTTTTTTTTACAAAGCACCGTTTTCGAGTTATGGGCAAAAAACCGAAAAAAGGGACCTTTCCACCCCCTCCAAACTTGAAGCGGAAGGGGTAGGGGTGGGGACTTTTAGTATGTTTACCTCCTAACTACCCCCAACACATTCCCGAAGAGCAAAATTCTCGCCCCCTCCATGTCCTCTACAACCCCTTCGTTGACTGGACTATAACTAGTCTTTACAGTTTAAAGATTGTTTTACAGTGGTTGGCCTCTTATAATTACATTTGAGATTGACAATAATTCACTAATACTTCTTGCATCTAGTGTGGTCACGCAGTTACCTTAATTTTCCTTAATTCTGGTTAAATTAACATTTCATTATAATCATTTCATACTATAATAGTGGTAATACATATTGCATTGCACTTTTATGTCATTGTTTTTTACTGGTTTACAATATTATAGAAATTCTGAGTGTATTTAATGTGTACATCTTTCTGTCCAATTTCAGTCTGTGTATTTGCATTAAACACCACACATACCACTTTTAATTAATAGAATTGTATCACTAGGTTCGTCTTTATAATGTCTACTTTCATTATTGTATAACTTACACTAGTTTACGTTGTTTTGGTCTTAATTTATGCTAATTACAAGTTGATTTGTAACCGAGTTGAGGTTACCTGGGACCCCTTTGTCTGACAACAATGGTCTATGTTCTGGCTTTCTGGTTTCAATGTTTTACAGGTTATTATTTGACACTTTTACTCTTGCTAATTATTATTTATTATTTCTTTATGATTTCTACCTGTCTACAGGTGATTACTAGGTTCTCTTTTAGTTATCTTACTTAGATTTGCCTGTATTAAAATCATGCATGGTATATTATTCTTACTAAGATAATTAATTAATTCTTATCATTCATGATTTTCTTTCATGGTTTTGATTTGTTTACTTAATTATATTCTTTTCTTAGAATAAAGAGTTTTTGTCGTGGTTTGTCTTTGGTAATAGTTTGTCTATGTTTGTGTCTCTTTACTGTTTCTTACTTCTGTAGATTCCTTGTTTTATTAGTTTCCTTCTCCGTTAGTACATATTATAGACACATTGTATGACATATTTGTTAATTCTTTTTATTTGTTACTTTACTTGTGTTTATTTATATTCTCTTCAGTCTCTTATTACTTCTGATTGTCATTATACGTTAGTTTTGTCCTCTCACTTACCATATCTGTTGGATCATTTGGTTAATCACATTATTATGTTGTCTTCTATATTTTCTTCTTCATCACTATTTATTATTCCTCATTTGCAGAGTTAATTATATTACTGGTTTTACTTAGTTCTTGAACCGGATATAATACTTAGTACACAGTTATTCATTTATCATTCCTCTCTTAGTTGTAGTTGTGTTAGTTTTATGAGTGTTTCTTTCTTTATTTTGGTAGTTAAATTTATGGTGAAGATATGTACTGTTACATATTATATATATATATATATATATATATATATATATGTTGCAACGATACGTTTAGCATAAGTATATGTAGCAACCCCTGACTGAGGTATGATAACATACGAAAGCACGTATGAAATATATAAGATGTAAATAATACAAATAATGTAATAAATATACGTTAGATATAATAGATAATATAAGAAATAAACGTAGTATTTCATTTTAAATAAATCCAATATTGTAAGTAAGCCTGCATATGGAATCAAATAGCTTAGTTAGTTTTAAACGTAGCGAAGGGGAGTAACTGACACGCGCTGACCGGCAGAGGTGACGTCAGAGCGACCTGCCGCCGCTTGTGTATCAGTCTGCGTGTGTGTGTATGTGTACATGTGTAAACGACAGACAGGTTGAATTATACAAACGAAGGTGGAAGATTTTACACAGTTTTTTAAGTACTGAACGATAACCAGAAGTCACACGAATCAGCGACATATGTAAAAACATAGCTGACGCCTGGCGCTTCAGTTTGGCGTTAACTGGTCATTAATCGTGGGAACCGTTCAGCCACCGTGTGAAATTTTGCCATAACTGCCATAATTTACACACCTTAACATTGTAGCAATAATATATATATAATGTTACTACTTATTTCTCCTCACACTGGAGTCGTCAATTTGTAACGATAATAAATAAAATGAGATGAGGTCTCGCGAGTAAACAATGTAACGATTTATTGAGAGACGGGTTCTTATGCTCCACGTAGTATTCGTCAATTTGTAACAGTATGTAATATGTATGTGTAAAATCATTAAAACACACCGTCGTTGTTGTCAATCTGTAACAATTAATAATAGATAGGTTGAACGGTGACTTATTTCGTATTCTGCCGCTCGCTCCCACTAAGCGTGCAGTTCCAATGACGTCGCTCAGAGTTGCCAACAGTTGCTCCGTCCGCTGTGCTGTGTTCACGTATTTCTTAAATGAAACAGTAATAATAATAACGCAAATATAACACCAAACAGATATCTTCCTTGTAATCTTCCTTGATCTTTATTCAATGAAGCATTGACTAATTACTTCTCGTTTTCTTTTTACGGTAAATACAATTGTGACAAAATTATGCGTCTTCTTTATCAGTTGGTACAGTATCTAAAAATATTATTCAGTAGTCAGCCAGGCCAAAATAATGCAGATTGTTATTATTTCTATTAAAATAAATTTTCTCAGGGCGTATCTGGTTCGGGGATTACGTTTAAACAAATAATACTATTCTTAGAATCAAAATACAAATTTCACAGTACAAGGATATTACAAGGTTTTGGTTTTTAAAGTGCAAACTGGCAATCATGTATTGGTTACTTGTTATTAGAGGTTATGACCAGTTTAGGTGCTTATTAGTTATCGTTAAAGTTTCTTATGGTGTTCAAAAAGGTGTAAAACATAATTTGTGTTATGTTTTGAGTGATCTTTAGTGTTGGTGTGATATAGTGTCTGTAGTTTTATTTTGTTTAATTCCTAGATATTCGTGTACACAAATGTTGGTTTGACACATAAAATAATAAATTGTTCAGATTCACCAGATTCTCTTCTTTCTTCTTCCAGGACGAAGATAGGGTCCACGTCTTCTTCGTTTCTTCTCCCCGGATCTCAAATCTTCTGTATTAAATTCTGGATGTTCCTTCCTTTATTATAATATCTTGTATTGAGTGTTTCGATCTGTTTTCCTAAGTCTGGTACGTGTTTTCACTTGTTAAAATATAATTATATGAGACGTTTTATTAACGCGTCTGTATTCAACGACCGTTGTTAAAGAAGTCCTATTTTATTTATCTGAAATTTTTGGTTGCTAAGGTAAAACTTGAAATCTGGTTGGTTGATTCAGATATACATTGTCATACAAATTCATTATTTCAATGTCTGAATTTGGTCAAAACTTTTAAATTAGTATAACTTTTCTGTACTGATTGGGAATTTAAAACTACTAGCATCATTATTTTGGTCTTTACATTTGTGACATATAGACACTAAACATGCCTACTTTTACTTAAGAAATACTGATGTTATATTTTTGCTATTTGAATTTTTCTTAAATAACTTAAAACGGATTATTTTGATTCTAGATTTGTTGTGTATACCATTAACTATAAATCTATTCATATTTCAACATCTGTTTTACAAAATTCTCACAGTATTTCCTAAAATTTACAAAATTTGGTTTTACCAAATTCATACAGTTTGCCATCCACAAAAACATTTGCTAATTCATTTATTTGTTCAAAAAAATGTGATTACCCTTATAGAACTACTGCCTGTTTTGTTAGTTTTACTATTTCTTATTAATTTATAACGGTTTGTTACTTTACTGGCTATTCTGATAATAGTTTATTTATTTTAACATTGGCCTATGTCGTGGTGATTCTTTCAACACCATGTTACATATTGTTTTATTATTTAGCCTGTTGGCTTGAACACTTATATTTAATTATAATCATTATATTGGATGTTAACCCATGAGATTTAAAAATACTCATCATCCTCTCATAATGTGAATACTTTAACAAAATTACAAACAGATTGACTTAAATATTATGCCCTCATGGCTGAGATTCTGATAAACATTAAACAGATAAACTAAATTCCAACAAACACAAAAACTGTTTATCATTTAATAACATTAATTCTTTTCTTTTTTTTTCATAATTATTTTATAGTTGGTCAACCATACTATATCAGTATTGGCCTATTTCTTTGTGTGTTTGGTACCATGTTCTAATTTTACAAATTCCATTTGGCCCATTGTTTTAAGACCTTCTGGTTAATCACATGGTTTTAACATCTTCATTGCATTCTAATAACATCATTACGTTAAACAACAACAAAACAATATACAATCATATCAACTTAATGTCATGCCCACATGGCTGACTCTAATGAACATTGAACAAATAAGCTAACCTTCATTAAACCCTAACAACTGTTTAACACATAATAATATCTCTCCTCAATCCATTTTGCTCTGTTATTTAATTAATTATTTGAAGTCGATTTCACTTTGTTCATATAATAATAATGTGAATATGTTATTATTCATTATTCTCTTGACAACATTATGTCCACTATTAATTACAATTAGTTGCATGTTTCATGTATCTATAATAGTTGTTTTGTTAATATATATTTCATTATATCATTCAAATTAATAATTTACTAATATATCATTTTATATTGTATTGTATGTTTGGGCCTATTATCCCTCAATTTGTATTTTGATTATCTTTATATTTTGATACATTTGATAAAACCATTTTTTTACTTATAGTATTGTTACATAATGCTGTCTGTCTTTATAAGTATTAATTCTTGTTACTATTTGAAATTCATGTCATAATCGTGGTATTTTGCATAACTTTGCCTAATCATTAATTTGGGTACGGTCAGTTGTAGTACAAGTCAGTCTAAAGTAGTTATTTGTTCATCTTCACTATCATTTTGAAAGATATTTTTCTTCTTGTTTAGTTTCTTATCCTAAAGATGGTCTTCATCAAATCTGGTACGATATCAAGCTATGCCAAATGTAATGTTACAACATTCATAATTTGAATAAACAAAGTTTAATATTATACCGAACGATTGGTGAAATAATATTTATAAAAAAGTGTGCGCTTCATAGAAAGACGCGTAGGTTGGAAGTAACAATTAAATCGACGCGCCGACCTGTTCAATGTTGTCAAAACAGTTTCCAACAGGAATTTCAACGACGGGAGCAGTATAAAACCCCAGCGAGCGACACACTCTTTCTCAGATGAACTCACTTTGACCCGTAAGATCCACGCATCTCGCAACCGCGTATTTTACAAAATCATGTAATGTTTTTAAACAGTATTCAATAACGTGAAGTGCGATGGAACCGGCATTACGTCGGTGCAAGTATTAATGAACACGAGTGATTTTAAAAAGACTATACTAATGAATCTACGAGAGTTGTAACTACGATGAAATTCGAGAAGTCTACATAGAACTTCTAGACATCTACGAGGGACAAGATAAGAAGAGGAGAGGAACCAGAGCAGAAGACGAGAAGACGTAGGGACAGCCACATGCAGCTACACCCAGCCGTACATCATCACGACCAGAGGTCCACGTCAGAACTCAGCATCCAGGATCCAGGAGCGAGGAATTTCAACGACGCAGAGACAGAGGAGGTGATACCGAAGAGGATCAACAAACTCGAGAGTCCAGATGACGGTAACGACAAAGTTAAATGGTTGCAGAAAAATTCAGGTGAAGTCAGACATTTATTTAATATTATAAATGACCCTGAGGTCTATCGATAAAAGCTCTAGTTTCCATATACAAGTTTACAAAGAACATTAGTATATTTTTAAATTTTCATAATGAATAAATAAATGTTCAAAGTAAAATTGATAATAGAGAATATAACTGTAGTAATCTCATAAATAAATGGTCAAGGAAGAACCATATGTATATTATATTTTGTAATTGATTAGATAAGTAAATTCAAATATGAGAGTTACGTAATTAGAAGATTTTTAATTAATTGAGACATTAAATAATAGAATCAATTAAAGTAATAAATGTTCTCTATTAATATTTTAATAAATGTAATTAATTAAAAGTTTTTATTAAGTGGTATATATTAAAAACCACACTTGCAAAGACAAGATGAATATTAAATTTTATACGTGTTAATCACGTTTTATAATAATTATATGTGTTATGTATTATATGTCTGTGTAATATTTCAGCTCATATATGATTTATGTATGTGTATACAATGTCTTAGAAACATAAGAAATAAGATTTAAACACGTTTTAATTGCATTATATTCAGATTGAATATAAGGGTTCAAATAATAATTAACCCACACAAAACAATTAATAATATGATAATTTGAATTTTTAAAGAATAAATCAAATGAATATGAGTTTATTAAAACAGTCGTACTAATTTCACAACCAGTACTAAATCCTATGTACTCTTTACTTGTATTAAACTTATATAACGATATTCACGTGCTTATCCACACTCAATCAACGACCAAAGCCTGCGACCCAACCGGGGAACATCAAGGTAAATACGGCAGAAGAAGAGTATACCTCCGAGACGTGGGTAAGTGCGCACAAATGAGTAAGAGCATATGTGTAAAAGTAAGTGTCTTAAAATAACGTTGTAATATATATAGCAACAGAACACAGGATATGAAGTTCATATAATAGGGATACTAATGTTATAACATGACACATTTTCTGACGGCCATAGGCATGTTAAAAATCGGTATGGAGAACCATACATGACTTCCATATTCTAAGATTTATATTTAAAATCATTTTCGAAATGAAATATTACCATAGAAACTACTTCTTTCTACTTACTGCTTCAGCCTTAACCACAATACTGTGGTCACTAACGTATACCACCTCACGTTATCGCACTCGATTTTCACTGATGATGGAAGTCGATGGCATTGCCGAAATGTCTGGTTTTGTAGAAAACATTGGACTACGGCCAAATATCCCGGGAAGGAATTTTAACAAAAACTACTTCTTTGTTGCCGATAACGTTGTACACATATATATCAGTGGCGAAGTTACATGGAGGCAATTGAGGCAATGCCTACCCTAAAAAATTCTGTAGAATAAAAATTATAAATACGTATGAACTACATAACGTAAAGATTATACATTGTTACTGCGACTGTCAAATTTATTAAACCGAAACGTGCTTTATTGAGCGACCGCTAGATGGTGACAGGTGAGATTCGGCATAGTTCGTTTAAAGCGAATGAGGCAACCTGAACTTGCCTCAGCGTTTTTTGTATACATCGTATGTAAGCAATGTAGTGGTGCGAAATGGAAGTGAAGGGAGGGGGGATTGTCCCGCGCTGTACACATAGAGCATTAAGGCATGCCTCACTTCTGTGGTCCAAACAGTTAAGTTAAAGCGCCTGTGTTGTTTCTAAGTGTTTATTTTGTGCGCTTATTAAAAGTGTCACTGTTATTCCGCTGAACTAACAGATGATCAAGATTGTTATTTGAATTATTTGTAACATTAAACATATATATAGAAACTAATCAAGTTTAAAAATTTGAAGTTCAATCAGTTGTATTATTGTGTATGACTAATACAAGGATTGTTCAATAGAAACACGTATAGAGCTGTGAAGCATTTTTTATTCAACGATTTTAAAAGAAGTCTCCAATAACATTAAGACATGAGTTCCACTGTTGCGCTAACCTGTAGATTCCCTGCTAGTAAAATTCTTACGGCTGTTTGTGGAAACACTCGGTTACAGCAAACTCTACCTCAGCGTCCGATTTGAACCACCGTCCTTTTAGTGATTCCTTAAAAAAAATTTAAGATAAGATTTTTGCCTACCCATTCATTAACTACTAGCTTCGCCAGTAAGCAAATTGATGTCCATTTTTTCGGCTTGCACGCGTTATGTTGGTGTGGGTTTCAGCACTTTCCATTTAAAAAGCGTGCAAATGTAAGAAAATAAACATGAATGAGGCCAGAAATAACGTGAATTGTGTGTGTGTGTGTGTGTGTGTGTGTGTGTGTGTGTGTGTGTGTGTGTGTGTGTGTGTGTGTGTGTGTGTGTGTGTGTGTGTGTGTGTGTGTGTGTGTGTGTGTCTTACCTGCCTTTTTATTGCTGTAGGCATAATAATAAAATGGAAACGTAAACATTACATAACTGAGATATGCTTACCTGCCACGAACGATATATTATTTTATACATGGAGGAGTTCAGTGACATACACACGTACAGAAGAATTATATATATAAAGATATTAACTCATACATAATTTACATTAAAATGAAAAAATTATAATTTTATTGCCTGGCAACAAAATTATTTTATTTTTAACAATTACCATTGTTTCAAAAAGTTTAAATGAATTTTCAAGTACTTTACTCTTGTTAAGACGTAAAAGGTTGCCGGTAAACTACACCTTCCCATTAACCGATCTTCACCAAAATCGAAAGTCCTTGAGACCTCTACAATTCAGGGAGGTATGCAAAAAATTATTTGATTCTGTTTGAATTTGCGGCTGTTATCGTTTGCCATAGAAAATACGCTTGATAAAAAAACGTTGCAGGTAAACTACCCCTTCCCCTTAACCGATCTTCACCAAAAACAATAGGTCTTGAGTACTCTACAAATCAAGGCTGTATGCAAAAAGTATTTGATTCTGTTTGAATTTGCGGCTGTTATCGTTTGCCATAGAAAATACCCTTGTTAAAAAAACGTTGCCGGTAAACTACCCCTTTCCCTTAACCGATCTTCACCAAAAACAATAGGTCTTGAGAACTCTACAATTCAGGGCTGTATACGAAACATTATTTAATTCTGTTTGAATTTGCGGCTGTTATCGATTGCCAAAAAAAAAAATTTTCCCTTCATAAAAAAAACCGTTGCAGGTAAACTACCCCTTTCCCTCAACCGATCTTCACCAAAAACAATACGTCGTGAGTACTCTACAGATCAGGGCTGTATGCAAAAAATTATTTGATTCTGTTTGAATTTGCGGCAGTTATCGTTTGCCATAGAAAAAAATCTACACACAGACACACAGCCACACAGACAGACAGACACACACAGAGACACTTTTCGGAAAACGACTTTTTTCATGTTTTGAGTGTAGTACAATCAGAATCTGCAATAATCTCGAACACGATTTTTTTTGCCATCACCATACTTCCATTCCTTAAGGAATATGGAAGTAAAAATTGATTTTGTTCTTTTCTTTGTAAAGTAGTCATAAGTTTTGAACCAAGCTATGTTTAAAAAAGTATGTTATGTCAAAATGTTTATAATTTTATACTTTATGTCATGTGAAATATTTGTGTGTAAGTGCGCGGGTGCGGGTGTGATTTATATTTTATTTAATAACTTCGTTGAAAATTAACATTTCGTTCTGAAACTTGGACAGGGTAGTCTCATGGTTATAAGCTACATTTTCCATATACTCAATTCTCCACAACAGTAATTTTTATGTTTTTTTTTTATGTTATCGTTATCTCCTAGGAAGTAATAAAATTTGTAGATTAAAACTAGACAGGCCTTTGGAGAATCGGACAGAGTTTCAGCCTGAGTTTCCACCAATCAGAAGGTCTAAAATTTATTTGAGACGGTCGCGTTCAGCGAACGGACCGTTCAGTTTGTTCCGAAGTCTTGCCATAGAAAGACGTACTCGCTGTCACGAGATTTTCGTGACAAGACAAGTCGATTTCCATAAGACTTAGAAGTTGGTTCACGGTACGAGTTCTTCGTAAACATTGCCATTATAGAACTCCAATAATATTTAAATAGATCAATTTCTTGTGCTTCTTTGCGTAGAGTGGAAGATTTTCGGACTAGGGAAGATTATCTACCGAGATATTCTGAGAGTTAACGCGAGAACACTTCAAGAAGCCGGATTTGTGTACGCTTAATACACGATCTATTTTTACCCAATTTTGATCCCTCAGATTAAGAGTATTCAAATTATAAACAATAACAGTTTCATATCGCAGTGCGTGTGTGCGCCGAGACGTAGTTTTTCAACGGGGTGATCTTCGGTCGGTCGACGTGCAGACGAACAGCGACAGAGCGCCTGGTGTCTACGCAAACATTTGGAATTCTACGTACAAGTAACGTATATGAAAAACAAGCCAATAGGCTTATTTATTGAAAGACAATTATTTAATAAACAATTTTATATTTTAAAGTCATAAGACAACAGTAAATTTTAATGAGTTAATGAATAAAATTTTCCTACCTCCAGATATAGACTCTGTTGTAATAATTTCAATGTAACCTATCTATGAAGTTATAATTTGTATCGTTGCAATATATATATATATATATATTATTTGTTAAAATTACCTCTAATATATATATTAGAGGTAATTGTAACAAATAAACTCTTCGGTAACAATTGCTATTTCCAAACGCTGGAAAATCACTCGCAAACTATCCCTATGTAAAAGTTTCTACGTTGTTATATGAAGCATAACCAGCACAAAGCTGCACGTAAACATTACCTACTTATTTTTATGTATATATTTACAAAGAGTTAGTAAATTATAATTTTATTATTTTGCAGTTCTGTTTACCCTTACTCCAGAAAAAACTGTCAGGGAAAACAGTAGTCGATATGCACTTGAAAACTAATTGTCATAAACTAATTTTCATATTAGTTGACACCTCTGTTACTTAGCAACGACATTGATTATATTTTATTGTTGCTGGCATTAAGGAAATAATTGCTGAAGTAACTCATGTAGAGTATGAGATGAACATATAAAGTGCGGAAAGGATACCAGTAATTGGTGTGACTGTATCAAAGATTGCAGTCCAGATTCGGTGAAACCAAAAACGCGTCCACGTTGTTCACTACTGTCTACTAAATGGTTTAGATTGACTGAGTGAAGTAAATGCACGATTCTAAAAGTAATGCACTGAAGTAATAATTAGGATAGAGTGATTCTCCTCTAGAAGTTCGTCTGTGACTCAAAATGTCGGCCAGCATTTATAAGTCAATGAGTTACACATCAATGATAGGTATTGTCTTCGGATTTTTAACTTTGCGCTTCAGAGGCAGAACATTGGGTACTGTCACGGCAGTCTATTGCTCCACTGTCACACCAGTCATAGCCTTAATGCTGGTCATTTCTATATACTCCGTTTTTAAAGCCAGGAGGTACTGGGCCGGAATTAGATTCTCAGTGTACGGAGTTCTTACCACTTACTATCGATGGAAGTTACTACGTTATCAAGATGTCTACAATAATATATTTCACAATATCCACTTCGTGGACAAATCGCTCCATGCGTATTTTGACGTTAATGTATTCACTATAGGAACACAGTAAAATGTCTGATATATACACTCATCATTGTAGCTTCTCAAGTAGTTTACGCTGCTGAACATATGTGTAAATTAGTGAGCCCAATGTGTTCTAGAAGACGAGAAAAAAGGTTCTGTTTGTATCTCCATATTTCAGCATTTTTATACATACCTTGTACTTTGGTTTCACTAATTATGCAATTTGTGTGTACAGTCTACATGATAAGAGAAAGATGTCGTCTGATACGTTATGCAGTCTACAAGATGAAGGGGATTAACTACATAAACAACAGTGATGGGTGTAAAATAAACGCCGGCCGGATCTTCATGAGGACTCGAAGGTTTCTCAATAACGAACGATATCGCTTCACAAAAGTACAGAAGCTTTACAGTTGTATTTACGAAGCATTCAGTGCAACAAAACAATTCTACTCATTGTTTTTAAGCTTTTATATGGTCCTGACTGTACCAACCTTCACTCAGCTCTTGTATACCGCTTTGATAAGCAGGAACTACACACACATTATGGTCATCGTTTTAAGGATAGTGTCTCACGTATTGCTACCGATTTCCACGTCCGTGAGCGCGACACGCGACTTGAGGAAGCTCAATGCTCTACTGTCCAATACGTACGCAGTGGGCGAGGTTTCGAAGACGGTTCAACGCAGAAACCAGCACTCCATGTACGAATGCTATCACGGAAAAGTAGACTTCTCTTGCGGATTATTTGATATCGACTTTCCTCTGTTTTACACCATACTTAATTTTGTGATATCCCTCGTATTAACAATGTTAGCAGCCGAAGGTCACGTATTCTGATCTGTTTAGTATAAACGATAGAGCGTTTTTTTACTAATTGTTACAAGAACAAGAAGACAAAAATGTTTTAGAAACAGAATTATCACTGTTGCATACCACTATAGAAAAACTATTCCGATTAGCGCTTTCAAGCTTCTCAGCTCATCGTCAGATCGGAATTTACTCTAGGATAAAGTAGGAATAATAGGAAAATAGAATAAATAAAATAGGAAAATTAACTCTAGAATAAAATATAATTTCCTTTTTATAATTTTTGTATATCTTGGTACAAGATTGCTATGCTTGTTACATGAAAATGTCCTTGTTCTGAACCCACGATCATATGTCTTAAATCAGCGGTTATCAAATATTGGGTGTGCAAGCCGCTGGGGTCGATAGTTCCAAAAGGGGCGGCAAGGAAGTTTTTAGGAAGTTAATAATAATTAATAACTATTAATAATAATAATAACTATCTACAGTAGTTACAGCATTACAGCAAAACGTGTAATGACTGTAAGACAGCTACCAATTCAGGAATAATATTTTTGTAATGCCTATGTGACTCTTTTATATTATCTTAATTATTCTGAAGACTGCATTAAAAATTTTCATCTCTACTCATCTTACACATAAATATGTAGTCTGTATATGTATATTACATCAAATGCTAACATCGTGAAGGTAATTACTTACTGAACTCATTTGTTTAGAAGTGAGGTCACAACTCTGCTAATGAAATTATGTAATTACAGTTGTTTTAATTTAATGACATTTTCTTCGATTCTAACAGATCGCTAAAATATGCGTTTCCATTAATTTATGCAAGATATTAAGCACGTTAATCAAATAAAATGTTTTAATCACATGGCAATAAGCGCAGGGGATGAGTCACTGCAGAGAGGTCACAAGGACAAAAAGCGTGAGAATCACTGCCTTCAACACAAATTATGGCACTAAATTGATATTATGTCCATAACAACATACTATTTCTACTGATATTATTTCAATGTATGCCTGGTTATTCAGGTTTTTTTTGAAATTAAATGGTCATTATGAGTAACAACCTTATATATTTTATAAATCAAATAACAGTAAAATATATTCATGCAACTCTAGGAACGTGTTATTATGTAGTAATTGTTTGAAAAGTGTTAATAAATTCACTTACACAATTTTCTGTTTTTCTTTAATTTCAGTGTTACAGAACATTCCTCTCAATACAAATAAATTGTAATGTGTTTAATACCTACGCCTTTACGTATTACTAACATTCTATGAGTATACTATGTAGGCCTGTGTGTGTCATTTTGTTTCTTACTCTCTAGCATTAAAAATTCTGGATCGACTTTAATAAATCGGGTCTCTACTGTCTATTTATATATTCCTGATTCCCTGATTCTGGCCTCAAAGTCGCTGGCTATATAACTTAAACGTTCGAGAAACGAAATGGTGATTGATGGAAGTAATTTTTTTTTGAAATGAAATTAGGCGATTTTTACCTATTTGGCTTCAGGGAACAGTGAACACATATTGACTCAGTTTACAAGGAGGTTAGGACAGTGCAGTTCAGTACGGCGCTCCTTAACGACAAAATTATGCAGCGACTTCGACGAAACTCAATTCAATTGATTCTTCTCATATCGGGGCGAGTATTCTCATGTCTTGAGAACAAAAAATGACTTATGTTAAAAAGATATTACTCGGTTGCTCTTCACCTCGCGTGTGCTCTTAGGCGTAAAAACGTGCCCATTAATGGTTTATTACCTTCAAAAAGACATGCTTTGACGTACCCATAGATTCCCCGATTATGCAGTGTGGTTGTGTGTTTTCTGCTACTTACGTTTGTTTGTTTATATTTTTTTTTTTATTTCAAAACGTCACTACGTATATTGATAAATAACGTAAATCCGATTCATTTTGATGATGTGACTGACATTGGTTTTCAACATATCAGAAAACTGAAAGACGGCAAACGATACCCTATATATTATCAAAATATAACGTAAAACAATTTAATATTTTTCACATTCCAACTTAAGTTATTAAGTGTATTATTATGTCAATTAAATATGATTTCCTGTTTCACCCTTTCTAGTATATACAAAGATTGTCTCCCTGTCCTGTACACTGCCCCTCAATTCCCTATATCCCAGACCGTCTCCGACAAACACTTCTGTTCCGTCCTTTCTTTGCCTGTCTTGCTTTCAGTCTTTACCTCTATCATCGTCTGCTGGATACAAATGCACTCAACATCGTCTGCCCAGTCCACTTATCCTTCATCCCGCTCATCACCATTATTAACTTACGCCTCTTATCAACTCTCTCAATACTTCCCCACTTGTCTGTCTCTGCATCTGATTTTTGCTATCCTTCTCCACACCGACATTTGAAAACTCTCCAAATAGTTTATTTCTCCTTTCTTCCTTGTCCGTATTCCGCGCACATATTACTATGCTGCAGACACAACACTCTGTTATCCTCTTTTTCAGACTAAGTAGTATCTAAAACTAGCTTTTTTTTTTTAAATTCGTTGACTGCTGTTTTTCACTTTCAATTCTGCTTCTGATTTTTTCGTGCCCAGAGATCGTATACGTATACAGATCCCGTCGAAACCTCAGTAAGCGTTTAAACGAGCTACGCTCTTCAATTCCCACCTTCGAACGATTGTGTTGTCTCGCCTGCCCTTGTTGACTTTATATTCTCATTACAGTTATTTTTCTCATGCGGTAGTGTCCACCATTCTCTATGACTGATCCTCACTCCTACCAGTACTGCCTGGTTATTTGCACACGTAGGTTTATCCCGTACACACCTGCTTCAGTTCTCAACAAATACGAACATATCTGTTTCGTTTCGTTTATAACAAATTACTTCAATAATTATGATTTGTTGTTTAATAAAATTATGTTAATTTATAACGGGACACGTTTGATTTATTTAAATCAAGAAATATAGTAATTATTATTTAGTATAATTTTGCTGTACTTTACACGAAATATCTAACTTCAGGAAGTATCTACAAAAAAATTACTAATTTCTTCTCCTTATAGAAGTAAGTTGAAGTAAAGCTTACGCCTTTATCGGTGTTTTCACAAAACTTACATTTATATAATAATTGTATACACCCTTCAATAAAATATGTGCTGACGTGACGTAAATGAATTTTTTCAAACACTACTAAATCACTTTGTCACTTATAACGTACGCCCTCTATGGACGCAGACGGTAATTAACGATCCCGTAACACGCAAACTGCGTATCCTTGACATTCGATATATCAGATGGTTGGTAGGTTGAAAATTTTGAGAACTAAACAGTCCATTTAAACCGAATTCCCAACTTAAATTTTTGGAAGAGTTTGGTTGAAATAAGAAACACGCCCATGAAAAAGCCATGGCTGTTAAAACTCTATGGAACGGCTATTTTACATTGAGTTGTGTAGAATTCTATTACATAAATTTTATGACTTAAAAATTCTCATGTTGCGGGGTGCTTATCATGCTTTACTGGGTAATATCCCTTTTTATAGTCACCTAGCACGAACTGTAAATAGGACCTCATTGGTGGTTGTCCTTACATGTTACGTTTTATGTGTACTCACATAAGATCCTGACTAGAAAATTGTACAAAAATCGGGAATTAACATCACGGTCCAGCTAGTATGAATCGTTATCGTCTTTCGTAGCACGTCTGTAACCATTACTGCAATTTTTTATTACAGATTTTTTGAGGTATTTGTCCGGCCCAACCACTCAATTTTAAAGTAAATAATAAAGTAATAAGTTTTTTAATGGATCCAGTCACTAGTTACAAATGTAGGTTTGCAAATTTATTTTATAATTATAAACAACAGGTTTCGACGGAAACTTGCATTTCTATGTTACATGGTAGATGATCTGATACGATACGGTGAAACATGCAACTGAAATTCACCGATTAAGTACGTACGTGTACGAACTTAGACTTCTACGTTATCTAAAAGCGTATGACGGAGTTAATACGTTCATGTATAAAATACGTTTCCTTCGCTTACTCGCTGTGAATTATGCCGTCTCTTGTGAATCGTTCGCGTTTGGCAACCGCTCGAACATGACTCTTGGCGGGATCAAATCAGCTCCGTGCTTAAAAGCTTCAACCGTAATTTTTACGCTTGCACGCGATTTTCTATTTGTAAATTGTATAACAGTAAATTACGATGTTATTAATAATTCTATAAAAATGTGTAACATTAAATATAAACCACTTTTTTTAAGATTAAAGACGTTTAAATGCACAGGGAAGTTACCCCGCGGTGTAACTGAGCGCGTTGGTACAATAGTGGAGAACCAGACAGCTGTTGTATTGCTCTCAACAGTTCTGTTTCCAAAGATACTGTTCGCCTTCTACACGTGTCAGAATCTATGAATATGTCTACGCGCGCGCGCGCGCGCGTGTGTGTGAGAGAAAGCTTGCGGGACGTGTGCGTTAAAGTGTACAGTGTACAAGGTCTGCATTGATGTAGTGTCGAAGTTTTCCACGTGCCCGAAACCACGCAATTATTCACGATCCATTATCAAGAAAGCGGCAGACTCATCTCGCAACCTCGGCAGAATAAAAATAGAGCATTTAAAATCGTCCAAGCAGTGAGTTTCTTCACGACATGGCGTTCAGTATAAAGTGAACTAGCTGTTACCCGCGGCTTCGCATGCAAATATTTGACTTTTCATAAGTATTTTAATATAATTTTTATTGTGTATGTCTATATGGCGTTCTGTCAGCTCGTATAACAATTTTTTACTCATTAGTCAAATTCTCTCCATAGCTGTTTTCAACACTTGTACTACTCATTAGTCAAATTCTCTGCATAGCTGTTTTCAACACTTGTACTATTTTAACTTGTACTAAATTATTGTGTTGGTGCAACAACCTTTAGATATTTAAAAGTACCCGTCTATAAAGCCTTTGGAGATATTTATAAAGTACCTGTTAAATCAAAAACGCTAAATTCTTTATTTTAAGTGTTGCTATGTTAGAAGCATTGTGCAAACATATTAAACGTTATGTTTTCCTCAACCATGGCTTTTGTTTATTTCAGCAGTAAACTGAAAACCAAAAACCGTTGTCACCTAACCTTACAAATGAAAACAACACGTATTTTCGCTTTGCATTAAGTAATAGGACAATTTACAATTAGTACACTTTTTCTTTTCCACATCATAATATATCGATACAATCGCATATTATATAAAACATCGAAAATGTACTGCAGGAATGGATAACTGTACAGTTCCGATACCGCTAAAAAGCTTTTGTTTATTTATTTGTTAATATGGTAATTAATTCTGGTCTTCATGGTATTGTTGACATCTTTATACGCGTCAACCAAAAGGCATAATTAAAAGGGCGTAAATCGTGCGAACGGGCCAAAATATCAAATTCCAAGTTAGACAGTGTTTTCACCTTGTATCAAAGGCTACCTGTGCAAACTTTGGTGGCAATCGGTGTAACGGTGTGGATTTGTATTCAGTATACATAAATCCTCAGACTTTGAGTTTTATATGTATAGATTATTGTCTGCGAACATTTATAATTCGTGACGAGTAATATTTATTACGACAGCGATAATTAGGTAATATTTATTGTGCGTTGCATTGTGTGTGTTAAAAAATATTAATTTTGATGAAAGTTTGTGTATACAAGAGTCACTGTTTATTTTCACTGCAACTAAAGTTCTAAACAGTGACTTCTCTTGTATAAAGGCATTTGGATTCCACTGTTTTAACACGATGATCGAATGCGCACGCTTATATATTCCAGTCTTCAGAATACTGCTTACCAGAAACAGTAACTTTACGACAAATTTTCGCTTAGTCACCAGGTGTATATAAAATTCTTCCACTGTGGGTCTGCCCCCTGTGACTGCTTTGACGATGTTATATAAAAAACACATTTTTTCTTATTACAGAAAGTATCACAATAACACATATCTCGCACGGTTTGTGTAATACTTTTCTGTCTTTGATAAATAAATTTAAAAAACATACATTACTATATGCAAAACTTCTAATCATTCTTATAATACTATGCTTATGAGGTCACTGCTTCCACGTTGCACTGTATAATAGATGACAATGTGAAAATTATAGTATCAAAACCAGGTTTCACGTGTTAGCCAGGTGCAACACGTGTTGAGAGAAATGGAAAAGGATGTAGTAGTCAATACTGCACATGCTTTGTGCTACAACTGGAGAACTGGTGTAAGGTAACTGATGGTGACAGGTAACACAGGAAACGGCAGTAAAACAGGAAAGGAAAGAAGTTTAATTAAGAAAGTTGTGTTAGTGGTTATAATCACAAACAGAATTATCACTGTTGCACACCACTATAGAAAAATTATTCCAATTAGCGCTTTCAAGCTTCACAGCTCATCGTCAGATCGGAACTAACCTTTTACTCTTATTTCATAGTTATTTTTAGAGAGTTGTTCCTTTTTAATTCGTTCTTTCTTATTAATTTATTCAACTTATCTGCCAGCTTTTTATTTTTATTTTCCAATTTCTTTTCTACGCACCCCAAACCAAAATTATATAATATCTCTTCTAACTCTAAATATGAGTATATTCTTAACAACTCTATATGTCTGTCATAAAATTCCCTATTATATTTATTAATTAATCCGTAAAGTGACTTTATTTCTAATTTTATCCACGACTTCTCGCTTTGTTCTTTTACTTTTTTAGCTACCGCGTTCTTATGTTTAATTTTAACTTGCGCGTATTTCGGAATGACATTATAAGCCAGACATTTTTTATTGAACCATATTTTACTTAAGACCCTCTTCAATTTGACTTTTAACTTAAGATATTTAAAGACTTTACTTACCTTATTGTTGTTGTTTATTATCTCATTGTTAACGTCCATTACCTGTCGTCGATTGCACATCTTATCAGAAATTTAATTAAGAAAGTTGTGTTAGTAGTTATAATCACAAACAGAATTATCACTGTTGCACAGCACTATAGAAAAATTATTCCGATTAGCGCTTTCAAGCTTCACAGATCATCGTCAAATCGGGTTAGTTCCGATCTGACGATGAGATGTGAATCTTGAAAGCGCTAATCGGAATAATTTTTCTATAGTGGTGTGCAACAGTGATAATTCTGAAAAGGAAAGAAGCTTGATTGTACGGTCAGCAATTTGGTCACAAGCGTAGAGAATAAACTGAAGACATGTCTTCAATTGAAACGCTGTTTGAAGTGCGACCTACATCCGTTACGATCAGTGTGACGCTTTGGGTGGTGCAAATCGACTGACCCCCCCCCCCGTGACTATACATTAAAGACACTGTATAGTCACGTGCAGTCCAGTTCGTTCATCACATACCCAGCATGTGACTTTGTAAACACCAATACAGGTTTTTGAGGTTTAAGCATTAAACAAAAAAATTTACGTTTAAGAAGCTATCTCATCTTACGTTTTAAAAGATAAATGAAATAGAAGAGCGTGCAGAGTTTAATTTCAGCATAAAAATGTTTACAGATTAAAAAAACAAATTACAGGTAAAAACTGTTTATGGTATATATCGAGAAAAATGTTTGAATGAGTGAGTGTAAGAGAGAGAGAGAGAGAGAGAGAGAGAGAGAGAGAGAGAGAGAGAGTTTATCCGTCGCGGAAGACGGTCAATGTTGAGCTCACACCATCTGTCTCGTATCTCGTATATTTTCGCTGTTAATTGAGTGGAATAAATATTCCAATACTTTCTGGACAACATTCTGGTTGACTCGCACCTTCCAGTCTCCATTTCTACATACGGGGCTCAAGATACAGCTCAGAAGCTTCCTCTCAAGCATTTTCAGGCATTCCAGTGATCTGTAAGTTACTGACCAGGATGCATTACCATAGCACATGATGGGTCGTATAATAATGTTATATATACATATTTTTGTCTGCCTCAATTTGAAATTACGATACAACATTTTTATACACAAAAATACCCCACCCTCATTGCTCCAGATCGATTAACATTTTCCCGATGGTTTCACATTTATATTTTATAGTAATAATTATACACATGTTTCTCGTATCGTCAACGAAGGAAGCACTTTGGACAAACAGTACACTATTCTACGAGTTTGTGCACGTGACGTGCGAGCGTGTGTTTAGGGGGGGGGGGTCCACGCGCGTTATGTTATGATATGTTCAAAATTTTGATTCTATGTAGATCGGTTACATCTAATTTGTAAACGCCGTCAGAAAGTGGCAGTATGTGGAGTAAAAGTGTGTTCTCTTTCTTTTGATTGTTCATATTGTAATTTTTTATACATGTGTAATAAAGAGAATAGTTGGATTAAATAATTAATATAAAATTGTGTCTTGGATTTTTGTAAAATGCTACACCTTAAATCTCCTCCTCCTCCCCCTTCAAGCATTATATCAGAAGGATGGAGTCGTACCACCACCGCCACAGAGAAATCAGCCATCTAGTAACACGTGAGGAGAGGCAGTTATTATGTGTGACTGCGTGCGCGCGCCCCCGCGTGTAGTAAAAGAGTGGCTTTGTTACAAGGATGCAGACAACATCGCTGTATTACTTGTCCTCTGGTTAATAAACTGTATGTTCGATTTTAAATAAGTCAAATAACAAACAAATTACTAAAGAAAAATTGAATTATTTGTTTCTTACTGTACAAAAGATATAGTTATTAAAGACGAAAGCTCAGAAATTGATATTTTATGGGTTTATGAACCGAGAGCATAGGCAGCTTGTGACGGGTAATACCGATGTTTCCAAAACGTCGACGAAATGAATATTCCGAAACGCAAAAGACAAATATGCGACAGGGGAAACAACTATGTTTAATTATGGTGACGCAAAAAAATATATAGTCATAGAACTGTACAAGATACACTGGGAATTGTACAAGAAGAACTGGGAAAGAAAGAACATATAATATAATATAAAAGTAAAAACACATTATAATATTATTACACTGATTAAAACTAACATCAGCACATAAGTTAAATATTAAAACGTAGTAAATTGGTATAAAATATCTATCTATCTACTAAACACCATGTCTTAATAGTTGTGACTCTGTGGAGAAAGAAATATGTCTTCCAAATCAACATTATTAATTTCATTGTCACATCGACACAAACACAGTTTATTGGGAAGAGTTAACAGTATATTACAATATCATATTTCAGTGTAATTCAACACGATCTGCGATAGGCTAAATTTATTAACTTGGCTTCATATATACGTTGTAACAAGACATATGAGCCCAGTATTTAAGTAACCAAAATATTAACACATGTCATAATAATTGAGTCAACGAGACACACCAAGTGTTTAATCCAAAATGCCAAGAATGAAACTACATGAGCAACTCATCGAGAAGAATAAACTCAACCACACAGGAGTTGATAAAAGTAATGGTAAATAACAATAATAATAACATTATAAGAAGAAAGAAGATACAGCAAATAGTGAGAATACCACAGGAACCAGTAACCCAATAGTTTCGGTCAGTAAGGAACAAATGAAAACAAGGAAGAAACATACTACGAGAAAGACACCTAACAACCATGGCATAAAATATAGATGCCAAGAGCCAGTCAACTATAGATTAACATCTTACCTGTATATATAATAACTGAAGAACTTACAGAGTGAAAATATAGACAATAACTGACTAACTTAGATGACCCATACACAACTAATAATATTGTAAATGAGTAGGACATCCTATATTAGACAAAGGGTGGAAGTAACAATACTGTTAACATAAAAGAAGCTGTAAATAAAAGCATAATGACATGTTATGCACAGCATCAATGTAATGTAAGGAAGAATTAGAATTGTCTCATAATTATAATAATCGTTAGTCAAGTAATCAAAAAATCATGTAAGATAGAAAAAGGAAATAAATAATGAATTACCAGTTGTCATTAATAACATTAGACTTGAATAAACAAGGTTAAAAGATGTAAATTTGTATCAACTTAATACACCCATTGTTGCTACAAATAATAAAACCACATAACCTAAATACAGGTACTTTCCACCTAATTTCATATTTAATAGTAGGTAAAACATACCAAAACTAAAATATTTTGTACCCCAAATCAAGTAGAAGTAATAAGGTTTCTACCAATACCAATATCAAATACCAAGAGTAATTTTTATATAAGAATTCAAGTAAAGAAGGTGAACAAAACCAGCCAAAATGAGATTCACTATGTGAAACATAGACAAAACCACATTGTAATGCTAAATAGAAATAACAGAAGAATACCTATGTAATAAGTAAGATGTAAAATCACTATTATAATAGCATAAGAGAATTATAAGCAAGGACATAATGTGTAATAAGAATAATTAAGCACACCTGTCATGTGACACCAGATGTAATTACTATTATCCAATGCTATACGCTAAGGAACAGACTAGTGTGTTAAAAAAACACAAGACTAACTATCAATATACTACTACTAGTAAACTATTCAAACTAAATAATAGTCTGAAAAGACAATACATTCCCAAATAAGAGTTAAATGAAAGGTACACTTGATAGTGATATAGAGAGGTCATATTAATGACAAAAATACCAAGGAATAACAATACATTCCAAACAGACAAAGACTAACAGTAGTTGTAACAACTCTATGTTTACAACTGGGGTAATACAGAAATTACCCAGATACCTTTTATTATAAATAATTTGTAAATACAATTGATAGACTCATAGGCTAAGTCAATGATAGCATAAGCACTATATTTTGTCATTAGATATAAGTAACAAATAAGTGAGAAGTGTGGAAGGACTTGGAAGGCATGCCCACAAGGAGGTATGATTGCCATTAAATAGTTTTAATTTAAGAATAAATACAATTAATAGTGAAAAGTGTAATGTGATAATCTCAAACATTAACTCCCTTAATAATGAACAGAAGCACACCATGAGTGGACTCAAAATAAAGACCCAAGTGTTACCAATACAGTGATAAGCTTAGATTTTAAATCTATGCCTTATAAGAAAGTTATTACAATTATAAGATATTTGTGTCAAATCGAGCAAATGTTTATAATCTCAAACCCAGCCACCCCACGCTAATAACAACAATTAAAATATTGCGCGGAGGGGGTATGTGCATCAAATTAAAGATCGTCAACCAATCAAATCCAAGAAATTAGCAAAAAATTTACAACGATCACAAGACGGAACGGCAGATTGAGATGCCATTTCGAGACACTTTTTAACCAACTTCAGAGGAAGGCAGATGGCTACTCGACACCGCTAGGAAACAGCTGTTTACATAATTTGTGCGCGTCACCGTTGTCAACAAAGCAACATAACCTCAATTTGTGCCAACATAACTACACTAGTATTGAAGATGTTTCAAGCGTAACAGTGCGTAAATAAGCATTGCTAAGTGTATAATCCATAGCAATTCCGGGATTTTATTTTAAAAAAAAAGGGAGTACAGTGATTTTCTCAATATTAATTAAGAATTTGAAAAAACGATATAATCGAACCACATTCCAATAATGTGTGTAAATAAAGTATGTAGATTAAGGTGCATTATTAATATTCAATCAACAGTACTAATGACAATTCTCAACTTAATTTGAATATCCTATTTTTAAGAATTTTGCAAACAATTAATCATTTATTATGTATAAATACTGAGTGTTATATAACCACACCTGATTAAAGTTGTTGTTTACTAAACATAGATCAAACCAACAAGCATTCATAAGCGATTGAGAATTGTCAACTGTATGAAACAATTAACGAAAGTTAATAAAAAATGCAAATGCTATTTATGTTTTGTAATTTAGGAAGAGTCTACTACTATTACTATTTAAATGTTTATGTCTATTATGAATAAGAAACTAAGGTTGTCAAGATATATAAATACTTACAACTATACAATTACCTTTTTGTAGAGTCAAATGATGATTCAGATGTTCCATTCAACAACACTGTTTCAAAATATTATTTTATTGTTCACATTTTAAATGTTTTATCAAGAGTTATTTTAACGTTAACAAACGTTCTTTAAATCATTTATTGTCGATTGACTAATAATTTTGTTAACCTAAAATGTCCAAGGCAGGCATGATTATAATTTTGAAATGTTAATTATTAAGAGATGATTGAGTTGTAATCGTCTTCAAACTGCCTAATAACGGTAGAATAAGAGTTCTAGTAAATAATTTGGTATTCTGCAAGCTAAAAGAACCCACATATGAATTAACTTATTTTAACCAGAAAGCATTTAACCACACACTGGCATTGTAAATCAGTTTTACCACCCTGAGACAAATTTTATAAAACAAACAACTAATGTTATTTTAAATTTGAATTAAAATAGTTAATGGTACTTTAGATCATTAAAAAGGAGTGTTAAACAGAATAAATTATCATTTTATACAAGCAAACGGAGTCAGTTAGTTCATTTCAATAGACTAGGTTTTCAGAATAGGTGAACGACTCTTATTGGATAGCCCGCCACGCCGCAGCGAATTTGAATACGGTAAGTCAATCTATAGATTAGATTGCTACATCGAGCCTGCAAGATCGACAAGGCTCACCACAAGTAAGTGATCATTCTAACCAAATATTTATGCTTTCAGCGAGGAATCTACGTCACCATTTCGCCTAGTCGACGGAAGAATAACAACTTAAAATAAATTAACCGAAGTTGAAAAACTTCGATAACTAATTTCCAGTGCATTCATCGGATTTATTTACATTGGATTCAATGATAGATTGAACTGAATTAAATAAATCGATAAAAATAATAAACTAAACTAAAAGTTATTGAAATTTAAAACAAAATAATCGGTCCTTTATTATAAACACCCCGGAAAAATTTACGTTACAACGTATACACGTGTCCTTGAAGTTATATAACACGAAAGCACGCAAAGGTTTATGTATAATTAATTATTCGTTAGGAGTAACTCTCATTTCTCTTTTGCTTCATACCATTCTGCATAGAGACAGCAAACAAAATAAACACACAAACACACACACATACACACACACACACACACACACACACACACACCTTCACCTTCCTCCCTCTGTTTCTTTTTCCACCCAGCTTTTATTATCTCTCTGTCCTCTTCATTATTATGTAACCTACATTATATTAAGATATATTTGGGGTACTCCTTACAACATGTTGTAAGTATAAACCAAGTAAGTAACTGACCGTGTTAAGCGGCTGTCAAACAGCATTCCTTTACGAACAGGGGACAGGGGTTCCTTTGAGGGAACAGGGGTTTTGTTTCCCGCCAATAGATTTCTATTGTTTCTTCAGGTAGAAGATATAACGAAAATTGTTATTTTGGTTGAGAAAATTAAACGACGGAAACTCTTTTATATGGCAATACTTATAAGCCTCAAATAGCCGATAGAAACTAATCATTTATGTGAAACATAATTGGCAATATGTTGTTAGCAAAAGTATACAATGTGCATTGAGTGTACACCCCAGGAAGACCAAGCACAAATCCTTCTGTGGGCCTGATCAATTGTGAAGTACAACAAGGGTCACCTTATCACCTTATTATTTTAATTTATATATAAACGATGTCATATAAAATTTTCAGATTGCAGGTATCTGTAGACTTATTACATAGAATCTGCTAGGATTTTGAATTACAGGTTTCCACGTTGAATACAAAAGTGATAGCTTTTTCTGGAGCGGATCCCATATGGGCAAACATTGTTGTAGATAGCACGTTTCTGGAGCAGGTCAGAAATTTTGAATATCTGGTTTATAATGTGTCTTATATTACAGACAATGACGTAGCGAATAAGTTACATAAGTTCAACCCTACTTGCGGGACCATCAGTAGACTCAAAAATCAACTAGAAAAGAAACAAGGCTAAATATCTACAAGGTGATGACCCTCACCACACTTCACTAATGGGTTTGAGAAGTCCAGGATGGTAGAATAAAATGCAGATATGAGGCAGGAACTAGATATTAAGTGTATACTTGAAGCATTGCTCAATATCGGTTAAAATGGTTCGAACATCTTAACCGAGTAGATGACTTTCGCATCTCCAAACAACTATGGAATTATAAGCTGAAGGTAAGGAGAGGTTTGGGGCGTCCGAAGTGACCAGCTCTAGTGTATCTGTTTCGGACTGGAACAAATCGTTCTTCTTTTAATCCTTGTAGAAAATAATAATGATGATAAGAAACAGTTAAGCATTATGTGTCAATCGTATTAATCAAGACACAGAAGCCATCAACTGATTCTGATTCCCGCTGCCAAACACAGCTACAGGTAATGTGACGATTTCATTAATAAAAAATAAAAATAAAAAATAAATAATAATATAGGAAATGTAAAAAGGAGAGAAATTTAAATTTTAATAAATCGCATATTTAAACAAATTTTAAACCCCTTAAATAACTCAAAATAATATTTAATAAAGAGATTTAATAGGCCAAAAGGAATGCGAGTGTAAAGATAAGGAAAACCTTTTATAATTTACCATGCATTGACATGCGGTAACCAGAATCAACTTGCATACAGACCCATTAACTAAACTAATAATACCTGTAAATTGCAATTAAATAAATAAATAAACAATAACACAGTAGTATACTATAATTAATTCTGAAGTAAAGCATATCTTTGGAAAATTAAAAGATCAAATATTAATACCGTAAATATCGAATAAAGGTGGAACTATTTTATGGTGAAGCGTAAACTCCGCGCAGTTAACTTACCTGTCCTAACATAGTAAATCAGTCGAGATGGAGCGTTCTCGTTGTAAACAGTACATACCGGAACCATGCCCCAAAAGTACGACAATATTTGTTTTTTTTTAAGTGTAGATTTAACAATGTGCAGAGAAATGTAGCGGTAAATTAGTGTGTCATAAAGTAAACATGTAATCTATAAAAAAAAAATAGGAATAAATAAGTGTGCGGGATGACATCTCTACTGACTAGTGTGTAAGATATCAATGTAACTTTAAAATAAAAAGGTACGAGGTACCTAATGTGACAACCTTTTATCAATAATGATGTGACATGCATTTCTGTGGCAAACAAAAACATTAACTTGAGTTATACTACTAAAGAGCCTTAGCTACCAGACTTCTGAGAACAGCATACCACCTTCATAGTAACCGAATCACTTCAGGAACTTCAGCAGGAAAGAAAACTACAATAAAGATCGACCATCTGTAGACACCCCAAGGACCAAGGAGCAGGACACGGAGTAAACATCAGAATAGCAAGGTGACGCGGAAGCCTGTCTTCCGTGGTTAATTAACATTCAAACAAATGATTTTTAAAAGACACTTTAAATAACAATATAAAAGAGTTTAATAATAGTCACTTTGTAACATGTAGTATGTCATACGATTAAAAAATATTTGTAGTAGCAAGTAATGCTTATATTATAAAGCTTCTCCGATACTAAAAGTTAAATTAAGTCCATTCTTCAAATGGCCCCCCAAATAGTAAGATAGTTTATGAGTAAGTGAGCTTTACTTACAAACCAGTTTAATATCCCGGATCCGTGGAAAATGCTAGCATATAACATTCCTTATTTTGAGGGCCCCTTCAGTAAATATGTTGTAAACTGTAAACTATATATTAATAAAACCTTATGGTGAAAATCTCATGTAGAGCTGTTAAAGAAATCGTTTAATAAAGAGATGTCATTGCATAACACATAATACTGAGTGAATAAATCATCAGACCCCCTGTAAAATTTCCTTTAATTCTAACTACAGCTTGTAAAATTAGTAATTAGAAGTTGGTTACGACTATGGCAGCCTATGCAATTGATCCTAGGCAATTAATCACAGGTTCCCAATGTTATAACGTAGGTAAGACGTTATAAAATGCGCCCCTCTGCTGCTTTGTAAAAGAAAAATTAATAATTGGGTAGATCGTGACACATATACCATGTGCCCCTCTGTAGATCTATTCACTCAGTTACTTTAAAATATTCCAGTAATTTAAAAAAAAATATAATAATTAGAATAGAATAGTATATAGGTAAGATTAATTGTGAATTTAATATGTGTAAACTCATATTAACATATTTACACTTTAATACATTATAAGACACATTTATACAAATCCATGTACGTACTTGTCCAAAAATTTCAGTCACCAACGTGTCGGTTTGATAACAAACCAAGACCGGCAAATTTCCTGTTCTCTCCTGTATAAAACGGTATTTTGTCGACTTATTGTCACCGCTTGTTACACCATTGTTTGTTTTCCCCCTTTTGTTATGCCAAGCGTGCGTCATCTCGTGACTAGTAACCACGTACCTCCCCATATTGTTGAAAGTAAATTGACGTCTGTGTGAGATTTCTCTTTCTCTGAGACGAGATTTAATTCTCGCACAACCAATTTCAATTTTTACAGCGAATTAAAATTGTTAATTTGAGTAAACAAGAAAGAGTAGTATAGGATTTAGTATTAGTAGAATAAGTACTTATAGTGGTTAATATCCGGGAAATATGGCTTTATTTAACCCTGATTTATTATTAAAAGATGAACTGTGCTACGAAGCTCTTTTACGCGGTTTACCTCACGCGAACGTAACGGTCGCTGAATTGCGCAAATCGTTACGCGAAAGTAGATCAGATACACCCGCGCAGTTAGGTAGATTAAGCGAACTCAATTATGACAGCGAAAGAGAAACGTGTTGTACGAAGTATAGGGAATTGACGTTATTATCCCAAACCCTTCACGACGAAAAATCACCTGCAGTAATATTGCGGACCACGCAAAGAATAGAGCATTTAACCCGCCGGATGAAGAATTTGTTAAATTGGCCCAACGTCAGTGTAATCCCTCCCGATGTGCACAAATTTGCGGATGAGGCATTACAGCAATTACCCACAATTATCAATGAATTGCGAAGAATGTCCGACTCATTTAGAATGGAGGAAATTGAGCAATCCTTACAGAAATTATATATTTCCCCAGTTCAATCTCCTACTTTAGAACACCCTCCCACCACCGCTAATCACGAATCACCCACCGTATCGAAGATACAACCGAGTCATGAACAGCTACCAGATAGAGACGTGAATACCCGAACGATATCGGAAGCCCCACAGCCTAGTGGTCATCATAATCGCACCAGTAAGTATGCGTTTACGACGCCTAACGCAGCATCAGGTCCTCATAGAAGTATACCCCATGTAAATTTTAATGTAGACCTCTACGGAAAGATCACGCATCCAGTAGAAAAAATCATAACAGAAATTCCATACACGGATGGCTTAAGTATTACTAAACTTTTAAATTTCATCAAATACCTCCTACAAATAAAAGATTTACAGCAACTAAATGATTGGCAAATCTTGCAAGTCCTCCTACCCAAATGTAAACCACCATTAAAGGATCGTGTACTGGAATCATTAACCTCAACTCTTCCAGTAGAAGAACTTCATACTACCATTATAAAACATTTTATTCCCACCGGAATTTATGAGGAGCTCAAAAGAAACACCGTACTTCGAGTACAAGGAGCCCATGAGAGACTGGCCCACTATATTGCTGACATCAGAGAGTCTTCCCGACTACTGCAAGTCAACTGGAGTGAGAAACAATTGGTCGATACCATTTTAGTAGGATTATCTCCAGAAGAAAGGTCTCGATTAGCATTAATAAATAGGCCCAACACTTTTGCAGATCTAGAACAATGCAGTATTCACTCGTCAAACGTATGGTACTCGGATCAGAACAGACATGCGTTGCTATCCACTGGACCATGTAGAAATGAAACGCAAGCCCTGGTAACAGATGCAAGAACATAGCGCGAAAGACGACCATTTCGTAGACTTACCAATTTTCACAACCATGGTAAATCTAATGAGCCGCAACCTCGACAGGAAACCAGTGATACCCCTCGTAGAGAAAATATATGTTATAACTGCGGGAAATTTGGACACATCAGTAGAAACTGTAAACGGAAACAGTACTATCAGAAAACCCCTTATCCAAAAAACATGTAAGGCAGGGAGATACGAAATCCTGTGTCTTCCGCAGCATCGTGAAAACAGGTAAACCCCGAAAAGTCAACAAATTAAAAAAAAATAACTAAAGAAAATTAGACCCCTATGTTAAGAAGTTCATTGATAAATGTAATGCTATTAATAAATGTGACTTCAGTAAGTGTCAATTACCATATATACAAGTAGACCTCAGTGTTACATCCACCCTCGGATTAATTGACTCCGGATGTAGTTGCCGATACACTGTCACGTATGTTCCAGCTGCCTAGTAAAACATCTGAAAGCAAGGAGAGTAGAGAAACGCCAATTATCAATATTTTAATTACCGAATTTCCCCTTGCATTTACGAACATAGCTCAGTATCAACAACAAGACCCCCTTTTAAGACCAATTATAGATCAACTCGATAAAGGAAATAAGTCAGAAAAGTACATATTGAGTAAGAGGGTATAATGTTATAGAATAGCAAACGGAAAATATTTACGAATAATTGCCCCTGATATTATTAAACCTATGCTGATGGAGTACTACCATTCTTCCACCATTGGAGCACATATGGGAATAAATAAAACAATACATCGAATTCGTAAAGAATATCATTGGGAAAATATGAACAGTGAGATAGCTAGTTTCGTAAAAAGGTGTAAGTTGTGTGCACTCAGCAAGCCAGCGAGAAACAGCCAAATATGTCAATTAATTTCAGAAATTCCTACTACCCTGTTCTCTAAAATTTATTTAGACTTTTCAGGACCCTAACCTCGTTCTAAATCAGGAAATACCATGCTACTCATTTGTGTAGATTCATTCACCAAATTTGTCTGGATGTATCCCATGCGGCGAGCTTTAGCTTCGACCACCGTAAAGATATTGCAGGTAGATTATTTAAAGATTTCGGTACACCCGTACATCTAGTATCAGATAACGGACCCCAGTTTAAGTCAAAGAAATTCAAGAACACATGTTTCAAACTAGGGATAGACCACATTACCACTACTGAGTATCGTCCGCAAGGTAATATAGCTGAAAGGTATTTGCGAAACCTAAAATCTGCTTTAATAGCCTACCATGCAAACGACCATACGTCATGGGGCCAGAACCTATCCGGGATACAATTCGCCTTCAATTCAGCCTATCATGAAGGACATAAATCTACACCATTTGAATTATTGTATAAATACAAACCTAACCACCCATTATCCACTAAGTGGAAAATACATGAGTTACTACCCCACGAAATTAGGGATAAGAATATTAAAAAAATCTGGAATGAAGCTCGCGCTAATTTAAGAGCAAACTTAAGGAAATCGCGAAAATATCACGAGCGGATTAATAATAACAATGTAGTAAAGTACCAAATCGGTGACTTAGTAATGTATAGAACACACCCGACGAGTAGTGCAATCGATAAGACCACCTCCAAGCTATCATACCGATGGTGTGGTCCTTACCAAATTCACAAATACTTAACTCCAGTAACAGTAGCCCTGTACGAACCCACTACTCAAAAATATGAACGAAGAACACTTATTTCGCAGATAAAGTATTATCACAAAAAAGGAAATGGTAGAGTGCAAGCAAACTAAATGTAGTAAAAGGTATACCTGCTACAGAGTACTTGAGTAACCACTTAATTACCTAATCGTATAAATAGGAATGAGGCCTGATCAACCTTGGATCCTGTTCAGCGAAAGTAGAGAGAAGTGAGAAGTCAGCTGACATCGAATATAAATAATAATTAAGTAATAAATTACTTAAAGAGTAATTCTATAACAAGAGTAACTCACAACTAAAGAAAAAACCGGTAGTAGTCTTAAGTAGTAGAATTAAGAAGAATTTATTATGTTTCGATATATTTCATAAAGTGTGAATTTAATGTAGTCTAAGAATTAGTTTGTAAGGCATTGTATATCTTGATATAGGACGAAGTAAGTCGAGAGTGACTCATGCACCTCATAAATTTGAAAAAGAAAACAGTGAGAGAAATTTCACACAGTAATGCCAAGCATACTCCCAGTACATTACTGACCTAATAACCCGTGGAAAACACATCTGTTTCCCCATCAGGTGTCTTCTTTAAGCGGAGGAGTACGTGACGACATTAAAAAAAAGGAGAGAAATTTAAATTTTAATAAATCGCATATTTAAGCAAATTTTAAACCCCTTAAATAACTCAAAATAATATTTAATAAAGAGATTTAATAGGCCAAAAGGAATGCGAGTGTAAAGGTAAGGAAAACCTTTTATAATTTACCATGCATTGACATGCGGTAACCAGAATCAACTTGCATACAGACCCATTAACTAAACTAATAATACCTGTAAATTGCAATTAAATAAATAAATAAACAATAACACAGTAGTATACTATAATTAATTCTGAAGTAAAGCATATCTTTGGATAATTAAAAGGTCAAACATTAATACCGTAAATATCGAATAAAGGTGGAACTATTTTATGGTGAAGCGTAAACTCCGCGCAGTTAACTTACCTGTCCTAACATAGTAAATCAGTCGAGATGGAGCGTTCTCGTTGTAAACAGTACATACCGGAACCATGCCCCAAAAGTACGACAATATTTGTTTTTTTTTAAGTGTAGATTTAACAATGTGCAGAGAAATGTAGCGGTAAATTAGTGTGTCATAAAGTAAACATGTAATCTATAAAAAAAAAATAGGAATAAATAAGTGTGCGGGATGACATCTCTACTGACTAGTGTGTAAGATATCAATGTAACTTTAAAATAAAAAGGTACGAGGTACCTAATGTGACAACCTTTTATCAATAATGATGTGACATGCATTTCTGTGGCAAACAAAAACATTAACTTGAGTTATACTACTAAAGAGCCTTAGCTACCAGACTTCTGAGAACAGCATACCACCTTCATAGTAACCGAATCACTTCAGGAACTTCAGCAGGAAAGAAAACTACAATAAAGATCGACCATCTGTAGACACCCCAAGGACCAAGGAGCAGGACACGGAGTAAACATCAGAATAGCAAGGTGACGCGGAAGCCTGTCTTCCGTGGTTAATTAACATTCAAACAAATGATTTTTAAAAGACACTTTAAATAACAATATAAAAGAGTTTAATAATAGTCACTTTGTAACATGTAGTATGTCATACGATTAAAAAATATTTGTAGTAGCAAGTAATGCTTATATTATAAAGCTTCTCCGATACTAAAAGTTAAATTAAGTCCATTCTTCAAATGGCCCCCCAAATAGTAAGATAGTTTATGAGTAAGTGAGCTTTACTTACAAACCAGTTTAATATCCCGGATCCGTGGAAAATGCTAGCATATAACATTCCTTATTTTGAGGGCCCCTTCAGTAAATATGTTGTAAACTGTAAACTATATATTAATAAAACCTTATGGTGAAAATCTCATGTAGAGCTGTTAAAGAAATCGTTTAATAAAGAGATGTCATTGCATAACACATAATACTGAGTGAATAAATCATCAGACCCCCTGTAAAATTTCCTTTAATTCTAACTACAGCTTGTAAAATTAGTAATTAGAAGTTGGTTACGACTATGGCAGCCTATGCAATTGATCCTAGGCAATTAATCACAGGTTCCCAATGTTATAACGTAGGTAAGACGTTATAAAATGCGCCCCTCTGCTGCTTTATAAAAGAAAAATTAATAATTGGGTAGATCGTGACACATATACCATGTGCCCCTCTGTAGATCTATTCACTCAGTTACTTTAAAATATTCCAGTAATTTAAAAAAAAATATAATAATTAGAATAGAATAGTATATAGGTAAGATTAATTGTGAATTTAATATGTGTAAACTCATATTAACATATTTACACTTTAATACATTATAAGACACATTTATACAAATCCATGTACGTACTTGTCCAAAAATTTCAGTCACCAACGTGTCGGTTTGATAACAAACCAAGACCGGCAAATTTCCTGTTCTCTCCTGTATAAAACGGTATTTTGTCGACTTATTGTCACCGCTTGTTACACCATTGTTTGTTTTCCCCCTTTTGTTATGCCAAGCGTGCGTCATCTCGTGACTAGTAACCACGTACCTCCCCATATTGTTGAAAGTAAATTGACGTCTGTGTGAGATTTCTCTTTCTCTGAGACGAGATTTAATTCTCGCACAACCAATTTCAATTTTTACAGCGAATTAAAATTGTTAATTTGAGTAAACAAGAAAGAGTAGTATAGGATTTAGTATTAGTAGAATAAGTACTTATAGTGGTTAATATCCGGGAAATATGGCTTTATTTAACCCTGATTTATTATTAAAAGATGAACTGTGCTACGAAGCTCTTTTACGCGGTTTACCTCACGCGAACGTAACGGTCGCTGAATTGCGCAAATCGTTACGCGAAAGTAGATCAGATACACCCGCGCAGTTAGGTAGATTAAGCGAACTCAATTATGACAGCGAAAGAGAAACGTGTTGTACGAAGTATAGGGAATTGACGTTATTATCCCAAACCCTTCACGACGAAAAATCACCTGCAGTAATATTGCGGACCACGCAAAGAATAGAGCATTTAACCCGCCGGATGAAGAATTTGTTAAATTGGCCCAACGTCAGTGTAATCCCTCCCGATGTGCACAAATTTGCGGATGAGGCATTACAGCAATTACCCACAATTATCAATGAATTGCGAAGAATGTCCGACTCATTTAGAATGGAGGAAATTGAGCAATCCTTACAGAAATTATATATTTCCCCAGTTCAATCTCCTACTTTAGAACACCCTCCCACCACCGCTAATCACGAATCACCCACCGTATCGAAGATACAACCGAGTCATGAACAGCTACCAGATAGAGACGTGAATACCCGAACGATATCGGAAGCCCCACAGCCTAGTGGTCATCATAATCGCACCAGTTTACGACGCCTAACGCAGCATCAGGTCCTCATAGAAGTATACCCCATGTAAATTTTAATGTAGACCTCTACGGAAAGATCACGCATCCAGTAGAAAAAATCATAACAGAAATTCCATACACGGATGGCTTAAGTATTACTAAACTTTTAAATTTCATCAAATACCTCCTACAAATAAAAGATTTACAGCAACTAAATGATTGGCAAATCTTGCAAGTCCTCCTACCCAAATGTAAACCACCATTAAAGGATCGTGTACTGGAATCATTAACCTCAACTCTTCCAGTAGAAGAACTTCATACTACCATTATAAAACATTTTATTCCCACCGGAATTTATGAGGAGCTCAAAAGAAACACCGTACTTCGAGTACAAGGAGCCCATGAGAGACTGGCCCACTATATTGCTGACATCAGAGAGTCTTCCCGACTACTGCAAGTCAACTGGAGTGAGAAACAATTGGTCGATACCATTTTAGTAGGATTATCTCCAGAAGAAAGGTCTCGATTAGCATTAATAAATAGGCCCAACACTTTTGCAGATCTAGAACAATGCAGTATTCACTCGTCAAACGTATGGTACTCGGATCAGAACAGACATGCGTTGCTATCCACTGGACCATGTAGAAATGAAACGCAAGCCCTGGTAACAGATGCAAGAACATAGCGCGAAAGACGACCATTTCGTAGACTTACCAATTTTCACAACCATGGTAAATCTAATGAGCCGCAACCTCGACAGGAAACCAGTGATACCCCTCGTAGAGAAAATATATGTTATAACTGCGGGAAATTTGGACACATCAGTAGAAACTGTAAACGGAAACAGTACTATCAGAAAACCCCTTATCCAAAAAACATGTAAGGCAGGGAGATACGAAATCCTGTGTCTTCCGCAGCATCGTGAAAACAGGTAAACCCCGAAAAGTCAACAAATTAAAAAAAAATAACTAAAGAAAATTAGACCCCTATGTTAAGAAGTTCATTGATAAAAGTAATGCTATTAATAAATGTGACTTCAGTAAGTGTCAATTACCACATATACAAGTAGACCTCAGTGTTACATCCACCCTCGGATTAATTGACTCCGGATGTAGTTGCCGATACACTGTCACGTATGTTCCAGCTGCCTAGTAAAACATCTGAAAGCAAGGAGAGTAGAGAAACGCCAATTATCAATACTTTAATTACCGAATTTCCCCTTGCATTTACGAACATAGCTCAGTATCAACAACAAGACCCCCTTTTAAGACCAATTATAGATCAACTCGATAAAGGAAATAAGTCAGAAAAGTACATATTGAGTAAGAGGGTATAATGTTATAGAATAGCAAACGGAAAATATTTACGAATAATTGCCCCTGATATTATTAAACCTATGCTGATGGAGTACTACCATTCTTCCACCATTGGAGCACATATGGGAATAAATAAAACAATACATCGAATTCGTAAAGAATATCATTGGGAAAATATGAACAGTGAGATAGCTAGTTTCGTAAAAAGGTGTAAGTTGTGTGCACTCAGCAAGCCAGCGAGAAACAGCCAAATATGTCAATTAATTTCAGAAATTCCTACTACCCTGTTCTCTAAAATTTATTTAGACTTTTCAGGACCCTAACCTCGTTCTAAATCAGGAAATACCATGCTACTCATTTGTGTAGATTCATTCACCAAATTTGTCTGGATGTATCCCATGCGGCGAGCTTTAGCTTCGACCACCGTAAAGATATTGCAGGTAGATTATTTAAAGATTTCGGTACACCCGTACATCTAGTATCAGATAACGGACCCCAGTTTAAGTCAAAGAAATTCAAGAACACATGTTTCAAACTAGGGATAGACCACATTACCACTACTGAGTATCGTCCGCAAGGTAATATAGCTGAAAGGTATTTGCGAAACCTAAAATCTGCTTTAATAGCCTACCATGCAAACGACCATGCGTCTTGGGGCCAGAACCTATCCGGGATACAATTCGCCTTCAATTCAGCCTATCATGAAGGACATAAATCTACACCATTTGAATTATTGTATAAATACAAACCTAACCACCCATTATCCACTAAGTGGAAAATACATGAGTTACTACCCCACGAAATTAGGGATAAGAATATTAAAAAAATCTGGAATGAAGCTCGCGCTAATTTAAGAGCAAACTTAAGGAAATCGCGAAAATATCACGAGCGGATTAATAATAACAATGTAGTAAAGTACCAAATCGGTGACTTAGTAATGTATAGAACACACCCGACGAGTAGTGCAATCGATAAGACCACCTCCAAGCTATCATACCGATGGTGTGGTCCTTACCAAATTCACAAATACTTAACTCCAGTAACAGTAGCCCTGTACGAACCCACTACTCAAAAATATGAACGAAGAACACTTATTTCGCAGATAAAGTATTATCACAAAAAAGGAAATGGTAGAGTGCAAGCAAACTAAATGTAGTAAAAGGTATACCTGCTACAGAGTACTTGAGTAACCACTTAATTACCTAATCGTATAAATAGGAATGAGGCCTGATCAACCTTGGATCCTGTTCAGCGAAAGTAGAGAGAAGTGAGAAGTCAGCTGACATCGAATATAAATAATAATTAAGTAATAAATTACTTAAAGAGTAATTCTATAACAAGAGTAACTCACAACTAAAGAAAAAACCGGTAGTAGTCTTAAGTAGTAGAATTAAGAAGAATTTATTATGTTTCGATATATTTCATAAAGTGTGAATTTAATGTAGTCTAAGAATTAGTTTGTAAGGCATTGTATATCTTGATATAGGACGAAGTAAGTCGAGAGTGACTCATGCACCTCATAAATTTGAAAAAGAAAACAGTGAGAGAAATTTCACACAGTAATGCCAAGCATACTCCCAGTACATTACTGACCTAATAACCCGTGGAAAACACATCTGTTTCCCCATCAGGTGTCTTCTTTAAGCGGAGGAGTACGTGACGACATTAAAAAAAAGGAGAGAAATTTAAATTTTAATAAATCGCATATTTAAGCAAATTTTAAACCCCTTAAATAACTCAAAATAATATTTAATAAAGAGATTTAATAGGCCAAAAGGAATGCGAGTGTAAAGGTAAGGAAAACCTTTTATAATTTACCATGCATTGACATGCGGTAACCAGAATCAACTTGCATACAGACCCATTAACTAAACTAATAATACCTGTAAATTGCAATTAAATAAATAAATAAACAATAACACAGTAGTATACTATAATTAATTCTGAAGTAAAGCATATCTTTGGATAATTAAAAGGTCAAACATTAATACCGTAAATATCGAATAAAGGTGGAACTATTTTATGGTGAAGCGTAAACTCCGCGCAGTTAACTTACCTGTCCTAACATAGTAAATCAGTCGAGATGGAGCGTTCTCGTTGTAAACAGTACATACCGGAACCATGCCCCAAAAGTACGACAATATTTGTTTTTTTTTAAGTGTAGATTTAACAATGTGCAGAGAAATGTAGCGGTAAATTAGTGTGTCATAAAGTAAACATGTAATCTATAAAAAAAAAATAGGAATAAATAAGTGTGCGGGATGACATCTCTACTGACTAGTGTGTAAGATATCAATGTAACTTTAAAATAAAAAGGTACGAGGTACCTAATGTGACAACCTTTTATCAATAATGATGTGACATGCATTTCTGTGGCAAACAAAAACATTAACTTGAGTTATACTACTAAAGAGCCTTAGCTACCAGACTTCTGAGAACAGCATACCACCTTCATAGTAACCGAATCACTTCAGGAACTTCAGCAGGAAAGAAAACTACAATAAAGATCGACCATCTGTAGACACCCCAAGGACCAAGGAGCAGGACACGGAGTAAACATCAGAATAGCAAGGTGACGCGGAAGCCTGTCTTCCGTGGTTAATTAACATTCAAACAAATGATTTTTAAAAGACACTTTAAATAACAATATAAAAGAGTTTAATAATAGTCACTTTGTAACATGTAGTATGTCATACGATTAAAAAATATTTGTAGTAGCAAGTAATGCTTATATTATAAAGCTTCTCCGATACTAAAAGTTAAATTAAGTCCATTCTTCAAATGGCCCCCCAAATAGTAAGATAGTTTATGAGTAAGTGAGCTTTACTTACAAACCAGTTTAATATCCCGGATCCGTGGAAAATGCTAGCATATAACATTCCTTATTTTGAGGGCCCCTTCAGTAAATATGTTGTAAACTGTAAACTATATATTAATAAAACCTTATGGTGAAAATCTCATGTAGAGCTGTTAAAGAAATCGTTTAATAAAGAGATGTCATTGCATAACACATAATACTGAGTGAATAAATCATCAGACCCCCTGTAAAATTTCCTTTAATTCTAACTACAGCTTGTAAAATTAGTAATTAGAAGTTGGTTACGACTATGGCAGCCTATGCAATTGATCCTAGGCAATTAATCACAGGTTCCCAATGTTATAACGTAGGTAAGACGTTATAAAATGCGCCCCTCTGCTGCTTTGTAAAAGAAAAATTAATAATTGGGTAGATCGTGACACATATACCATGTGCCCCTCTGTAGATCTATTCACTCAGTTACTTTAAAATATTCCAGTAATTTAAAAAAAAATATAATAATTAGAATAGAATAGTATATAGGTAAGATTAATTGTGAATTTAATATGTGTAAACTCATATTAACATATTTACACTTTAATACATTATAAGACACATTTATACAAATCCATGTACGTACTTGTCCAAAAATTTCAGTCACCAACGTGTCGGTTTGATAACAAACCAAGACCGGCAAATTTCCTGTTCTCTCCTGTATAAAACGGTATTTTGTCGACTTATTGTCACCGCTTGTTACACCATTGTTTGTTTTCCCCCTTTTGTTATGCCAAGCGTGCGTCATCTCGTGACTAGTAACCACGTACCTCCCCATATTGTTGAAAGTAAATTGACGTCTGTGTGAGATTTCTCTTTCTCTGAGACGAGATTTAATTCTCGCACAACCAATTTCAATTTTTACAGCGAATTAAAATTGTTAATTTGAGTAAACAAGAAAGAGTAGTATAGGATTTAGTATTAGTAGAATAAGTACTTATAGTGGTTAATATCCGGGAAATATGGCTTTATTTAACCCTGATTTATTATTAAAAGATGAACTGTGCTACGAAGCTCTTTTACGCGGTTTACCTCACGCGAACGTAACGGTCGCTGAATTGCGCAAATCGTTACGCGAAAGTAGATCAGATACACCCGCGCAGTTAGGTAGATTAAGCGAACTCAATTATGACAGCGAAAGAGAAACGTGTTGTACGAAGTATAGGGAATTGACGTTATTATCCCAAACCCTTCACGACGAAAAATCACCTGCAGTAATATTGCGGACCACGCAAAGAATAGAGCATTTAACCCGCCGGATGAAGAATTTGTTAAATTGGCCCAACGTCAGTGTAATCCCTCCCGATGTGCACAAATTTGCGGATGAGGCATTACAGCAATTACCCACAATTATCAATGAATTGCGAAGAATGTCCGACTCATTTAGAATGGAGGAAATTGAGCAATCCTTACAGAAATTATATATTTCCCCAGTTCAATCTCCTACTTTAGAACACCCTCCCACCACCGCTAATCACGAATCACCCACCGTATCGAAGATACAACCGAGTCATGAACAGCTACCAGATAGAGACGTGAATACCCGAACGATATCGGAAGCCCCACAGCCTAGTGGTCATCATAATCGCACCAGTAAGTATGCGTTTACGACGCCTAACGCAGCATCAGGTCCTCATAGAAGTATACCCCATGTAAATTTTAATGTAGACCTCTACGGAAAGATCACGCATCCAGTAGAAAAAATCATAACAGAAATTCCATACACGGATGGCTTAAGTATTACTAAACTTTTAAATTTCATCAAATACCTCCTACAAATAAAAGATTTACAGCAACTAAATGATTGGCAAATCTTGCAAGTCCTCCTACCCAAATGTAAACCACCATTAAAGGATCGTGTACTGGAATCATTAACCTCAACTCTTCCAGTAGAAGAACTTCATACTACCATTATAAAACATTTTATTCCCACCGGAATTTATGAGGAGCTCAAAAGAAACACCGTACTTCGAGTACAAGGAGCCCATGAGAGACTGGCTCACTATATTGCTGACATCAGAGAGTCTTCCCGACTACTGCAAGTCAACTGGAGTGAGAAACAATTGGTCGATACCATTTTAGTAGGATTATCTCCAGAAGAAAGGTCTCGATTAGCATTAATAAATAGGCCCAACACTTTTGCAGATCTAGAACAATGCAGTATTCACTCGTCAAACGTATGGTACTCGGATCAGAACAGACATGCGTTGCTATCCACTGGACCATGTAGAAATGAAACGCAAGCCCTGGTAACAGATGCAAGAACATAGCGCGAAAGACGACCATTTCGTAGACTTACCAATTTTCACAACCATGGTAAATCTAATGAGCCGCAACCTCGACAGGAAACCAGTGATACCCCTCGTAGAGAAAATATATGTTATAACTGCGGGAAATTTGGACACATCAGTAGAAACTGTAAACGGAAACAGTACTATCAGAAAACCCCTTATCCAAAAAACATGTAAGGCAGGGAGATACGAAATCCTGTGTCTTCCGCAGCATCGTGAAAACAGGTAAACCCCGAAAAGTCAACAAATTAAAAAAAAATAACTAAAGAAAATTAGACCCCTATGTTAAGAAGTTCATTGATAAATGTAATGCTATTAATAAATGTGACTTCAGTAAGTGTCAATTACCACATATACAAGTAGACCTCAGTGTTACATCCACCCTCGGATTAATTGACTCCGGATGTAGTTGCCGATACACTGTCACGTATGTTCCAGCTGCCTAGTAAAACATCTGAAAGCAAGGAGAGTAGAGAAACGCCAATTATCAATACTTTAATTACCGAATTTCCCCTTGCATTTACGAACATAGCTCAGTATCAACAACAAGACCCCCTTTTAAGACCAATTATAGATCAACTCGATAAAGGAAATAAGTCAGAAAAGTACATATTGAGTAAGAGGGTATAATGTTATAGAATAGCAAACGGAAAATATTTACGAATAATTGCCCCTGATATTATTAAACCTATGCTGATGGAGTACTACCATTCTTCCACCATTGGAGCACATATGGGAATAAATAAAACAATACATCGAATTCGTAAAGAATATCATTGGGAAAATATGAACAGTGAGATAGCTAGTTTCGTAAAAAGGTGTAAGTTGTGTGCACTCAGCAAGCCAGCGAGAAACAGCCAAATATGTCAATTAATTTCAGAAATTCCTACTACCCTGTTCTCTAAAATTTATTTAGACTTTTCAGGACCCTAACCTCGTTCTAAATCAGGAAATACCATGCTACTCATTTGTGTAGATTCATTCACCAAATTTGTCTGGATGTATCCCATGCGGCGAGCTTTAGCTTCGACCACCGTAAAGATATTGCAGGTAGATTATTTAAAGATTTCGGTACACCCGTACATCTAGTATCAGATAACGGACCCCAGTTTAAGTCAAAGAAATTCAAGAACACATGTTTCAAACTAGGGATAGACCACATTACCACTACTGAGTATCGTCCGCAAGGTAATATAGCTGAAAGGTATTTGCGAAACCTAAAATCTGCTTTAATAGCCTACCATGCAAACGACCATGCGTCTTGGGGCCAGAACCTATCCGGGATACAATTCGCCTTCAATTCAGCCTATCATGAAGGACATAAATCTACACCATTTGAATTATTGTATAAATACAAACCTAACCACCCATTATCCACTAAGTGGAAAATACATGAGTTACTACCCCACGAAATTAGGGATAAGAATATTAAAAAAATCTGGAATGAAGCTCGCGCTAATTTAAGAGCAAACTTAAGGAAATCGCGAAAATATCACGAGCGGATTAATAATAACAATGTAGTAAAGTACCAAATCGGTGACTTAGTAATGTATAGAACACACCCGACGAGTAGTGCAATCGATAAGACCACCTCCAAGCTATCATACCGATGGTGTGGTCCTTACCAAATTCACAAATACTTAACTCCAGTAACAGTAGCCCTGTACGAACCCACTACTCAAAAATATGAACGAAGAACACTTATTTCGCAGATAAAGTATTATCACAAAAAAGGAAATGGTAGAGTGCAAGCAAACTAAATGTAGTAAAAGGTATACCTGCTACAGAGTACTTGAGTAACCACTTAATTACCTAATCGTATAAATAGGAATGAGGCCTGATCAACCTTGGATCCTGTTCAGCGAAAGTAGAGAGAAGTGAGAAGTCAGCTGACATCGAATATAAATAATAATTAAGTAATAAATTACTTAAAGAGTAATTCTATAACAAGAGTAACTCACAACTAAAGAAAAAACCGGTAGTAGTCTTAAGTAGTAGAATTAAGAAGAATTTATTATGTTTCGATATATTTCATAAAGTGTGAATTTAATGTAGTCTAAGAATTAGTTTGTAAGGCATTGTATATCTTGATATAGGACGAAGTAAGTCGAGAGTGACTCATGCACCTCATAAATTTGAAAAAGAAAACAGTGAGAGAAATTTCACACAGTAATGCCAAGCATACTCCCAGTACATTACTGACCTAATAACCCGTGGAAAACACATCTGTTTCCCCATCAGGTGTCTTCTTTAAGCGGAGGAGTACGTGACGACATTAAAAAAAAGGAGAGAAATTTAAATTTTAATAAATCGCATATTTAAGCAAATTTTAAACCCCTTAAATAACTCAAAATAATATTTAATAAAGAGATTTAATAGGCCAAAAGGAATGCGAGTGTAAAGGTAAGGAAAACCTTTTATAATTTACCATGCATTGACATGCGGTAACCAGAATCAACTTGCATACAGACCCATTAACTAAACTAATAATACCTGTAAATTGCAATTAAATAAATAAATAAACAATAACACAGTAGTATACTATAATTAATTCTGAAGTAAAGCATATCTTTGGATAATTAAAAGGTCAAACATTAATACCGTAAATATCGAATAAAGGTGGAACTATTTTATGGTGAAGCGTAAACTCCGCGCAGTTAACTTACCTGTCCTAACATAGTAAATCAGTCGAGATGGAGCGTTCTCGTTGTAAACAGTACATACCGGAACCATGCCCCAAAAGTACGACAATATTTGTTTTTTTTTAAGTGTAGATTTAACAATGTGCAGAGAAATGTAGCGGTAAATTAGTGTGTCATAAAGTAAACATGTAATCTATAAAAAAAAAATAGGAATAAATAAGTGTGCGGGATGACATCTCTACTGACTAGTGTGTAAGATATCAATGTAACTTTAAAATAAAAAGGTACGAGGTACCTAATGTGACAACCTTTTATCAATAATGATGTGACATGCATTTCTGTGGCAAACAAAAACATTAACTTGAGTTATACTACTAAAGAGCCTTAGCTACCAGACTTCTGAGAACAGCATACCACCTTCATAGTAACCGAATCACTTCAGGAACTTCAGCAGGAAAGAAAACTACAATAAAGATCGACCATCTGTAGACACCCCAAGGACCAAGGAGCAGGACACGGAGTAAACATCAGAATAGCAAGGTGACGCGGAAGCCTGTCTTCCGTGGTTAATTAACATTCAAACAAATGATTTTTAAAAGACACTTTAAATAACAATATAAAAGAGTTTAATAATAGTCACTTTGTAACATGTAGTATGTCATACGATTAAAAAATATTTGTAGTAGCAAGTAATGCTTATATTATAAAGCTTCTCCGATACTAAAAGTTAAATTAAGTCCATTCTTCAAATGGCCCCCCAAATAGTAAGATAGTTTATGAGTAAGTGAGCTTTACTTACAAACCAGTTTAATATCCCGGATCCGTGGAAAATGCTAGCATATAACATTCCTTATTTTGAGGGCCCCTTCAGTAAATATGTTGTAAACTGTAAACTATATATTAATAAAACCTTATGGTGAAAATCTCATGTAGAGCTGTTAAAGAAATCGTTTAATAAAGAGATGTCATTGCATAACACATAATACTGAGTGAATAAATCATCAGACCCCCTGTAAAATTTCCTTTAATTCTAACTACAGCTTGTAAAATTAGTAATTAGAAGTTGGTTACGACTATGGCAGCCTATGCAATTGATCCTAGGCAATTAATCACAGGTTCCCAATGTTATAACGTAGGTAAGACGTTATAAAATGCGCCCCTCTGCTGCTTTGTAAAAGAAAAATTAATAATTGGGTAGATCGTGACACATATACCATGTGCCCCTCTGTAGATCTATTCACTCAGTTACTTTAAAATATTCCAGTAATTTAAAAAAAAATATAATAATTAGAATAGAATAGTATATAGGTAAGATTAATTGTGAATTTAATATGTGTAAACTCATATTAACATATTTACACTTTAATACATTATAAGACACATTTATACAAATCCATGTACGTACTTGTCCAAAAATTTCAGTCACCAACGTGTCGGTTTGATAACAAACCAAGACCGGCAAATTTCCTGTTCTCTCCTGTATAAAACGGTATTTTGTCGACTTATTGTCACCGCTTGTTACACCATTGTTTGTTTTCCCCCTTTTGTTATGCCAAGCGTGCGTCATCTCGTGACTAGTAACCACGTACCTCCCCATATTGTTGAAAGTAAATTGACGTCTGTGTGAGATTTCTCTTTCTCTGAGACGAGATTTAATTCTCGCACAACCAATTTCAATTTTTACAGCGAATTAAAATTGTTAATTTGAGTAAACAAGAAAGAGTAGTATAGGATTTAGTATTAGTAGAATAAGTACTTATAGTGGTTAATATCCGGGAAATATGGCTTTATTTAACCCTGATTTATTATTAAAAGATGAACTGTGCTACGAAGCTCTTTTACGCGGTTTACCTCACGCGAACGTAACGGTCGCTGAATTGCGCAAATCGTTACGCGAAAGTAGATCAGATACACCCGCGCAGTTAGGTAGATTAAGCGAACTCAATTATGACAGCGAAAGAGAAACGTGTTGTACGAAGTATAGGGAATTGACGTTATTATCCCAAACCCTTCACGACGAAAAATCACCTGCAGTAATATTGCGGACCACGCAAAGAATAGAGCATTTAACCCGCCGGATGAAGAATTTGTTAAATTGGCCCAACGTCAGTGTAATCCCTCCCGATGTGCACAAATTTGCGGATGAGGCATTACAGCAATTACCCACAATTATCAATGAATTGCGAAGAATGTCCGACTCATTTAGAATGGAGGAAATTGAGCAATCCTTACAGAAATTATATATTTCCCCAGTTCAATCTCCTACTTTAGAACACCCTCCCACCACCGCTAATCACGAATCACCCACCGTATCGAAGATACAACCGAGTCATGAACAGCTACCAGATAGAGACGTGAATACCCGAACGATATCGGAAGCCCCACAGCCTAGTGGTCATCATAATCGCACCAGTTTACGACGCCTAACGCAGCATCAGGTCCTCATAGAAGTATACCCCATGTAAATTTTAATGTAGACCTCTACGGAAAGATCACGCATCCAGTAGAAAAAATCATAACAGAAATTCCATACACGGATGGCTTAAGTATTACTAAACTTTTAAATTTCATCAAATACCTCCTACAAATAAAAGATTTACAGCAACTAAATGATTGGCAAATCTTGCAAGTCCTCCTACCCAAATGTAAACCACCATTAAAGGATCGTGTACTGGAATCATTAACCTCAACTCTTCCAGTAGAAGAACTTCATACTACCATTATAAAACATTTTATTCCCACCGGAATTTATGAGGAGCTCAAAAGAAACACCGTACTTCGAGTACAAGGAGCCCATGAGAGACTGGCCCACTATATTGCTGACATCAGAGAGTCTTCCCGACTACTGCAAGTCAACTGGAGTGAGAAACAATTGGTCGATACCATTTTAGTAGGATTATCTCCAGAAGAAAGGTCTCGATTAGCATTAATAAATAGGCCCAACACTTTTGCAGATCTAGAACAATGCAGTATTCACTCGTCAAACGTATGGTACTCGGATCAGAACAGACATGCGTTGCTATCCACTGGACCATGTAGAAATGAAACGCAAGCCCTGGTAACAGATGCAAGAACATAGCGCGAAAGACGACCATTTCGTAGACTTACCAATTTTCACAACCATGGTAAATCTAATGAGCCGCAACCTCGACAGGAAACCAGTGATACCCCTCGTAGAGAAAATATATGTTATAACTGCGGGAAATTTGGACACATCAGTAGAAACTGTAAACGGAAACAGTACTATCAGAAAACCCCTTATCCAAAAAACATGTAAGGCAGGGAGATACGAAATCCTGTGTCTTCCGCAGCATCGTGAAAACAGGTAAACCCCGAAAAGTCAACAAATTAAAAAAAAATAACTAAAGAAAATTAGACCCCTATGTTAAGAAGTTCATTGATAAATGTAATGCTATTAATAAATGTGACTTCAGTAAGTGTCAATTACCATATATACAAGTAGACCTCAGTGTTACATCCACCCTCGGATTAATTGACTCCGGATGTAGTTGCCGATACACTGTCACGTATGTTCCAGCTGCCTAGTAAAACATCTGAAAGCAAGGAGAGTAGAGAAACGCCAATTATCAATACTTTAATTACCGAATTTCCCCTTGCATTTACGAACATAGCTCAGTATCAACAACAAGACCCCCTTTTAAGACCAATTATAGATCAACTCGATAAAGGAAATAAGTCAGAAAAGTACATATTGAGTAAGAGGGTATAATGTTATAGAATAGCAAACGGAAAATATTTACGAATAATTGCCCCTGATATTATTAAACCTATGCTGATGGAGTACTACCATTCTTCCACCATTGGAGCACATATGGGAATAAATAAAACAATACATCGAATTCGTAAAGAATATCATTGGGAAAATATGAACAGTGAGATAGCTAGTTTCGTAAAAAGGTGTAAGTTGTGTGCACTCAGCAAGCCAGCGAGAAACAGCCAAATATGTCAATTAATTTCAGAAATTCCTACTACCCTGTTCTCTAAAATTTATTTAGACTTTTCAGGACCCTAACCTCGTTCTAAATCAGGAAATACCATGCTACTCATTTGTGTAGATTCATTCACCAAATTTGTCTGGATGTATCCCATGCGGCGAGCTTTAGCTTCGACCACTGTAAAGATATTGCAGGTAGATTATTTAAAGATTTCGGTACACCCGTACATCTAGTATCAGATAACGGACCCCAGTTTAAGTCAAAGAAATTCAAGAACACATGTTTCAAACTAGGGATAGACCACATTACCACTACTGAGTATCGTCCGCAAGGTAATATAGCTGAAAGGTATTTGCGAAACCTAAAATCTGCTTTAATAGCCTACCATGCAAACGACCATACGTCTTGGGGCCAGAACCTATCCGGGATACAATTCGCCTTCAATTCAGCCTATCATGAAGGACATAAATCTACACCATTTGAATTATTGTATAAATACAAACCTAACCACCCATTATCCACTAAGTGGAAAATACATGAGTTACTACCCCACGAAATTAGGGATAAGAATATTAAAAAAATCTGGAATGAAGCTCGCGCTAATTTAAGAGCAAACTTAAGGAAATCGCGAAAATATCACGAGCGGATTAATAATAACAATGTAGTAAAGTACCAAATCGGTGACTTAGTAATGTATAGAACACACCCGACGAGTAGTGCAATCGATAAGACCACCTCCAAGCTATCATACCGATGGTGTGGTCCTTACCAAATTCACAAATACTTAACTCCAGTAACAGTAGCCCTGTACGAACCCACTACTCAAAAATATGAACGAAGAACACTTATTTCGCAGATAAAGTATTATCACAAAAAAGGAAATGGTAGAGTGCAAGCAAACTAAATGTAGTAAAAGGTATACCTGCTACAGAGTACTTGAGTAACCACTTAATTACCTAATCGTATAAATAGGAATGAGGCCTGATCAACCTTGGATCCTGTTCAGCGAAAGTAGAGAGAAGTGAGAAGTCAGCTGACATCGAATATAAATAATAATTAAGTAATAAATTACTTAAAGAGTAATTCTATAACAAGAGTAACTCACAACTAAAGAAAAAACCGGTAGTAGTCTTAAGTAGTAGAATTAAGAAGAATTTATTATGTTTCGATATATTTCATAAAGTGTGAATTTAATGTAGTCTAAGAATTAGTTTGTAAGGCATTGTATATCTTGATATAGGACGAAGTAAGTCGAGAGTGACTCATGCACCTCATAAATTTGAAAAAGAAAACAGTGAGAGAAATTTCACACAGTAATGCCAAGCATACTCCCAGTACATTACTGACCTAATAACCCGTGGAAAACACATCTGTTTCCCCATCAGGTGTCTTCTTTAAGCGGAGGAGTACGTGACGACATTAAAAAAAAGGAGAGAAATTTAAATTTTAATAAATCGCATATTTAAGCAAATTTTAAACCCCTTAAATAACTCAAAATAATATTTAATAAAGAGATTTAATAGGCCAAAAGGAATGCGAGTGTAAAGGTAAGGAAAACCTTTTATAATTTACCATGCATTGACATGCGGTAACCAGAATCAACTTGCATACAGACCCATTAACTAAACTAATAATACCTGTAAATTGCAATTAAATAAATAAATAAACAATAACACAGTAGTATACTATAATTAATTCTGAAGTAAAGCATATCTTTGGATAATTAAAAGGTCAAACATTAATACCGTAAATATCGAATAAAGGTGGAACTATTTTATGGTGAAGCGTAAACTCCGCGCAGTTAACTTACCTGTCCTAACATAGTAAATCAGTCGAGATGGAGCGTTCTCGTTGTAAACAGTACATACCGGAACCATGCCCCAAAAGTACGACAATATTTGTTTTTTTTTAAGTGTAGATTTAACAATGTGCAGAGAAATGTAGCGGTAAATTAGTGTGTCATAAAGTAAACATGTAATCTATAAAAAAAAAATAGGAATAAATAAGTGTGCGGGATGACATCTCTACTGACTAGTGTGTAAGATATCAATGTAACTTTAAAATAAAAAGGTACGAGGTACCTAATGTGACAACCTTTTATCAATAATGATGTGACATGCATTTCTGTGGCAAACAAAAACATTAACTTGAGTTATACTACTAAAGAGCCTTAGCTACCAGACTTCTGAGAACAGCATACCACCTTCATAGTAACCGAATCACTTCAGGAACTTCAGCAGGAAAGAAAACTACAATAAAGATCGACCATCTGTAGACACCCCAAGGACCAAGGAGCAGGACACGGAGTAAACATCAGAATAGCAAGGTGACGCGGAAGCCTGTCTTCCGTGGTTAATTAACATTCAAACAAATGATTTTTAAAAGACACTTTAAATAACAATATAAAAGAGTTTAATAATAGTCACTTTGTAACATGTAGTATGTCATACGATTAAAAAATATTTGTAGTAGCAAGTAATGCTTATATTATAAAGCTTCTCCGATACTAAAAGTTAAATTAAGTCCATTCTTCAAATGGCCCCCCAAATAGTAAGATAGTTTATGAGTAAGTGAGCTTTACTTACAAACCAGTTTAATATCCCGGATCCGTGGAAAATGCTAGCATATAACATTCCTTATTTTGAGGGCCCCTTCAGTAAATATGTTGTAAACTGTAAACTATATATTAATAAAACCTTATGGTGAAAATCTCATGTAGAGCTGTTAAAGAAATCGTTTAATAAAGAGATGTCATTGCATAACACATAATACTGAGTGAATAAATCATCAGACCCCCTGTAAAATTTCCTTTAATTCTAACTACAGCTTGTAAAATTAGTAATTAGAAGTTGGTTACGACTATGGCAGCCTATGCAATTGATCCTAGGCAATTAATCACAGGTTCCCAATGTTATAACGTAGGTAAGACGTTATAAAATGCGCCCCTCTGCTGCTTTGTAAAAGAAAAATTAATAATTGGGTAGATCGTGACACATATACCATGTGCCCCTCTGTAGATCTATTCACTCAGTTACTTTAAAATATTCCAGTAATTTAAAAAAAAATATAATAATTAGAATAGAATAGTATATAGGTAAGATTAATTGTGAATTTAATATGTGTAAACTCATATTAACATATTTACACTTTAATACATTATAAGACACATTTATACAAATCCATGTACGTACTTGTCCAAAAATTTCAGTCACCAACGTGTCGGTTTGATAACAAACCAAGACCGGCAAATTTCCTGTTCTCTCCTGTATAAAACGGTATTTTGTCGACTTATTGTCACCGCTTGTTACACCATTGTTTGTTTTCCCCCTTTTGTTATGCCAAGCGTGCGTCATCTCGTGACTAGTAACCACGTACCTCCCCATATTGTTGAAAGTAAATTGACGTCTGTGTGAGATTTCTCTTTCTCTGAGACGAGATTTAATTCTCGCACAACCAATTTCAATTTTTACAGCGAATTAAAATTGTTAATTTGAGTAAACAAGAAAGAGTAGTATAGGATTTAGTATTAGTAGAATAAGTACTTATAGTGGTTAATATCCGGGAAATATGGCTTTATTTAACCCTGATTTATTATTAAAAGATGAACTGTGCTACGAAGCTCTTTTACGCGGTTTACCTCACGCGAACGTAACGGTCGCTGAATTGCGCAAATCGTTACGCGAAAGTAGATCAGATACACCCGCGCAGTTAGGTAGATTAAGCGAACTCAATTATGACAGCGAAAGAGAAACGTGTTGTACGAAGTATAGGGAATTGACGTTATTATCCCAAACCCTTCACGACGAAAAATCACCTGCAGTAATATTGCGGACCACGCAAAGAATAGAGCATTTAACCCGCCGGATGAAGAATTTGTTAAATTGGCCCAATGTCAGTGTAATCCCTCCCGATGTGCACAAATTTGCGGATGAGGCATTACAGCAATTACCCACAATTATCAATGAATTGCGAAGAATGTCCGACTCATTTAGAATGGAGGAAATTGAGCAATCCTTACAGAAATTATATATTTCCCCAGTTCAATCTCCTACTTTAGAACACCCTCCCACCACCGCTAATCACGAATCACCCACCGTATCGAAGATACAACCGAGTCATGAACAGCTACCAGATAGAGACGTGAATACCCGAACGATATCGGAAGCCCCACAGCCTAGTGGTCATCATAATCGCACCAGTTTACGACGCCTAACGCAGCATCAGGTCCTCATAGAAGTATACCCCATGTAAATTTTAATGTAGACCTCTACGGAAAGATCACGCATCCAGTAGAAAAAATCATAACAGAAATTCCATACACGGATGGCTTAAGTATTACTAAACTTTTAAATTTCATCAAATACCTCCTACAAATAAAAGATTTACAGCAACTAAATGATTGGCAAATCTTGCAAGTCCTCCTACCCAAATGTAAACCACCATTAAAGGATCGTGTACTGGAATCATTAACCTCAACTCTTCCAGTAGAAGAACTTCATACTACCATTATAAAACATTTTATTCCCACCGGAATTTATGAGGAGCTCAAAAGAAACACCGTACTTCGAGTACAAGGAGCCCATGAGAGACTGGCCCACTATATTGCTGACATCAGAGAGTCTTCCCGACTACTGCAAGTCAACTGGAGTGAGAAACAATTGGTCGATACCATTTTAGTAGGATTATCTCCAGAAGAAAGGTCTCGATTAGCATTAATAAATAGGCCCAACACTTTTGCAGATCTAGAACAATGCAGTATTCACTCGTCAAACGTATGGTACTCGGATCAGAACAGACATGCGTTGCTATCCACTGGACCATGTAGAAATGAAACGCAAGCCCTGGTAACAGATGCAAGAACATAGCGCGAAAGACGACCATTTCGTAGACTTACCAATTTTCACAACCATGGTAAATCTAATGAGCCGCAACCTCGACAGGAAACCAGTGATACCCCTCGTAGAGAAAATATATGTTATAACTGCGGGAAATTTGGACACATCAGTAGAAACTGTAAACGGAAACAGTACTATCAGAAAACCCCTTATCCAAAAAACATGTAAGGCAGGGAGATACGAAATCCTGTGTCTTCCGCAGCATCGTGAAAACAGGTAAACCCCGAAAAGTCAACAAATTAAAAAAAAATAACTAAAAAAAATTAGACCCCTATGTTAAGAAGTTCATTGATAAATGTAATGCTATTAATAAATGTGACTTCAGTAAGTGTCAATTACCATATATACAAGTAGACCTCAGTGTTACATCCACCCTCGGATTAATTGACTCCGGATGTAGTTGCCGATACACTGTCACGTATGTTCCAGCTGCCTAGTAAAACATCTGAAAGCAAGGAGAGTAGAGAAACGCCAATTATCAATACTTTAATTACCGAATTTCCCCTTGCATTTACGAACATAGCTCAGTATCAACAACAAGACCCCCTTTTAAGACCAATTATAGATCAACTCGATAAAGGAAATAAGTCAGAAAAGTACATATTGAGTAAGAGGGTATAATGTTATAGAATAGCAAACGGAAAATATTTACGAATAATTGCCCCTGATATTATTAAACCTATGCTGATGGAGTACTACCATTCTTCCACCATTGGAGCACATATGGGAATAAATAAAACAATACATCGAATTCGTAAAGAATATCATTGGGAAAATATGAACAGTGAGATAGCTAGTTTCGTAAAAAGGTGTAAGTTGTGTGCACTCAGCAAGCCAGCGAGAAACAGCCAAATATGTCAATTAATTTCAGAAATTCCTACTACCCTGTTCTCTAAAATTTATTTAGACTTTTCAGGACCCTAACCTCGTTCTAAATCAGGAAATACCATGCTACTCATTTGTGTAGATTCATTCACCAAATTTGTCTGGATGTATCCCATGCGGCGAGCTTTAGCTTCGACCACCGTAAAGATATTGCAGGTAGATTATTTAAAGATTTCGGTACACCCGTACATCTAGTATCAGATAACGGACCCCAGTTTAAGTCAAAGAAATTCAAGAACACATGTTTCAAACTAGGGATAGACCACATTACCACTACTGAGTATCGTCCGCAAGGTAATATAGTTGAAAGGTATTTGCGAAACCTAAAATCTGCTTTAATAGCCTACCATGCAAACGACCATACGTCTTGGGGCCAGAACCTATCCGGGATACAATTCGCCTTCAATTCAGCCTATCATGAAGGACATAAATCTACACCATTTGAATTATTGTATAAATACAAACCTAACCACCCATTATCCACTAAGTGGAAAATACATGAGTTACTACCCCACGAAATTAGGGATAAGAATATTAAAAAAATCTGGAATGAAGCTCGCGCTAATTTAAGAGCAAACTTAAGGAAATCGCGAAAATATCACGAGCGGATTAATAATAACAATGTAGTAAAGTACCAAATCGGTGACTTAGTAATGTATAGAACACACCCGACGAGTAGTGCAATCGATAAGACCACCTCCAAGCTATCATACCGATGGTGTGGTCCTTACCAAATTCACAAATACTTAACTCCAGTAACAGTAGCCCTGTACGAACCCACTACTCAAAAATATGAACGAAGAACACTTATTTCGCAGATAAAGTATTATCACAAAAAAGGAAATGGTAGAGTGCAAGCAAACTAAATGTAGTAAAAGGTATACCTGCTACAGAGTACTTGAGTAACCACTTAATTACCTAATCGTATAAATAGGAATGAGGCCTGATCAACCTTGGATCCTGTTCAGCGAAAGTAGAGAGAAGTGAGAAGTCAGCTGACATCGAATATAAATAATAATTAAGTAATAAATTACTTAAAGAGTAATTCTATAACAAGAGTAACTCACAACTAAAGAAAAAACCGGTAGTAGTCTTAAGTAGTAGAATTAAGAAGAATTTATTATGTTTCGATATATTTCATAAAGTGTGAATTTAATGTAGTCTAAGAATTAGTTTGTAAGGCATTGTATATCTTGATATAGGACGAAGTAAGTCGAGAGTGACTCATGCACCTCATAAATTTGAAAAAGAAAACAGTGAGAGAAATTTCACACAGTAATGCCAAGCATACTCCCAGTACATTACTGACCTAATAACCCGTGGAAAACACATCTGTTTCCCCATCAGGTGTCTTCTTTAAGCGGAGGAGTACGTGACGACATTAAAAAAAAGGAGAGAAATTTAAATTTTAATAAATCGCATATTTAAGCAAATTTTAAACCCCTTAAATAACTCAAAATAATATTTAATAAAGAGATTTAATAGGCCAAAAGGAATGCGAGTGTAAAGGTAAGGAAAACCTTTTATAATTTACCATGCATTGACATGCGGTAACCAGAATCAACTTGCATACAGACCCATTAACTAAACTAATAATACCTGTAAATTGCAATTAAATAAATAAATAAACAATAACACAGTAGTATACTATAATTAATTCTGAAGTAAAGCATATCTTTGGATAATTAAAAGGTCAAACATTAATACCGTAAATATCGAATAAAGGTGGAACTATTTTATGGTGAAGCGTAAACTCCGCGCAGTTAACTTACCTGTCCTAACATAGTAAATCAGTCGAGATGGAGCGTTCTCGTTGTAAACAGTACATACCGGAACCATGCCCCAAAAGTACGACAATATTTGTTTTTTTTTAAGTGTAGATTTAACAATGTGCAGAGAAATGTAGCGGTAAATTAGTGTGTCATAAAGTAAACATGTAATCTATAAAAAAAAAATAGGAATAAATAAGTGTGCGGGATGACATCTCTACTGACTAGTGTGTAAGATATCAATGTAACTTTAAAATAAAAAGGTACGAGGTACCTAATGTGACAACCTTTTATCAATAATGATGTGACATGCATTTCTGTGGCAAACAAAAACATTAACTTGAGTTATACTACTAAAGAGCCTTAGCTACCAGACTTCTGAGAACAGCATACCACCTTCATAGTAACCGAATCACTTCAGGAACTTCAGCAGGAAAGAAAACTACAATAAAGATCGACCATCTGTAGACACCCCAAGGACCAAGGAGCAGGACACGGAGTAAACATCAGAATAGCAAGGTGACGCGGAAGCCTGTCTTCCGTGGTTAATTAACATTCAAACAAATGATTTTTAAAAGACACTTTAAATAACAATATAAAAGAGTTTAATAATAGTCACTTTGTAACATGTAGTATGTCATACGATTAAAAAATATTTGTAGTAGCAAGTAATGCTTATATTATAAAGCTTCTCCGATACTAAAAGTTAAATTAAGTCCATTCTTCAAATGGCCCCCCAAATAGTAAGATAGTTTATGAGTAAGTGAGCTTTACTTACAAACCAGTTTAATATCCCGGATCCGTGGAAAATGCTAGCATATAACATTCCTTATTTTGAGGGCCCCTTCAGTAAATATGTTGTAAACTGTAAACTATATATTAATAAAACCTTATGGTGAAAATCTCATGTAGAGCTGTTAAAGAAATCGTTTAATAAAGAGATGTCATTGCATAACACATAATACTGAGTGAATAAATCATCAGACCCCCTGTAAAATTTCCTTTAATTCTAACTACAGCTTGTAAAATTAGTAATTAGAAGTTGGTTACGACTATGGCAGCCTATGCAATTGATCCTAGGCAATTAATCACAGGTTCCCAATGTTATAACGTAGGTAAGACGTTATAAAATGCGCCCCTCTGCTGCTTTGTAAAAGAAAAATTAATAATTGGGTAGATCGTGACACATATACCATGTGCCCCTCTGTAGATCTATTCACTCAGTTACTTTAAAATATTCCAGTAATTTAAAAAAAAATATAATAATTAGAATAGAATAGTATATAGGTAAGATTAATTGTGAATTTAATATGTGTAAACTCATATTAACATATTTACACTTTAATACATTATAAGACACATTTATACAAATCCATGTACGTACTTGTCCAAAAATTTCAGTCACCAACGTGTCGGTTTGATAACAAACCAAGACCGGCAAATTTCCTGTTCTCTCCTGTATAAAACGGTATTTTGTCGACTTATTGTCACCGCTTGTTACACCATTGTTTGTTTTCCCCCTTTTGTTATGCCAAGCGTGCGTCATCTCGTGACTAGTAACCACGTACCTCCCCATATTGTTGAAAGTAAATTGACGTCTGTGTGAGATTTCTCTTTCTCTGAGACGAGATTTAATTCTCGCACAACCAATTTCAATTTTTACAGCGAATTAAAATTGTTAATTTGAGTAAACAAGAAAGAGTAGTATAGGATTTAGTATTAGTAGAATAAGTACTTATAGTGGTTAATATCCGGGAAATATGGCTTTATTTAACCCTGATTTATTATTAAAAGATGAACTGTGCTACGAAGCTCTTTTACGCGGTTTACCTCACGCGAACGTAACGGTCGCTGAATTGCGCAAATCGTTACGCGAAAGTAGATCAGATACACCCGCGCAGTTAGGTAGATTAAGCGAACTCAATTATGACAGCGAAAGAGAAACGTGTTGTACGAAGTATAGGGAATTGACGTTATTATCCCAAACCCTTCACGACGAAAAATCACCTGCAGTAATATTGCGGACCACGCAAAGAATAGAGCATTTAACCCGCCGGATGAAGAATTTGTTAAATTGGCCCAACGTCAGTGTAATCCCTCCCGATGTGCACAAATTTGCGGATGAGGCATTACAGCAATTACCCACAATTATCAATGAATTGCGAAGAATGTCCGACTCATTTAGAATGGAGGAAATTGAGCAATCCTTACAGAAATTATATATTTCCCCAGTTCAATCTCCTACTTTAGAACACCCTCCCACCACCGCTAATCACGAATCACCCACCGTATCGAAGATACAACCGAGTCATGAACAGCTACCAGATAGAGACGTGAATACCCGAACGATATCGGAAGCCCCACAGCCTAGTGGTCATCATAATCGCACCAGTTTACGACGCCTAACGCAGCATCAGGTCCTCATAGAAGTATACCCCATGTAAATTTTAATGTAGACCTCTACGGAAAGATCACGCATCCAGTAGAAAAAATCATAACAGAAATTCCATACACGGATGGCTTAAGTATTACTAAACTTTTAAATTTCATCAAATACCTCCTACAAATAAAAGATTTACAGCAACTAAATGATTGGCAAATCTTGCAAGTCCTCCTACCCAAATGTAAACCACCATTAAAGGATCGTGTACTGGAATCATTAACCTCAACTCTTCCAGTAGAAGAACTTCATACTACCATTATAAAACATTTTATTCCCACCGGAATTTATGAGGAGCTCAAAAGAAACACCGTACTTCGAGTACAAGGAGCCCATGAGAGACTGGCCCACTATATTGCTGACATCAGAGAGTCTTCCCGACTACTGCAAGTCAACTGGAGTGAGAAACAATTGGTCGATACCATTTTAGTAGGATTATCTCCAGAAGAAAGGTCTCGATTAGCATTAATAAATAGGCCCAACACTTTTGCAGATCTAGAACAATGCAGTATTCACTCGTCAAACGTATGGTACTCGGATCAGAACAGACATGCGTTGCTATCCACTGGACCATGTAGAAATGAAACGCAAGCCCTGGTAACAGATGCAAGAACATAGCGCGAAAGACGACCATTTCGTAGACTTACCAATTTTCACAACCATGGTAAATCTAATGAGCCGCAACCTCGACAGGAAACCAGTGATACCCCTCGTAGAGAAAATATATGTTATAACTGCGGGAAATTTGGACACATCAGTAGAAACTGTAAACGGAAACAGTACTATCAGAAAACCCCTTATCCAAAAAACATGTAAGGCAGGGAGATACGAAATCCTGTGTCTTCCGCAGCATCGTGAAAACAGGTAAACCCCGAAAAGTCAACAAATTAAAAAAAAATAACTAAAGAAAATTAGACCCCTATGTTAAGAAGTTCATTGATAAATGTAATGCTATTAATAAATGTGACTTCAGTAAGTGTCAATTACCATATATACAAGTAGACCTCAGTGTTACATCCACCCTCGGATTAATTGACTCCGGATGTAGTTGCCGATACACTGTCACGTATGTTCCAGCTGCCTAGTAAAACATCTGAAAGCAAGGAGAGTAGAGAAACGCCAATTATCAATACTTTAATTACCGAATTTCCCCTTGCATTTACGAACATAGCTCAGTATCAACAACAAGACCCCCTTTTAAGACCAATTATAGATCAACTCGATAAAGGAAATAAGTCAGAAAAGTACATATTGAGTAAGAGGGTATAATGTTATAGAATAGCAAACGGAAAATATTTACGAATAATTGCCCCTGATATTATTAAACCTATGCTGATGGAGTACTACCATTCTTCCACCATTGGAGCACATATGGGAATAAATAAAACAATACATCGAATTCGTAAAGAATATCATTGGGAAAATATGAACAGTGAGATAGCTAGTTTCGTAAAAAGGTGTAAGTTGTGTGCACTCAGCAAGCCAGCGAGAAACAGCCAAATATGTCAATTAATTTCAGAAATTCCTACTACCCTGTTCTCTAAAATTTATTTAGACTTTTCAGGACCCTAACCTCGTTCTAAATCAGGAAATACCATGCTACTCATTTGTGTAGATTCATTCACCAAATTTGTCTGGATGTATCCCATGCGGCGAGCTTTAGCTTCGACCACCGTAAAGATATTGCAGGTAGATTATTTAAAGATTTCGGTACACCCGTACATCTAGTATCAGATAACGGACCCCAGTTTAAGTCAAAGAAATTCAAGAACACATGTTTCAAACTAGGGATAGACCACATTACCACTACTGAGTATCGTCCGCAAGGTAATATAGCTGAAAGGTATTTGCGAAACCTAAAATCTGCTTTAATAGCCTACCATGCAAACGACCATACGTCTTGGGGCCAGAACCTATCCGGGATACAATTCGCCTTCAATTCAGCCTATCATGAAGGACATAAATCTACACCATTTGAATTATTGTATAAATACAAACCTAACCACCCATTATCCACTAAGTGGAAAATACATGAGTTACTACCCCACGAAATTAGGGATAAGAATATTAAAAAAATCTGGAATGAAGCTCGCGCTAATTTAAGAGCAAACTTAAGGAAATCGCGAAAATATCACGAGCGGATTAATAATAACAATGTAGTAAAGTACCAAATCGGTGACTTAGTAATGTATAGAACACACCCGACGAGTAGTGCAATCGATAAGACCACCTCCAAGCTATCATACCGATGGTGTGGTCCTTACCAAATTCACAAATACTTAACTCCAGTAACAGTAGCCCTGTACGAACCCACTACTCAAAAATATGAACGAAGAACACTTATTTCGCAGATAAAGTATTATCACAAAAAAGGAAATGGTAGAGTGCAAGCAAACTAAATGTAGTAAAAGGTATACCTGCTACAGAGTACTTGAGTAACCACTTAATTACCTAATCGTATAAATAGGAATGAGGCCTGATCAACCTTGGATCCTGTTCAGCGAAAGTAGAGAGAAGTGAGAAGTCAGCTGACATCGAATATAAATAATAATTAAGTAATAAATTACTTAAAGAGTAATTCTATAACAAGAGTAACTCACAACTAAAGAAAAAACCGGTAGTAGTCTTAAGTAGTAGAATTAAGAAGAATTTATTATGTTTCGATATATTTCATAAAGTGTGAATTTAATGTAGTCTAAGAATTAGTTTGTAAGGCATTGTATATCTTGATATAGGACGAAGTAAGTCGAGAGTGACTCATGCACCTCATAAATTTGAAAAAGAAAACAGTGAGAGAAATTTCACACAGTAATGCCAAGCATACTCCCAGTACATTACTGACCTAATAACCCGTGGAAAACACATCTGTTTCCCCATCAGGTGTCTTCTTTAAGCGGAGGAGTACGTGACGACATTAAAAAAAAGGAGAGAAATTTAAATTTTAATAAATCGCATATTTAAGCAAATTTTAAACCCCTTAAATAACTCAAAATAATATTTAATAAAGAGATTTAATAGGCCAAAAGGAATGCGAGTGTAAAGGTAAGGAAAACCTTTTATAATTTACCATGCATTGACATGCGGTAACCAGAATCAACTTGCATACAGACCCATTAACTAAACTAATAATACCTGTAAATTGCAATTAAATAAATAAATAAACAATAACACAGTAGTATACTATAATTAATTCTGAAGTAAAGCATATCTTTGGATAATTAAAAGGTCAAACATTAATACCGTAAATATCGAATAAAGGTGGAACTATTTTATGGTGAAGCGTAAACTCCGCGCAGTTAACTTACCTGTCCTAACATAGTAAATCAGTCGAGATGGAGCGTTCTCGTTGTAAACAGTACATACCGGAACCATGCCCCAAAAGTACGACAATATTTGTTTTTTTTTAAGTGTAGATTTAACAATGTGCAGAGAAATGTAGCGGTAAATTAGTGTGTCATAAAGTAAACATGTAATCTATAAAAAAAAAAATAGGAATAAATAAGTGTGCGGGATGACATCTCTACTGACTAGTGTGTAAGATATCAATGTAACTTTAAAATAAAAAGGTACGAGGTACCTAATGTGACAACCTTTTATCAATAATGATGTGACATGCATTTCTGTGGCAAACAAAAACATTAACTTGAGTTATACTACTAAAGAGCCTTAGCTACCAGACTTCTGAGAACAGCATACCACCTTCATAGTAACCGAATCACTTCAGGAACTTCAGCAGGAAAGAAAACTACAATAAAGATCGACCATCTGTAGACACCCCAAGGACCAAGGAGCAGGACACGGAGTAAACATCAGAATAGCAAGGTGACGCGGAAGCCTGTCTTCCGTGGTTAATTAACATTCAAACAAATGATTTTTAAAAGACACTTTAAATAACAATATAAAAGAGTTTAATAATAGTCACTTTGTAACATGTAGTATGTCATACGATTAAAAAATATTTGTAGTAGCAAGTAATGCTTATATTATAAAGCTTCTCCGATACTAAAAGTTAAATTAAGTCCATTCTTCAAATGGCCCCCCAAATAGTAAGATAGTTTATGAGTAAGTGAGCTTTACTTACAAACCAGTTTAATATCCCGGATCCGTGGAAAATGCTAGCATATAACATTCCTTATTTTGAGGGCCCCTTCAGTAAATATGTTGTAAACTGTAAACTATATATTAATAAAACCTTATGGTGAAAATCTCATGTAGAGCTGTTAAAGAAATCGTTTAATAAAGAGATGTCATTGCATAACACATAATACTGAGTGAATAAATCATCAGACCCCCTGTAAAATTTCCTTTAATTCTAACTACAGCTTGTAAAATTAGTAATTAGAAGTTGGTTACGACTATGGCAGCCTATGCAATTGATCCTAGGCAATTAATCACAGGTTCCCAATGTTATAACGTAGGTAAGACGTTATAAAATGCGCCCCTCTGCTGCTTTGTAAAAGAAAAATTAATAATTGGGTAGATCGTGACACATATACCATGTGCCCCTCTGTAGATCTATTCACTCAGTTACTTTAAAATATTCCAGTAATTTAAAAAAAAATATAATAATTAGAATAGAATAGTATATAGGTAAGATTAATTGTGAATTTAATATGTGTAAACTCATATTAACATATTTACACTTTAATACATTATAAGACACATTTATACAAATCCATGTACGTACTTGTCCAAAAATTTCAGTCACCAACGTGTCGGTTTGATAACAAACCAAGACCGGCAAATTTCCTGTTCTCTCCTGTATAAAACGGTATTTTGTCGACTTATTGTCACCGCTTGTTACACCATTGTTTGTTTTCCCCCTTTTGTTATGCCAAGCGTGCGTCATCTCGTGACTAGTAACCACGTACCTCCCCATATTGTTGAAAGTAAATTGACGTCTGTGTGAGATTTCTCTTTCTCTGAGACGAGATTTAATTCTCGCACAACCAATTTCAATTTTTACAGCGAATTAAAATTGTTAATTTGAGTAAACAAGAAAGAGTAGTATAGGATTTAGTATTAGTAGAATAAGTACTTATAGTGGTTAATATCCGGGAAATATGGCTTTATTTAACCCTGATTTATTATTAAAAGATGAACTGTGCTACGAAGCTCTTTTACGCGGTTTACCTCACGCGAACGTAACGGTCGCTGAATTGCGCAAATCGTTACGCGAAAGTAGATCAGATACACCCGCGCAGTTAGGTAGATTAAGCGAACTCAATTATGACAGCGAAAGAGAAACGTGTTGTACGAAGTATAGGGAATTGACGTTATTATCCCAAACCCTTCACGACGAAAAATCACCTGCAGTAATATTGCGGACCACGCAAAGAATAGAGCATTTAACCCGCCGGATGAAGAATTTGTTAAATTGGCCCAACGTCAGTGTAATCCCTCCCGATGTGCACAAATTTGCGGATGAGGCATTACAGCAATTACCCACAATTATCAATGAATTGCGAAGAATGTCCGACTCATTTAGAATGGAGGAAATTGAGCAATCCTTACAGAAATTATATATTTCCCCAGTTCAATCTCCTACTTTAGAACACCCTCCCACCACCGCTAATCACGAATCACCCACCGTATCGAAGATACAACCGAGTCATGAACAGCTACCAGATAGAGACGTGAATACCCGAACGATATCGGAAGCCCCACAGCCTAGTGGTCATCATAATCGCACCAGTAAGTATGCGTTTACGACGCCTAACGCAGCATCAGGTCCTCATAGAAGTATACCCCATGTAAATTTTAATGTAGACCTCTACGGAAAGATCACGCATCCAGTAGAAAAAATCATAACAGAAATTCCATACACGGATGGCTTAAGTATTACTAAACTTTTAAATTTCATCAAATACCTCCTACAAATAAAAGATTTACAGCAACTAAATGATTGGCAAATCTTGCAAGTCCTCCTACCCAAATGTAAACCACCATTAAAGGATCGTGTACTGGAATCATTAACCTCAACTCTTCCAGTAGAAGAACTTCATACTACCATTATAAAACATTTTATTCCCACCGGAATTTATGAGGAGCTCAAAAGAAACACCGTACTTCGAGTACAAGGAGCCCATGAGAGACTGGCCCACTATATTGCTGACATCAGAGTCTTCCCGACTACTGCAAGTCAACTGGAGTGAGAAACAATTGGTCGATACCATTTTAGTAGGATTATCTCCAGAAGAAAGGTCTCGATTAGCATTAATAAATAGGCCCAACACTTTTGCAGATCTAGAACAATGCAGTATTCACTCGTCAAACGTATGGTACTCGGATCAGAACAGACATGCGTTGCTATCCACTGGACCATGTAGAAATGAAACGCAAGCCCTGGTAACAGATGCAAGAACATAGCGCGAAAGACGACCATTTCGTAGACTTACCAATTTTCACAACCATGGTAAATCTAATGAGCCGCAACCTCGACAGGAAACCAGTGATACCCCTCGTAGAGAAAATATATGTTATAACTGCGGGAAATTTGGACACATCAGTAGAAACTGTAAACGGAAACAGTACTATCAGAAAACCCCTTATCCAAAAAACATGTAAGGCAGGGAGATACGAAATCCTGTGTCTTCCGCAGCATCGTGAAAACAGGTAAACCCCGAAAAGTCAACAAATTAAAAAAAAATAACTAAAGAAAATTAGACCCCTATGTTAAGAAGTTCATTGATAAATGTAATGCTATTAATAAATGTGACTTCAGTAAGTGTCAATTACCATATATACAAGTAGACCTCAGTGTTACATCCACCCTCGGATTAATTGACTCCGGATGTAGTTGCCGATACACTGTCACGTATGTTCCAGCTGCCTAGTAAAACATCTGAAAGCAAGGAGAGTAGAGAAACGCCAATTATCAATACTTTAATTACCGAATTTCCCCTTGCATTTACGAACATAGCTCAGTATCAACAACAAGACCCCCTTTTAAGACCAATTATAGATCAACTCGATAAAGGAAATAAGTCAGAAAAGTACATATTGAGTAAGAGGGTATAATGTTATAGAATAGCAAACGGAAAATATTTACGAATAATTGCCCCTGATATTATTAAACCTATGCTGATGGAGTACTACCATTCTTCCACCATTGGAGCACATATGGGAATAAATAAAACAATACATCGAATTCGTAAAGAATATCATTGGGAAAATATGAACAGTGAGATAGCTAGTTTCGTAAAAAGGTGTAAGTTGTGTGCACTCAGCAAGCCAGCGAGAAACAGCCAAATATGTCAATTAATTTCAGAAATTCCTACTACCCTGTTCTCTAAAATTTATTTAGACTTTTCAGGACCCTAACCTCGTTCTAAATCAGGAAATACCATGCTACTCATTTGTGTAGATTCATTCACCAAATTTGTCTGGATGTATCCCATGCGGCGAGCTTTAGCTTCGACCACCGTAAAGATATTGCAGGTAGATTATTTAAAGATTTCGGTACACCCGTACATCTAGTATCAGATAACGGACCCCAGTTTAAGTCAAAGAAATTCAAGAACACATGTTTCAAACTAGGGATAGACCACATTACCACTACTGAGTATCGTCCGCAAGGTAATATAGTTGAAAGGTATTTGCGAAACCTAAAATCTGCTTTAATAGCCTACCATGCAAACGACCATACGTCTTGGGGCCAGAACCTATCCGGGATACAATTCGCCTTCAATTCAGCCTATCATGAAGGACATAAATCTACACCATTTGAATTATTGTATAAATACAAACCTAACCACCCATTATCCACTAAGTGGAAAATACATGAGTTACTACCCCACGAAATTAGGGATAAGAATATTAAAAAAATCTGGAATGAAGCTCGCGCTAATTTAAGAGCAAACTTAAGGAAATCGCGAAAATATCACGAGCGGATTAATAATAACAATGTAGTAAAGTACCAAATCGGTGACTTAGTAATGTATAGAACACACCCGACGAGTAGTGCAATCGATAAGACCACCTCCAAGCTATCATACCGATGGTGTGGTCCTTACCAAATTCACAAATACTTAACTCCAGTAACAGTAGCCCTGTACGAACCCACTACTCAAAAATATGAACGAAGAACACTTATTTCGCAGATAAAGTATTATCACAAAAAAGGAAATGGTAGAGTGCAAGCAAACTAAATGTAGTAAAAGGTATACCTGCTACAGAGTACTTGAGTAACCACTTAATTACCTAATCGTATAAATAGGAATGAGGCCTGATCAACCTTGGATCCTGTTCAGCGAAAGTAGAGAGAAGTGAGAAGTCAGCTGACATCGAATATAAATAATAATTAAGTAATAAATTACTTAAAGAGTAATTCTATAACAAGAGTAACTCACAACTAAAGAAAAAACCGGTAGTAGTCTTAAGTAGTAGAATTAAGAAGAATTTATTATGTTTCGATATATTTCATAAAGTGTGAATTTAATGTAGTCTAAGAATTAGTTTGTAAGGCATTGTATATCTTGATATAGGACGAAGTAAGTCGAGAGTGACTCATGCACCTCATAAATTTGAAAAAGAAAACAGTGAGAGAAATTTCACACAGTAATGCCAAGCATACTCCCAGTACATTACTGACCTAATAACCCGTGGAAAACACATCTGTTTCCCCATCAGGTGTCTTCTTTAAGCGGAGGAGTACGTGACGACATTAAAAAAAAGGAGAGAAATTTAAATTTTAATAAATCGCATATTTAAGCAAATTTTAAACCCCTTAAATAACTCAAAATAATATTTAATAAAGAGATTTAATAGGCCAAAAGGAATGCGAGTGTAAAGGTAAGGAAAACCTTTTATAATTTACCATGCATTGACATGCGGTAACCAGAATCAACTTGCATACAGACCCATTAACTAAACTAATAATACCTGTAAATTGCAATTAAATAAATAAATAAACAATAACACAGTAGTATACTATAATTAATTCTGAAGTAAAGCATATCTTTGGATAATTAAAAGGTCAAACATTAATACCGTAAATATCGAATAAAGGTGGAACTATTTTATGGTGAAGCGTAAACTCCGCGCAGTTAACTTACCTGTCCTAACATAGTAAATCAGTCGAGATGGAGCGTTCTCGTTGTAAACAGTACATACCGGAACCATGCCCCAAAAGTACGACAATATTTGTTTTTTTTTAAGTGTAGATTTAACAATGTGCAGAGAAATGTAGCGGTAAATTAGTGTGTCATAAAGTAAACATGTAATCTATAAAAAAAAAATAGGAATAAATAAGTGTGCGGGATGACATCTCTACTGACTAGTGTGTAAGATATCAATGTAACTTTAAAATAAAAAGGTACGAGGTACCTAATGTGACAACCTTTTATCAATAATGATGTGACATGCATTTCTGTGGCAAACAAAAACATTAACTTGAGTTATACTACTAAAGAGCCTTAGCTACCAGACTTCTGAGAACAGCATACCACCTTCATAGTAACCGAATCACTTCAGGAACTTCAGCAGGAAAGAAAACTACAATAAAGATCGACCATCTGTAGACACCCCAAGGACCAAGGAGCAGGACACGGAGTAAACATCAGAATAGCAAGGTGACGCGGAAGCCTGTCTTCCGTGGTTAATTAACATTCAAACAAATGATTTTTAAAAGACACTTTAAATAACAATATAAAAGAGTTTAATAATAGTCACTTTGTAACATGTAGTATGTCATACGATTAAAAAATATTTGTAGTAGCAAGTAATGCTTATATTATAAAGCTTCTCCGATACTAAAAGTTAAATTAAGTCCATTCTTCAAATGGCCCCCCAAATAGTAAGATAGTTTATGAGTAAGTGAGCTTTACTTACAAACCAGTTTAATATCCCGGATCCGTGGAAAATGCTAGCATATAACATTCCTTATTTTGAGGGCCCCTTCAGTAAATATGTTGTAAACTGTAAACTATATATTAATAAAACCTTATGGTGAAAATCTCATGTAGAGCTGTTAAAGAAATCGTTTAATAAAGAGATGTCATTGCATAACACATAATACTGAGTGAATAAATCATCAGACCCCCTGTAAAATTTCCTTTAATTCTAACTACAGCTTGTAAAATTAGTAATTAGAAGTTGGTTACGACTATGGCAGCCTATGCAATTGATCCTAGGCAATTAATCACAGGTTCCCAATGTTATAACGTAGGTAAGACGTTATAAAATGCGCCCCTCTGCTGCTTTGTAAAAGAAAAATTAATAATTGGGTAGATCGTGACACATATACCATGTGCCCCTCTGTAGATCTATTCACTCAGTTACTTTAAAATATTCCAGTAATTTAAAAAAAAATATAATAATTAGAATAGAATAGTATATAGGTAAGATTAATTGTGAATTTAATATGTGTAAACTCATATTAACATATTTACACTTTAATACATTATAAGACACATTTATACAAATCCATGTACGTACTTGTCCAAAAATTTCAGTCACCAACGTGTCGGTTTGATAACAAACCAAGACCGGCAAATTTCCTGTTCTCTCCTGTATAAAACGGTATTTTGTCGACTTATTGTCACCGCTTGTTACACCATTGTTTGTTTTCCCCCTTTTGTTATGCCAAGCGTGCGTCATCTCGTGACTAGTAACCACGTACCTCCCCATATTGTTGAAAGTAAATTGACGTCTGTGTGAGATTTCTCTTTCTCTGAGACGAGATTTAATTCTCGCACAACCAATTTCAATTTTTACAGCGAATTAAAATTGTTAATTTGAGTAAACAAGAAAGAGTAGTATAGGATTTAGTATTAGTAGAATAAGTACTTATAGTGGTTAATATCCGGGAAATATGGCTTTATTTAACCCTGATTTATTATTAAAAGATGAACTGTGCTACGAAGCTCTTTTACGCGGTTTACCTCACGCGAACGTAACGGTCGCTGAATTGCGCAAATCGTTACGCGAAAGTAGATCAGATACACCCGCGCAGTTAGGTAGATTAAGCGAACTCAATTATGACAGCGAAAGAGAAACGTGTTGTACGAAGTATAGGGAATTGACGTTATTATCCCAAACCCTTCACGACGAAAAATCACCTGCAGTAATATTGCGGACCACGCAAAGAATAGAGCATTTAACCCGCCGGATGAAGAATTTGTTAAATTGGCCCAACGTCAGTGTAATCCCTCCCGATGTGCACAAATTTGCGGATGAGGCATTACAGCAATTACCCACAATTATCAATGAATTGCGAAGAATGTCCGACTCATTTAGAATGGAGGAAATTGAGCAATCCTTACAGAAATTATATATTTCCCCAGTTCAATCTCCTACTTTAGAACACCCTCCCACCACCGCTAATCACGAATCACCCACCGTATCGAAGATACAACCGAGTCATGAACAGCTACCAGATAGAGACGTGAATACCCGAACGATATCGGAAGCCCCACAGCCTAGTGGTCATCATAATCGCACCAGTAAGTATGCGTTTACGACGCCTAACGCAGCATCAGATCCTCATAGAAGTATACCCCATGTAAATTTTAATGTAGACCTCTACGGAAAGATCACGCATCCAGTAGAAAAAATCATAACAGAAATTCCATACACGGATGGCTTAAGTATTACTAAACTTTTAAATTTCATCAAATACCTCCTACAAATAAAAGATTTACAGCAACTAAATGATTGGCAAATCTTGCAAGTCCTCCTACCCAAATGTAAACCACCATTAAAAGATCGTGTACTGGAATCATTAACCTCAACTCTTCCAGTAGAAGAACTTCATACTACCATTATAAAACATTTTATTCCCACCGGAATTTATGAGGAGCTCAAAAGAAACACCGTACTTCGAGTACAAGGAGCCCATGAGAGACTGGCCCACTATATTGCTGACATCAGAGAGTCTTCCCGACTACTGCAAGTCAACTGGAGTGAGAAACAATTGGTCGATACCATTTTAGTAGGATTATCTCCAGAAGAAAGGTCTCGATTAGCATTAATAAATAGGCCCAACACTTTTGCAGATCTAGAACAATGCAGTATTCACTCGTCAAACGTATGGTACTCGGATCAGAACAGACATGCGTTGCTATCCACTGGACCATGTAGAAATGAAACGCAAGCCCTGGTAACAGATGCAAGAACATAGCGCGAAAGACGACCATTTCGTAGACTTACCAATTTTCACAACCATGGTAAATCTAATGAGCCGCAACCTCGACAGGAAACCAGTGATACCCCTCGTAGAGAAAATATATGTTATAACTGCGGGAAATTTGGACACATCAGTAGAAACTGTAAACGGAAACAGTACTATCAGAAAACCCCTTATCCAAAAAACATGTAAGGCAGGGAGATACGAAATCCTGTGTCTTCCGCAGCATCGTGAAAACAGGTAAACCCCGAAAAGTCAACAAATTAAAAAAAAATAACTAAAGAAAATTAGACCCCTATGTTAAGAAGTTCATTGATAAATGTAATGCTATTAATAAATGTGACTTCAGTAAGTGTCAATTACCATATATACAAGTAGACCTCAGTGTTACATCCACCCTCGGATTAATTGACTCCGGATGTAGTTGCCGATACACTGTCACGTATGTTCCAGCTGCCTAGTAAAACATCTGAAAGCAAGGAGAGTAGAGAAACGCCAATTATCAATACTTTAATTACCGAATTTCCCCTTGCATTTACGAACATAGCTCAGTATCAACAACAAGACCCCCTTTTAAGACCAATTATAGATCAACTCGATAAAGGAAATAAGTCAGAAAAGTACATATTGAGTAAGAGGGTATAATGTTATAGAATAGCAAACGGAAAATATTTACGAATAATTGCCCCTGATATTATTAAACCTATGCTGATGGAGTACTACCATTCTTCCACCATTGGAGCACATATGGGAATAAATAAAACAATACATCGAATTCGTAAAGAATATCATTGGGAAAATATGAACAGTGAGATAGCTAGTTTCGTAAAAAGGTTTAAGTTGTGTGCACTCAGCAAGCCAGCGAGAAACAGCCAAATATGTCAATTAATTTCAGAAATTCCTACTACCCTGTTCTCTAAAATTTATTTAGACTTTTCAGGACCCTAACCTCGTTCTAAATCAGGAAATACCATGCTACTCATTTGTGTAGATTCATTCACCAAATTTGTCTGGATGTATCCCATGCGGCGAGCTTTAGCTTCGACCACCGTAAAGATATTGCAGGTAGATTATTTAAAGATTTCGGTACACCCGTACATCTAGTATCAGATAACGGACCCCAGTTTAAGTCAAAGAAATTCAAGAACACATGTTTCAAACTAGGGATAGACCACATTACCACTACTGAGTATCGTCCGCAAGGTAATATAGCTGAAAGGTATTTGCGAAACCTAAAATCTGCTTTAATAGCCTACCATGCAAACGACCATACGTCTTGGGGCCAGAACCTATCCGGGATACAATTCGCCTTCAATTCAGCCTATCATGAAGGACATAAATCTACACCATTTGAATTATTGTATAAATACAAACCTAACCACCCATTATCCACTAAGTGGAAAATACATGAGTTACTACCCCACGAAATTAGGGATAAGAATATTAAAAAAATCTGGAATGAAGCTCGCGCTAATTTAAGAGCAAACTTAAGGAAATCGCGAAAATATCACGAGCGGATTAATAATAACAATGTAGTAAAGTACCAAATCGGTGACTTAGTAATGTATAGAACACACCCGACGAGTAGTGCAATCGATAAGACCACCTCCAAGCTATCATACCGATGGTGTGGTCCTTACCAAATTCACAAATACTTAACTCCAGTAACAGTAGCCCTGTACGAACCCACTACTCAAAAATATGAACGAAGAACACTTATTTCGCAGATAAAGTATTATCACAAAAAAGGAAATGGTAGAGTGCAAGCAAACTAAATGTAGTAAAAGGTATACCTGCTACAGAGTACTTGAGTAACCACTTAATTACCTAATCGTATAAATAGGAATGAGGCCTGATCAACCTTGGATCCTGTTCAGCGAAAGTAGAGAGAAGTGAGAAGTCAGCTGACATCGAATATAAATAATAATTAAGTAATAAATTACTTAAAGAGTAATTCTATAACAAGAGTAACTCACAACTAAAGAAAAAACCGGTAGTAGTCTTAAGTAGTAGAATTAAGAAGAATTTATTATGTTTCGATATATTTCATAAAGTGTGAATTTAATGTAGTCTAAGAATTAGTTTGTAAGGCATTGTATATCTTGATATAGGACGAAGTAAGTCGAGAGTGACTCATGCACCTCATAAATTTGAAAAAGAAAACAGTGAGAGAAATTTCACACAGTAATGCCAAGCATACTCCCAGTACATTACTGACCTAATAACCCGTGGAAAACACATCTGTTTCCCCATCAGGTGTCTTCTTTAAGCGGAGGAGTACGTGACGACATTAAAAAAAAGGAGAGAAATTTAAATTTTAATAAATCGCATATTTAAGCAAATTTTAAACCCCTTAAATAACTCAAAATAATATTTAATAAAGAGATTTAATAGGCCAAAAGGAATGCGAGTGTAAAGGTAAGGAAAACCTTTTATAATTTACCATGCATTGACATGCGGTAACCAGAATCAACTTGCATACAGACCCATTAACTAAACTAATAATACCTGTAAATTGCAATTAAATAAATAAATAAACAATAACACAGTAGTATACTATAATTAATTCTGAAGTAAAGCATATCTTTGGATAATTAAAAGGTCAAACATTAATACCGTAAATATCGAATAAAGGTGGAACTATTTTATGGTGAAGCGTAAACTCCGCGCAGTTAACTTACCTGTCCTAACATAGTAAATCAGTCGAGATGGAGCGTTCTCGTTGTAAACAGTACATACCGGAACCATGCCCCAAAAGTACGACAATATTTGTTTTTTTTTAAGTGTAGATTTAACAATGTGCAGAGAAATGTAGCGGTAAATTAGTGTGTCATAAAGTAAACATGTAATCTATAAAAAAAAAATAGGAATAAATAAGTGTGCGGGATGACATCTCTACTGACTAGTGTGTAAGATATCAATGTAACTTTAAAATAAAAAGGTACGAGGTACCTAATGTGACAACCTTTTATCAATAATGATGTGACATGCATTTCTGTGGCAAACAAAAACATTAACTTGAGTTATACTACTAAAGAGCCTTAGCTACCAGACTTCTGAGAACAGCATACCACCTTCATAGTAACCGAATCACTTCAGGAACTTCAGCAGGAAAGAAAACTACAATAAAGATCGACCATCTGTAGACACCCCAAGGACCAAGGAGCAGGACACGGAGTAAACATCAGAATAGCAAGGTGACGCGGAAGCCTGTCTTCCGTGGTTAATTAACATTCAAACAAATGATTTTTAAAAGACACTTTAAATAACAATATAAAAGAGTTTAATAATAGTCACTTTGTAACATGTAGTATGTCATACGATTAAAAAATATTTGTAGTAGCAAGTAATGCTTATATTATAAAGCTTCTCCGATACTAAAAGTTAAATTAAGTCCATTCTTCAAATGGCCCCCCAAATAGTAAGATAGTTTATGAGTAAGTGAGCTTTACTTACAAACCAGTTTAATATCCCGGATCCGTGGAAAATGCTAGCATATAACATTCCTTATTTTGAGGGCCCCTTCAGTAAATATGTTGTAAACTGTAAACTATATATTAATAAAACCTTATGGTGAAAATCTCATGTAGAGCTGTTAAAGAAATCGTTTAATAAAGAGATGTCATTGCATAACACATAATACTGAGTGAATAAATCATCAGACCCCCTGTAAAATTTCCTTTAATTCTAACTACAGCTTGTAAAATTAGTAATTAGAAGTTGGTTACGACTATGGCAGCCTATGCAATTGATCCTAGGCAATTAATCACAGGTTCCCAATGTTATAACGTAGGTAAGACGTTATAAAATGCGCCCCTCTGCTGCTTTGTAAAAGAAAAATTAATAATTGGGTAGATCGTGACACATATACCATGTGCCCCTCTGTAGATCTATTCACTCAGTTACTTTAAAATATTCCAGTAATTTAAAAAAAAATATAATAATTAGAATAGAATAGTATATAGGTAAGATTAATTGTGAATTTAATATGTGTAAACTCATATTAACATATTTACACTTTAATACATTATAAGACACATTTATACAAATCCATGTACGTACTTGTCCAAAAATTTCAGTCACCAACGTGTCGGTTTGATAACAAACCAAGACCGGCAAATTTCCTGTTCTCTCCTGTATAAAACGGTATTTTGTCGACTTATTGTCACCGCTTGTTACACCATTGTTTGTTTTCCCCCTTTTGTTATGCCAAGCGTGCGTCATCTCGTGACTAGTAACCACGTACCTCCCCATATTGTTGAAAGTAAATTGACGTCTGTGTGAGATTTCTCTTTCTCTGAGACGAGATTTAATTCTCGCACAACCAATTTCAATTTTTACAGCGAATTAAAATTGTTAATTTGAGTAAACAAGAAAGAGTAGTATAGGATTTAGTATTAGTAGAATAAGTACTTATAGTGGTTAATATCCGGGAAATATGGCTTTATTTAACCCTGATTTATTATTAAAAGATGAACTGTGCTACGAAGCTCTTTTACGCGGTTTACCTCACGCGAACGTAACGGTCGCTGAATTGCGCAAATCGTTACGCGAAAGTAGATCAGATACACCCGCGCAGTTAGGTAGATTAAGCGAACTCAATTATGACAGCGAAAGAGAAACGTGTTGTACGAAGTATAGGGAATTGACGTTATTATCCCAAACCCTTCACGACGAAAAATCACCTGCAGTAATATTGCGGACCACGCAAAGAATAGAGCATTTAACCCGCCGGATGAAGAATTTGTTAAATTGGCCCAACGTCAGTGTAATCCCTCCCGATGTGCACAAATTTGCGGATGAGGCATTACAGCAATTACCCACAATTATCAATGAATTGCGAAGAATGTCCGACTCATTTAGAATGGAGGAAATTGAGCAATCCTTACAGAAATTATATATTTCCCCAGTTCAATCTCCTACTTTAGAACACCCTCCCACCACCGCTAATCACGAATCACCCACCGTATCGAAGATACAACCGAGTCATGAACAGCTACCAGATAGAGACGTGAATACCCGAACGATATCGGAAGCCCCACAGCCTAGTGGTCATCATAATCGCACCAGTAAGTATGCGTTTACGACGCCTAACGCAGCATCAGGTCCTCATAGAAGTATACCCCATGTAAATTTTAATGTAGACCTCTACGGAAAGATCACGCATCCAGTAGAAAAAATCATAACAGAAATTCCATACACGGATGGCTTAAGTATTACTAAACTTTTAAATTTCATCAAATACCTCCTACAAATAAAAGATTTACAGCAACTAAATGATTGGCAAATCTTGCAAGTCCTCCTACCCAAATGTAAACCACCATTAAAGGATCGTGTACTGGAATCATTAACCTCAACTCTTCCAGTAGAAGAACTTCATACTACCATTATAAAACATTTTATTCCCACCGGAATTTATGAGGAGCTCAAAAGAAACACCGTACTTCGAGTACAAGGAGCCCATGAGAGACTGGCCCACTATATTGCTGACATCAGAGAGTCTTCCCGACTACTGCAAGTCAACTGGAGTGAGAAACAATTGGTCGATACCATTTTAGTAGGATTATCTCCAGAAGAAAGGTCTCGATTAGCATTAATAAATAGGCCCAACACTTTTGCAGATCTAGAACAATGCAGTATTCACTCGTCAAACGTATGGTACTCGGATCAGAACAGACATGCGTTGCTATCCACTGGACCATGTAGAAATGAAACGCAAGCCCTGGTAACAGATGCAAGAACATAGCGCGAAAGACGACCATTTCGTAGACTTACCAATTTTCACAACCATGGTAAATCTAATGAGCCGCAACCTCGACAGGAAACCAGTGATACCCCTCGTAGAGAAAATATATGTTATAACTGCGGGAAATTTGGACACATCAGTAGAAACTGTAAACGGAAACAGTACTATCAGAAAACCCCTTATCCAAAAAACATGTAAGGCAGGGAGATACGAAATCCTGTGTCTTCCGCAGCATCGTGAAAACAGGTAAACCCCGAAAAGTCAACAAATTAAAAAAAAATAACTAAAGAAAATTAGACCCCTATGTTAAGAAGTTCATTGATAAATGTAATGCTATTAATAAATGTGACTTCAGTAAGTGTCAATTACCATATATACAAGTAGACCTCAGTGTTACATCCACCCTCGGATTAATTGACTCCGGATGTAGTTGCCGATACACTGTCACGTATGTTCCAGCTGCCTAGTAAAACATCTGAAAGCAAGGAGAGTAGAGAAACGCCAATTATCAATACTTTAATTACCGAATTTCCCCTTGCATTTACGAACATAGCTCAGTATCAACAACAAGACCCCCTTTTAAGACCAATTATAGATCAACTCGATAAAGGAAATAAGTCAGAAAAGTACATATTGAGTAAGAGGGTATAATGTTATAGAATAGCAAACGGAAAATATTTACGAATAATTGCCCCTGATATTATTAAACCTATGCTGATGGAGTACTACCATTCTTCCACCATTGGAGCACATATGGGAATAAATAAAACAATACATCGAATTCGTAAAGAATATCATTGGGAAAATATGAACAGTGAGATAGCTAGTTTCGTAAAAAGGTTTAAGTTGTGTGCACTCAGCAAGCCAGCGAGAAACAGCCAAATATGTCAATTAATTTCAGAAATTCCTACTACCCTGTTCTCTAAAATTTATTTAGACTTTTCAGGACCCTAACCTCGTTCTAAATCAGGAAATACCATGCTACTCATTTGTGTAGATTCATTCACCAAATTTGTCTGGATGTATCCCATGCGGCGAGCTTTAGCTTCGACCACCGTAAAGATATTGCAGGTAGATTATTTAAAGATTTCGGTACACCCGTACATCTAGTATCAGATAACGGACCCCAGTTTAAGTCAAAGAAATTCAAGAACACATGTTTCAAACTAGGGATAGACCACATTACCACTACTGAGTATCGTCCGCAAGGTAATATAGCTGAAAGGTATTTGCGAAACCTAAAATCTGCTTTAATAGCCTACCATGCAAACGACCATACGTCTTGGGGCCAGAACCTATCCGGGATACAATTCGCCTTCAATTCAGCCTATCATGAAGGACATAAATCTACACCATTTGAATTATTGTATAAATACAAACCTAACCACCCATTATCCACTAAGTGGAAAATACATGAGTTACTACCCCACGAAATTAGGGATAAGAATATTAAAAAAATCTGGAATGAAGCTCGCGCTAATTTAAGAGCAAACTTAAGGAAATCGCGAAAATATCACGAGCGGATTAATAATAACAATGTAGTAAAGTACCAAATCGGTGACTTAGTAATGTATAGAACACACCCGACGAGTAGTGCAATCGATAAGACCACCTCCAAGCTATCATACCGATGGTGTGGTCCTTACCAAATTCACAAATACTTAACTCCAGTAACAGTAGCCCTGTACGAACCCACTACTCAAAAATATGAACGAAGAACACTTATTTCGCAGATAAAGTATTATCACAAAAAAGGAAATGGTAGAGTGCAAGCAAACTAAATGTAGTAAAAGGTATACCTGCTACAGAGTACTTGAGTAACCACTTAATTACCTAATCGTATAAATAGGAATGAGGCCTGATCAACCTTGGATCCTGTTCAGCGAAAGTAGAGAGAAGTGAGAAGTCAGCTGACATCGAATATAAATAATAATTAAGTAATAAATTACTTAAAGAGTAATTCTATAACAAGAGTAACTCACAACTAAAGAAAAAACCGGTAGTAGTCTTAAGTAGTAGAATTAAGAAGAATTTATTATGTTTCGATATATTTCATAAAGTGTGAATTTAATGTAGTCTAAGAATTAGTTTGTAAGGCATTGTATATCTTGATATAGGACGAAGTAAGTCGAGAGTGACTCATGCACCTCATAAATTTGAAAAAGAAAACAGTGAGAGAAATTTCACACAGTAATGCCAAGCATACTCCCAGTACATTACTGACCTAATAACCCGTGGAAAACACATCTGTTTCCCCATCAGGTGTCTTCTTTAAGCGGAGGAGTACGTGACGACATTAAAAAAAAGGAGAGAAATTTAAATTTTAATAAATCGCATATTTAAGCAAATTTTAAACCCCTTAAATAACTCAAAATAATATTTAATAAAGAGATTTAATAGGCCAAAAGGAATGCGAGTGTAAAGGTAAGGAAAACCTTTTATAATTTACCATGCATTGACATGCGGTAACCAGAATCAACTTGCATACAGACCCATTAACTAAACTAATAATACCTGTAAATTGCAATTAAATAAATAAATAAACAATAACACAGTAGTATACTATAATTAATTCTGAAGTAAAGCATATCTTTGGATAATTAAAAGGTCAAACATTAATACCGTAAATATCGAATAAAGGTGGAACTATTTTATGGTGAAGCGTAAACTCCGCGCAGTTAACTTACCTGTCCTAACATAGTAAATCAGTCGAGATGGAGCGTTCTCGTTGTAAACAGTACATACCGGAACCATGCCCCAAAAGTACGACAATATTTGTTTTTTTTTAAGTGTAGATTTAACAATGTGCAGAGAAATGTAGCGGTAAATTAGTGTGTCATAAAGTAAACATGTAATCTATAAAAAAAAAATAGGAATAAATAAGTGTGCGGGATGACATCTCTACTGACTAGTGTGTAAGATATCAATGTAACTTTAAAATAAAAAGGTACGAGGTACCTAATGTGACAACCTTTTATCAATAATGATGTGACATGCATTTCTGTGGCAAACAAAAACATTAACTTGAGTTATACTACTAAAGAGCCTTAGCTACCAGACTTCTGAGAACAGCATACCACCTTCATAGTAACCGAATCACTTCAGGAACTTCAGCAGGAAAGAAAACTACAATAAAGATCGACCATCTGTAGACACCCCAAGGACCAAGGAGCAGGACACGGAGTAAACATCAGAATAGCAAGGTGACGCGGAAGCCTGTCTTCCGTGGTTAATTAACATTCAAACAAATGATTTTTAAAAGACACTTTAAATAACAATATAAAAGAGTTTAATAATAGTCACTTTGTAACATGTAGTATGTCATACGATTAAAAAATATTTGTAGTAGCAAGTAATGCTTATATTATAAAGCTTCTCCGATACTAAAAGTTAAATTAAGTCCATTCTTCAAATGGCCCCCCAAATAGTAAGATAGTTTATGAGTAAGTGAGCTTTACTTACAAACCAGTTTAATATCCCGGATCCGTGGAAAATGCTAGCATATAACATTCCTTATTTTGAGGGCCCCTTCAGTAAATATGTTGTAAACTGTAAACTATATATTAATAAAACCTTATGGTGAAAATCTCATGTAGAGCTGTTAAAGAAATCGTTTAATAAAGAGATGTCATTGCATAACACATAATACTGAGTGAATAAATCATCAGACCCCCTGTAAAATTTCCTTTAATTCTAACTACAGCTTGTAAAATTAGTAATTAGAAGTTGGTTACGACTATGGCAGCCTATGCAATTGATCCTAGGCAATTAATCACAGGTTCCCAATGTTATAACGTAGGTAAGACGTTATAAAATGCGCCCCTCTGCTGCTTTGTAAAAGAAAAATTAATAATTGGGTAGATCGTGACACATATACCATGTGCCCCTCTGTAGATCTATTCACTCAGTTACTTTAAAATATTCCAGTAATTTAAAAAAAAATATAATAATTAGAATAGAATAGTATATAGGTAAGATTAATTGTGAATTTAATATGTGTAAACTCATATTAACATATTTACACTTTAATACATTATAAGACACATTTATACAAATCCATGTACGTACTTGTCCAAAAATTTCAGTCACCAACGTGTCGGTTTGATAACAAACCAAGACCGGCAAATTTCCTGTTCTCTCCTGTATAAAACGGTATTTTGTCGACTTATTGTCACCGCTTGTTACACCATTGTTTGTTTTCCCCCTTTTGTTATGCCAAGCGTGCGTCATCTCGTGACTAGTAACCACGTACCTCCCCATATTGTTGAAAGTAAATTGACGTCTGTGTGAGATTTCTCTTTCTCTGAGACGAGATTTAATTCTCGCACAACCAATTTCAATTTTTACAGCGAATTAAAATTGTTAATTTGAGTAAACAAGAAAGAGTAGTATAGGATTTAGTATTAGTAGAATAAGTACTTATAGTGGTTAATATCCGGGAAATATGGCTTTATTTAACCCTGATTTATTATTAAAAGATGAACTGTGCTACGAAGCTCTTTTACGCGGTTTACCTCACGCGAACGTAACGGTCGCTGAATTGCGCAAATCGTTACGCGAAAGTAGATCAGATACACCCGCGCAGTTAGGTAGATTAAGCGAACTCAATTATGACAGCGAAAGAGAAACGTGTTGTACGAAGTATAGGGAATTGACGTTATTATCCCAAACCCTTCACGACGAAAAATCACCTGCAGTAATATTGCGGACCACGCAAAGAATAGAGCATTTAACCCGCCGGATGAAGAATTTGTTAAATTGGCCCAACGTCAGTGTAATCCCTCCCGATGTGCACAAATTTGCGGATGAGGCATTACAGCAATTACCCACAATTATCAATGAATTGCGAAGAATGTCCGACTCATTTAGAATGGAGGAAATTGAGCAATCCTTACAGAAATTATATATTTCCCCAGTTCAATCTCCTACTTTAGAACACCCTCCCACCACCGCTAATCACGAATCACCCACCGTATCGAAGATACAACCGAGTCATGAACAGCTACCAGATAGAGACGTGAATACCCGAACGATATCGGAAGCCCCACAGCCTAGTGGTCATCATAATCGCACCAGTAAGTATGCGTTTACGACGCCTAACGCAGCATCAGGTCCTCATAGAAGTATACCCCATGTAAATTTTAATGTAGACCTCTACGGAAAGATCACGCATCCAGTAGAAAAAATCATAACAGAAATTCCATACACGGATGGCTTAAGTATTACTAAACTTTTAAATTTCATCAAATACCTCCTACAAATAAAAGATTTACAGCAACTAAATGATTGGCAAATCTTGCAAGTCCTCCTACCCAAATGTAAACCACCATTAAAGGATCGTGTACTGGAATCATTAACCTCAACTCTTCCAGTAGAAGAACTTCATACTACCATTATAAAACATTTTATTCCCACCGGAATTTATGAGGAGCTCAAAAGAAACACCGTACTTCGAGTACAAGGAGCCCATGAGAGACTGGCCCACTATATTGCTGACATCAGAGAGTCTTCCCGACTACTGCAAGTCAACTGGAGTGAGAAACAATTGGTCGATACCATTTTAGTAGGATTATCTCCAGAAGAAAGGTCTCGATTAGCATTAATAAATAGGCCCAACACTTTTGCAGATCTAGAACAATGCAGTATTCACTCGTCAAACGTATGGTACTCGGATCAGAACAGACATGCGTTGCTATCCACTGGACCATGTAGAAATGAAACGCAAGCCCTGGTAACAGATGCAAGAACATAGCGCGAAAGACGACCATTTCGTAGACTTACCAATTTTCACAACCATGGTAAATCTAATGAGCCGCAACCTCGACAGGAAACCAGTGATACCCCTCGTAGAGAAAATATATGTTATAACTGCGGGAAATTTGGACACATCAGTAGAAACTGTAAACGGAAACAGTACTATCAGAAAACCCCTTATCCAAAAAACATGTAAGGCAGGGAGATACGAAATCCTGTGTCTTCCGCAGCATCGTGAAAACAGGTAAACCCCGAAAAGTCAACAAATTAAAAAAAAATAACTAAAGAAAATTAGACCCCTATGTTAAGAAGTTCATTGATAAATGTAATGCTATTAATAAATGTGACTTCAGTAAGTGTCAATTACCATATATACAAGTAGACCTCAGTGTTACATCCACCCTCGGATTAATTGACTCCGGATGTAGTTGCCGATACACTGTCACGTATGTTCCAGCTGCCTAGTAAAACATCTGAAAGCAAGGAGAGTAGAGAAACGCCAATTATCAATACTTTAATTACCGAATTTCCCCTTGCATTTACGAACATAGCTCAGTATCAACAACAAGACCCCCTTTTAAGACCAATTATAGATCAACTCGATAAAGGAAATAAGTCAGAAAAGTACATATTGAGTAAGAGAGTATAATGTTATAGAATAGCAAACGGAAAATATTTACGAATAATTGCCCCTGATATTATTAAACCTATGCTGATGGAGTACTACCATTCTTCCACCATTGGAGCACATATGGGAATAAATAAAACAATACATCGAATTCGTAAAGAATATCATTGGGAAAATATGAACAGTGAGATAGCTAGTTTCGTAAAAAGGTGTAAGTTGTGTGCACTCAGCAAGCCAGCGAGAAACAGCCAAATATGTCAATTAATTTCAGAAATTCCTACTACCCTGTTCTCTAAAATTTATTTAGACTTTTCAGGACCCTAACCTCGTTCTAAATCAGGAAATACCATGCTACTCATTTGTGTAGATTCATTCACCAAATTTGTCTGGATGTATCCCATGCGGCGAGCTTTAGCTTCGACCACCGTAAAGATATTGCAGGTAGATTATTTAAAGATTTCGGTACACCCGTACATCTAGTATCAGATAACGGACCCCAGTTTAAGTCAAAGAAATTCAAGAACACATGTTTCAAACTAGGGATAGACCACATTACCACTACTGAGTATCGTCCGCAAGGTAATATAGCTGAAAGGTATTTGCGAAACCTAAAATCTGCTTTAATAGCCTACCATGCAAACGACCATACGTCTTGGGGCCAGAACCTATCCGGGATACAATTCGCCTTCAATTCAGCCTATCATGAAGGACATAAATCTACACCATTTGAATTATTGTATAAATACAAACCTAACCACCCATTATCCACTAAGTGGAAAATACATGAGTTACTACCCCACGAAATTAGGGATAAGAATATTAAAAAAATCTGGAATGAAGCTCGCGCTAATTTAAGAGCAAACTTAAGGAAATCGCGAAAATATCACGAGCGGATTAATAATAACAATGTAGTAAAGTACCAAATCGGTGACTTAGTAATGTATAGAACACACCCGACGAGTAGTGCAATCGATAAGACCACCTCCAAGCTATCATACCGATGGTGTGGTCCTTACCAAATTCACAAATACTTAACTCCAGTAACAGTAGCCCTGTACGAACCCACTACTCAAAAATATGAACGAAGAACACTTATTTCGCAGATAAAGTATTATCACAAAAAAGGAAATGGTAGAGTGCAAGCAAACTAAATGTAGTAAAAGGTATACCTGCTACAGAGTACTTGAGTAACCACTTAATTACCTAATCGTATAAATAGGAATGAGGCCTGATCAACCTTGGATCCTGTTCAGCGAAAGTAGAGAGAAGTGAGAAGTCAGCTGACATCGAATATAAATAATAATTAAGTAATAAATTACTTAAAGAGTAATTCTATAACAAGAGTAACTCACAACTAAAGAAAAAACCGGTAGTAGTCTTAAGTAGTAGAATTAAGAAGAATTTATTATGTTTCGATATATTTCATAAAGTGTGAATTTAATGTAGTCTAAGAATTAGTTTGTAAGGCATTGTATATCTTGATATAGGACGAAGTAAGTCGAGAGTGACTCATGCACCTCATAAATTTGAAAAAGAAAACAGTGAGAGAAATTTCACACAGTAATGCCAAGCATACTCCCAGTACATTACTGACCTAATAACCCGTGGAAAACACATCTGTTTCCCCATCAGGTGTCTTCTTTAAGCGGAGGAGAACGTGACGACATTAAAAAAAAGGAGAGAAATTTAAATTTTAATAAATCGCATATTTAAGCAAATTTTAAACCCCTTAAATAACTCAAAATAATATTTAATAAAGAGATTTAATAGGCCAAAAGGAATGCGAGTGTAAAGGTAAGGAAAACCTTTTATAATTTACCATGCATTGACATGCGGTAACCAGAATCAACTTGCATACAGACCCATTAACTAAACTAATAATACCTGTAAATTGCAATTAAATAAATAAATAAACAATAACACAGTAGTATACTATAATTAATTCTGAAGTAAAGCATATCTTTGGATAATTAAAAGGTCAAACATTAATACCGTAAATATCGAATAAAGGTGGAACTATTTTATGGTGAAGCGTAAACTCCGCGCAGTTAACTTACCTGTCCTAACATAGTAAATCAGTCGAGATGGAGCGTTCTCGTTGTAAACAGTACATACCGGAACCATGCCCCAAAAGTACGACAATATTTGTTTTTTTTTAAGTGTAGATTTAACAATGTGCAGAGAAATGTAGCGGTAAATTAGTGTGTCATAAAGTAAACATGTAATCTATAAAAAAAAAATAGGAATAAATAAGTGTGCGGGATGACATCTCTACTGACTAGTGTGTAAGATATCAATGTAACTTTAAAATAAAAAGGTACGAGGTACCTAATGTGACAACCTTTTATCAATAATGATGTGACGTGCATTTCTGTGGCAAGCAAAAACATTAACTTGAGTTATACTACTAAAGAGCCTTAGCTACCAGACTTCTGAGAACAGCATACCAGCTTCATAGTAACCGAGTCACTTCAGGAACTTCAGCAGGAAAGGAAACTACAATAAAGATCGACCATCTGTAGACACCCCAAGGACCAAGGAGCAGGACACGGAGTAAACATCAGAATAGCAAGGTGACGCGGAAGCCTGTCTTCCGTGGTTAATTAACATTCAAACAAATGATTTTTAAAAGACACTGTAAATAACAATATAAAAGAGTTTAATAATAGTCACTTTGTAATATGTAGTATGTCATACGATTAAAAAATATTTGTAGTAGCAAGTAATGCTTATATTATAAAGCTTCTCCGATACTAAAAGTTAAATTAAGTCCATTCTTCAAATGGCCCCCCAAATAGTAAGATAGTTTATGAGTAAGTGAGCTTTACTTACAAACCAGTTTAATATCCCGGATCCGTGGAAAATGCTAGCATATAACATTCCTTATTTTGAGGGCCCCTTCAGTAAATATGTTGTAAACTGTAAACTATATATTAATAAAACCTTATGGTGAAAATCTCATGTAGAGCTGTTAAAGAAATCGTTTAATAAAGAGATGTCATTGCATAACACATAATACTGAGTGAATAAATCATCAGACCCCCTGTAAAATTTCCTTTAATTCTAACTACAGCTTGTAAAATTAGTAATTAGAAGTTGGTTACGACTATGGCAGCCTATGCAATTGATCCGAGGCAATTAATCACAGGTTCCCGATGTTATAACGTAGGTAAGACGTTATAGTAACTCGCATATATCACAAGGTTATTGTCACTTCTTCACATAGACTACGTTTTCACAGAGCTTACTTGACCTTTGTGAGTGTAAGAAGACACTCATGTATAAGATATGAGATATGATATAAGATATAAGAGATATGAGAAGTAAGAAGACATGCGAAACAGTTTTTGGTGACAACAATAAAGATGGTTACGTAATCGTTGATAACCTATAATTCTGCCTAATTTTCTTTGTGCAACCATTGCTTGGGTTGCTTGCTCTGAGGATGAATTCTGATGTATCCGAGAAAATTTAATTTTAATAAATACCATCTCCTGTAACAAGTACGTTCTCTCCTTCATTACATTATATTCTCTAAGATTACTGTTACTTCCCTTTCAATTCTTCTAGTTCTCAACATTTTCTCCAGTCGTATCTACACCTCTGCTGCTTCGAGAGATGACACTTTATCTGACTTTTGAATTTATCTTCAGATGCTTCATCTGAATATCCGAAGATTACTTTCATAAAACAATCACTCCATCCTTACCTCTGTGCTGTTCACATATTTGTCAAAACATTTTATTAATCCACAAATATTTGTTTTACAAAATCCTATTCTTCTTTTAACTTGTATAGAAAATCTGTACAAGACAAGGACACAACCACAGATAATTATCTGCAAGAGTGTAGTCTCAAACAGTTATGGTTTGCAGATAAAAAAAAGAATTCGTTTACTTGTTTAATTGTGATCAATCCTAATAATTGATATGATACCTACCTCTTCTATGTAATCCTCCTATAATCAACGTGTTATATGATAACTCAATCAATATTACAGTGTTATGAAACTGTACGTAATAATATATAATTCTCATAACAATTGAATACAAAAATACTAAGCAATAAAGACAACTGCCCTGTATTTCTTATTTGGTAGCACAATAAATTTTCCGCATTAATTTCCTATTTGCGTAAAAACTATTTTCCCTGTTGCTACAAAGTCACAAGGTTTACTGCGATTAGTCGGAGTACGGTAACTCAATTTGAATGTAATTCAATTGTGTCAATTGTTACAAACGCACGCACACTCCGGCTCACGCAAACGTCGCTCGTACAATCAACAAATTAAAGCGGCTCCAGTTTTTTTTCTACTCTCGACAGCTTATGCATTCGGCGTTATATTAGCCAACAGTACTGCGTCACCCGGTACTCAGAAGGATACCATACCCTGCATATAATGCCAAAATTACACTATTCTGCAAAAAAAACATTGTTGTACGATGATTTAGTGAAAATATGTGTTTCTAAGAGTACTTTTGCTACTGATTCCAGACGTAACCTTATTTTTTTTCTAACACGTCAGATGTTTTTACAAATTTATTATTTACTTTTGAGTTTTTACTATTTTTATGTATTGTTTCTATGACTTGTATGGCGAAATTTATGACAGCACAACAGAAGAATACATACTTATTTCTCAAATTTCGTATAAACCAGTCTGTATGACTATGTATTAGTACGTGTGACGATACAAATGAAAGAAATTTTACTCAAAAGCCTGTTTTAGTAATTACATAGGATTTATTTTGAACACTTCATTTCAATTTCATTTAGAAAATTTTACATTAAAAAAACATAGTAAAGTTATGTATGAGACGATATGAGAAAATATACTCATACAATTTACTTTTCCTGCTCACTATGCTGTTTTTATTGTTTTAAGCTTCTTTTCTGGTGGGTTGAAGTTTCTTTTTCTTGATTTGCGCCCCTCAGCAGTGCCGTCTCTCTTGAACATGAAACAGTAGTCGGCCATCATCTTAACATTCCACCATCCCTGGTATCTCTTTTCTTGGTGGAAACATTCTCCATGTTCTTCGCTGCCATCGCCAAGATTCTCAGGGAAAAAATCGATGTGTGAGTGAGGACAGTAAAGTTTAACACTCATGTTACAGCCAAACTTCCTAAAATGTTGTAACATACTTTTTACGATAGTTTTGATCTTTGTTGTTGTTCAAGATGTTTTTCGCAACTTCTTTAAATGAATTCCAAGCATTTTTTTGTTGGATTCATAGTATTTTTAAAAGCTTCATCCTTCTTCAAATTTCTCATTTTTGGGCCAACAAAGATCCCTTCCTTTAACTTTTCAGGACATACCGGTACTTTTGGAAACTTTGCTGTCTTTTGCAAATAGTTTAGTAAACTGTTTCATCAAACCAAGTTTATATGAAGAGATGGTAGAAGAATTTTTTCCACCACTTGTTCAAGTTATACAAGTGGTTTGCTTGTAATATTCTTTGAACCCGGTTGGAGATTTTCTCTTTTGAGCCAGTCTGTTACCTTCCAATGTTTGTCCTTTGCTCGACTTTGCATTTTTGTATATCCAGATTGTTGACCAAACAGCATGCCAATCACTTTCATAGATTTATGACATATGGCTAACTCATAGTTAGTACACCGAAGGATTTTTTGAAGTGATTACCTTATGGGCGGGGCGGTCAGTCAACAAAACACAACAAAACACAGAGTCAGCGCACAGAATTGGAAGCGAAGTGATATTAATGACTTTGATCAAATCAAGTCATCAATACCATTTTGGGTGGAAGATAGGTGACAAATGCGCCACCGATTTTCAAAAAATGAGAGGTAAGAAGACATGTGAAACAGTTTTTTGTGACAACAATAATGTAATCATTTATTTACTTTTTCCTGATTTTAGTTGGACAAGCACTGCTTGCGTTGCTTGCTCTGGGGATGCTTCACTGATTTGAAGAAGTAACAAATTATAATACTTAGCCAGAAACAAATACAGTAGACAAAACCAAGCTCGCTAAGCAGAATTCACCCGCCAAATTACACATAACACCTAAGCACATAATTTGTTCACCATGCGGACCAACTGTTGTTTACGTGAATAATTTACGTCAGTAAATTAAGTAGAGCGTGATACGTGAATACTATTGTTCGTTCGTCTATTGTGTTCAACTTCATACCAAAGTGATATGAATAATTTTTAAAAATTCTTATAAATAATACAGTTCAAAAAAAAGAAAAGAACAAAGAGTAAAGAACTGAAATTGGCATGTGGTCCTTAGATGGGCGATACAAAAAAGAAGTTCAAAATAGGAGTTATTTAACATTTCAACGTATGTAAAGTAAAAATATTTTTAAGTATTCTGAGCAAAAACATGAATTAACAGTTTTTCTTACACCACTTTCAGCCTGTACCTGGAAATTTTAAGCCTGGTTTACGAAAATTTATAAAACTGAAAGCAACGGTTTGCAAAACAGTTTTTACGTCATTCATATGTGCAAAAGTGAGAACCTGTAACAGTGAAAAAAAATTTTCTCACCTAAGCAGGGGTGGTTCTAACGGTCAGAGAGGTCTAGGTCCCATAGATAAATGTTTCCTTTAAAATTTTTAATTTTTAAAATATTTATTGTATATAATTACGTAGGCTACAATTTAAAATTATTTTCATTTATAATTATTATCGTTATTGCCACCCGCTACAATGCCCCCAACATTAGGTGTTTGGGCATCATTACATTATAAGCAGTTATTAAGATGCCCCCCACCATGCAGGCAATGGCTGTCTGTTCAACGACAACCACTAACTACAAGCGAGCAATAATTTGAGAATAGTCATTACTCTCTGCTATATCGAGATATAAACGTGCAATAATAACAACAGTTATAGACCTGACGATAGATTTTGAACAGTCGCTTAAATATGCTCAGTGGACAAACGCCTCGTTGCAAGGCTAACAAAGTTTTCAGTCATTTCGCACATGCGCACAACAGTTTTTTACAGTATTTCATAGCGTGAAAATCGGCTGCAACAAGGCTGACGAGAACGTTAGAAGCATGTGTGGAACAGAGACAGAGATAGTGCACGACTGAACTGTTGTCGCGTTGTCTCATTTCTCTCAACTCTAGACACTTTACACTGCATTTGTAAGTGGGAAAGGTTCTTTGACGGGTTCGGCGTAGACTGTCAGACTGTCAGACGTCTAAGTATAAACAAATAGTAAACATTTACCTACATTTGCAAACAGTAAATTGTAAAATTCCGTTATTTTATGTTCTGTTTACACTACATGACAACAGTCGATATACACTTCTAAACTATCGTGAAAAAGTTTTATAATTAGTTGACACCCTTGTTACCTAGCAATGGTATAGATTATATTTTACTGTTACTAAATGCTGAAAGAACTCATGGAACGTATGAGACTGAACAGTTAGAGCACGAAGTAGCCTACAGTTTTACTACAGAGTATGATTTTGTACTCCAAAATGGTGTCAAAGAAAACACTTCCACGTTGTTCAGTACAGTTTCCGAAAAAGTCTCGATTGACCGAGCGAAGTAAATAAAAGACTCTAAAACAAGGACTAAAGTAATACTGTATACTGGTGCTATAAATAGTGTACTGTACAGTATACTGGCACTGTACACTATGTACTGTGTATTGTGTACTGGTGCTCCAAAAGAAATAATTACGATAGAGTGATTGTTCTAAAAGAAATAATTACGATAGAGTGATTATTCTTCAGATGTTCGACTGACTCCAAATGTCGGCCAGCATGAGTCAATGAGTTACACATCAATGATCAGCGTTGTCTTCGGATTTTTAACTTTACGCTTCAGAGGCAGAACATTGGGTACTGTCACGGCTGCCTATTGCTCCATCGTCACACCAGTAACAGTCTTGACGTTGCTGCCTCCTATATACTTTGTGTTTAAAGCCAGAAGGTACTGGGACGGAATCAGATTCTCAGTGTACGGAGTTCTTACCACTTACTATCGATGGAAGTTACTACGTTATCAAGATGTCTACAGTAATATATTTCACAACATCCACTTCGTGGACGTGTATTTTGACGTCAAAGTACCTCACTATAGAAACACAGTAAAATGTCTTATATACACATTTATTCTTGTAGCTTGTCAACTGGTTCACGCTGCTGAACACGTGTAAATTAGTGAATCCAATCTGTTCTAGAATACCAGACAAAGGGTTCTGTTTGTATGTGCATATTTCGGCATTTTTATACATATCTTGCACTTTGGTATCACTTATTATGCAATTTGTGTGTACAGTTTACATGATAAGAGAAAGGTGTCGTCTGATACGTTATGCAGTCTACAAGATGAAGGGCAATGACTACATAAACGACACTGCTGGGTGTAAACCAAACGCCGGTCGGATCTCCATGAGGACGCGAAGGTTTCTCAATAACGAACGACACCGCTTCACAAAAGTACAGGAGCTTTACAGTTGTATTTCCGAAGCATTCAGCGCTATAAAACAATTCTATTCACTGTTTCTAAGTTTGTATATGGTCCTGACTGTACCGACGCACACGCACATCTTGTTTACCGCTTCGCTACTAAGGGGCTACACACACTTTGTGATTAGCGTTTTTGTGATAGATTATAACGTGCTGCTACCGATTTCCGCATCCGTGAGTGCAGCACGCGAGTTGAGGAAGCTGAACGTTCTGCTGTCCAATACATACGCAGTGGGCGAGGTTTCGAAGACGGTTCAACGCAGAAAGCAGCACTCCATGTACGAATGCTATCACGTAAAAGTGGACTTCTCATATGGATTATTTGATATCGACCTTCCTCTGTTTTACACCATACTTAATTTTATAACGTCCATCGTATTAACAATGATAGCAAGCAAAATACACATATTATGATCTATATACGGTACGATAAACAGTATAGCTATTTTGATTAATTAAGTAATTAAATATTACCTGAATAGTCCGTCTTGTGGTTCACTTGTTTTATATTAAAAACACAACGCGTTTCGGAACTAAAGTTCCATCCTCAGGTTATTTTCCTCGTTAGAGGTCGTCACAACATTAAGACACAAAACACAAAAAACAACAACATTTAAAACACATATATAAAACAATCATTAGGGCGCGAGAATAACGGTGCGCACCGTGAGGAAGCTACAACGACACTGCCGTCTCTAGTCGACACATTCACTGTCTTATCTGTGACGCAAGTTTCAGTCGTTCTGAGACTTGTAAAGCCGTATCATTTAGCGCGTTCGAGTGGAAATTCAAATGATCGTTTAATAAATGCTCAGGATATAATTTATGTACCTTATAAATTTCGAATTCCTCAGCGGCATCCATATAACGGCCTTTTTTTCAAACATGTAAAGGTGCAAGATTTGTAGCCAGGTTTGTGTAATTTGGTTACTATCCATTAAATGTCGGCCAAAATTAGATTTTGTTTGACCTAAATCTTTTTTAGGTATATGTTCTTTAAATTGTTGTAAAAACGATCTCCCCGTCGGCCTATATAAAAGCACTTAACGTCACTACACTTAATTTTCTAGATGCCCGTTTTTTCTTCCAGTGATCTAATAATTTTAGGGCGAAGCAATTTATGTATGTTGTTGTTCGTGCGAAATGTGACCACCATTTTCAATTTCTGAAGTTTAGTTCCGAAACGCGTTGTGTTTTTAATATAAAACAAGTGAACCACAAGACGGACTATTCAGGTAATATTTACTTACTTAATCTATTTGTGGTTCGGATACGAATATGAAGTTTTTCAAATTTGATTAATTGTTAACAACAAGAAAAAATTATTGTATATTTTTGTTTAAAATAAAAAATAAAACGATACAGTATACTATGAAATAATAAATTCTACCCTAGTATAAAATATAATTGTACTTCTTTCACTTATCTATATCTTGGTACAGGATTAATAAACATCAGAGTAGGTTTTAGTCTGTATAGGGGTACACCGTGGACAAAAATGTTCAACATTCCCTATGGAGCGTTCCTCAGAGTAAAGCTGCGAGTCTACAGTGTACGTTTCACAGAACAAACACGCGGAAAAGAAGGAGCGCTCCCAGGTTTCTCATGGACCCTGAGCATCTTGCAGAGGGTCCATTCCCTAAAGACGAAAATGAAGAAATTTGTGTTAGTGGTTGAAATCACAATCAGAATGATCAATATTGCACACCACTATATAAAAAGTATTCCGATTAGCGCTTTCAAGCTTCACAGCTCATCGTCAGATCAGGAATAGGCAGAAAATATGTAATACCCAACCCTTCACCCCTCTCCCCCACCCTGCTCACCCACAACAAACTAAAAATTAATGACCCTTCCCCACCCGCTAAACTCTGTCTCACCATCTGTACAGTTACATATTTTTCTAGTAAATTCCTTGTGTTTCAGTGTGTGTGTGTGTGTGTGTGTGTGTGTGTGTGAGAGAGAGTGTGTGTGTGTGCATCCCTTTAAACTACCCTCTTCCTCTCTACACACGTGGGTCAGTCACACACCCTTATTTTAAAACAACCAATTAGTACTATGAAATATAATTCTTAATCTTATCTATCTGCCCTCTCTCATTTACTTCTTAATCATGTTATAAAATATTTCTTCATTATCAAATTTAATTTTAATATTAATTAAATTGTCTAACCCTTTTTCTCTTTCTTTCAATATTTCTAACTCCTCTCTAAGCTTCCTTTCAACTGTGTTATTTACTACTTTTACAATTTCGTATTCTTCCAAAGGATTAACAAACTTGTGGTTGTCTTCTATGAAATGTCTTGCATATAACGAATTGGTTGTTATATTACCTTCTCCACGTTTGTGGTCAGACAACCTGCATGCGAATTTTCGTCCTGTCTCCCCTAGGTACACTTTGTTGCAGTCTTTACATTTTAATTTATAAATTCCGCTTTTCTGTAATACTGGAATTTTTTCTATATTCTTATTCCTTATCTTATCAAATACCGTTTCACATTTTTTAATAGCTATATCTACTCCATATTTATTAAAATATTTTATAATTTTTCTAGTATGTGAACCTATGTATGTCAATGACCCTGCATAATTCTTTTGTTCTGGTTCTATTTTAGCTTTTTGTATGTTGACCCTTTTCATAACTTTATCCACTATGTTGGTGCTATAATTATTATTCCTTACAATTCCCTTTATCGTTTTTAACTCCCTATCTTTTGATTCGGTCTCTTTTAAACACTTCTGAGCTCTGTAACAAAAGGAATTGATTGCCGCCATTTTATATCTGTACGGGTGGTACGACTCTCTTGGTATAATTATATCAGAATACGACTCTTTCCTAAATATCCCAAACTGTAGTTTCTCATTATCTTTAATTTCTATGTTTAAATATAAGTAATTTATTTGCTTACCTCCTATCTCTTCCTTAAATTGTAAGTTTTTATCCTTATTATTTACCTCCTTTATAAACTCATGCACTTCTTCTATGCTTCCTTCCCAAACTACTAATACATCATCAACGTATCTAGACCATAATTTCATATTGTCTTTATACTTAGTGGAAGTTATTAATTGCTTTTCAAAATCATTCATGTATATTTCAGCAAGAATAGGGGATAATGAAGACCCCATAGGTAAACCTTTTTTCTGTATATAAAACTTGTTATTAAACCTAAAATAGTTCTGATTTACACATTCTTTAATTACTTTCATCAACTGCTTTTTATACCTGTATTCTCCCATATTATTATCGTTTATTAACTTAATAACTTTATTTACTGTGATATTAGTAAACATGTCCTTAACATCCAGTGATATCAATTTTGTATTTACATTAATGCTAATATTTTCTAATTTTTCTATCAATTTTATATTATTCTCTATGTTGTATTTTGTCCCAAATTCATATTTCTCTTTCAGTACTCTGCTAACTTCCTTTGATAGTTTATAAATAGGTGCATTAATAAAAGAAACAATCGGTCTAATTGGTTTTCCTTCTTTATGTATCTTAACCTGACTTTTAAAAGTTGGTGCTGTTGGATTACTTTCCAATAAATACTTTTTCTTATTTTCTTCTATAAATGTTATCTGTTTCATCATTTGTTTTATCCTTGACTGGTACTTACTTGTATAATCATACTTTATTTCCTCGTATGGTCCTTCCCTTATAAATTCTTCCGTTTTCTTTATGTATTCTTCCTTTCTCATTAGTACCATTGTATTTCCTTTATCCGCCTTCGTAACTATAATATCATTCTTCTTTATTTTATTCTTTAGTTTAGTTACAGTTGCTTTGATTTTTTGTTCATTCTTTGAATTATACAAACTTTTCTTAAATATTTTATCTACTACATTCCCTACTTCCCACCTTATTCTTTTTTTATCATTTTCATTTCCTAGTTTTTGTATTATGCTTTCGCATTCAATAATCGTTTTTTCTTGATTTAATTCTGGTGGCGGTGCGTATTTTAAGCCTTTCGCTAACATTTCTTTTTCTTCCGTATTGAAATTTACCTCTGTAAGGTTTATTACTCTTTTTTCATAGTTATTCTTAGAGAGGTGTTCTTTTTACTTCGTTCTTTCTTATTAATTTATTTAACTTATCTACCATTTTTTTCTTTTTCTTTTCCAATTTCTTTTCTATGTACCCCAAACCAAAATTATATAATATTTCTTCTAACTCTACATACGAGTATATTCTTAATAATTCTATGTGTCTGTCATATAAATCCCTATTATATCTATTGATTAAGCCGTAGAGTGACCTTATTTCCAGTTTTATCCACAACTTCTCGCTTTGTTCTTTTACTTTTTTGGCTACATTGTTCTTATTTTTAATTTTAACTTGAGCGTACTTTGGGATGACATTATTATCCAGACATTGTTTATTAAACCATATTTTACTTAAAACCCTCTTCAATTTAACTTTTAACTTAAGATATTTAAAAACTTTACTTACCTTATTGTTGTCGTTTATTACCTCATTGTTGTTGTCCATTACCTGTAGTCGATTGGACATCTTAACAGACGTTTAATGAAGAAATTTGTGTTAGTGGTTGAAATCACAATCAGAATGATCAATATTGCACACCACTATATAAAAATTATTCCGATTAGCGCTTTCAAGTTTCACAGCTCATCGTCAGATCAGGAATAGGCAGAAAATATGTAATACCCAACCCTTCACCCCTCTCCCCCACCCTGCTCACCCACAACAAACTAAAAATTAATGACTCTTCCCCACCCCCTAAACTCTGTCTCACCATCTGTACAGTTACATATTTTTCTAGTAAATTCCTTGTGTTTCAGTGTGTGTGTGTGTGTGTGTGTGTGTGTGTGTGTGTGTGTGTGTGTGTGTGTGTGTGTGTGTGTGTGTGCATCCCTTTAAACTACCCTCTTCCTCTCCACACACGTGGGTCAGTCACACACCCTTATTTTAAAACAACCAATTAGTACTATGAAATATAATTCTTAATCTTATCTATCTGCCCTCTCTCATTTACTTCTTAATCATGTTATAAAATATTTCTTCATTATCAAATTTAATTTTAATATTAATTAAATTGTCTAACCCTTTTTCTCTTTCTTTCAATATTTCTAACTCCTCTCTAAGCTTCCTTTCATCTGTGTTATTTACTACTTTTACAATTTCGTATTCTTCCAAAGGATTAACAAACTTCTGGTTGTCTTCTATGAAATGTCTTGCATATAACGAATTGGTTGTTCTATTACCTTCTCCACGTTTGTGGTCAGACAACCTGCATGCGAATTTTCGTCCTGTCTCCCCTAGGTACACTTTGTTGCAGTCTTTACATTTTAATTTATAAATTCCGCTTTTCTGTAATACTGGAATTTTTTCTATATTCTTATTCCTTATCTTATCAAATACCGTTTCACATTTTTTAATAGCTATATCTACTCCATATTTATTAAAATATTTTATAATTTTTCTAGTATGTGAACCTATGTATGTCAATGACCCTGCATAATTCTTTTGTTCTGGTTCTATTTTAGCTTTTTGTATGTTGACCCTTTTCATAACTTTATCCAATATGTTGGTGCTATAATTATTATTCCTTATAATTCCCTTTATCGTTTTTAACTCCCTATCTTTTGATTCGGTCTCTTTTAAACACTTCTGAGCTCTGTAACAAAAGGAATTGATTGCCGCCATTTTATATCTGTACGGGTGGTACGACTCTCTTGGTATAATTATATCAGAATACGACTCTTTCCTAAATATCCCAAACTGTAGTTTCTCATTATCTTTAATTTCTATGTTTAAAAGCGCTAATCGGAATAATTTTTATATAGTGGTGTGCAATATTGATCATTCCGATTGTGATTTCAACCACTAACACAAATTTCTTCATTAAACGTCTGTTAAGATGTGCAATCGACTACAGGTAATGGACAACAACAATGAGGTAATAAACGACAACAATAAGGTAAGTAAATTTTTTAAATATCTTAAGTTAAAAGTTAAATTGAAGAGGGTTTTAAGTAAAATATGGTTTAATAAACAATGTCTGGATAATAATGTCATCCCAAAGTACGCTCAAGTTAAAATTAAAAATAAGAACAGTGTAGCCAAAAAAGTAAAAGAACAAAGCGAGAAGTTGTGGATAAAACTGGAAATAAGGTCACTCTACGGCTTAATCAATAGATATAATAGGGAATTATATGACAGACACATAGAATTATTAAGAATATACTCGTATGTAGAGTTAGAAGAAATATTATATAATTTTGGTTTGGGGCACATAGAAAAGAAATTGGAAAATAAAAATAAAAAAATGGTAGGTATGTTAAATAAATTAATAAGAAAGAACGAAGTAAAAAAGGAACACCTCTCTAAGAATAACTATGAAAAAAGTGTAATAAACCTTACAGAGGTAAATTTCAATACGGAAGAAAAAGAAATGTTAGCGAAAGGCTTAAAATACGCACCGCCACCAGAATTAAATCAAGAAAAAACGATTATTGAATGCGAAAGCATAATACAAAAACTAGGAAATGAAAATGATAAAAAAAGAATAAGGTGGGAAGTAGGGAATGTAGTAGATTAAATATTTAAGAAAAGTTTGTATAATTCAAAGAATGAACAAAAAATCAAAGCAACTGTAACTAAACTAAAGAATAAAATAAAGAAGAATGATATTATAGTTACGAAGGCGGATAAAGGAAATACAATGGTACTAATGAGAAAGGAAGAATACATAAAGAAAACGGAAGAATTTATAAGGGAAGGACCATACGAGGAAATAAAGTATGATTATACAAGTAAGTACCAGTCAAGGATAAAACAAATGATGAAACAGATAACATTTATAGAAGAAAATAAGAAAAAGTATTTATTGGAAAGTAATCCAACAGCACCAACTTTTAAAAGTCAGGTTAAGATACATAAAGAAGGAAAACCAATTAGACCGATTGTTTCTTTTATTAATGCACCTATTTATAAACTATCAAAGGAAGTTAGCAGAGTACTGAAAGAGAAATATGAATTTGGGACAAAATACAACATAGAGAATAATATAAAATTGATAGAAAAATTAGAAAATATTAGCATTAATGTAAATACAAAATTGATATCACTGGATGTTAAGGACATGTTTACTAATATCACAGTAAATAAAGTTATTAAGTTAATAAACGATAATAATATGGGAGAATACAGGTATAAAAAGCAGTTGATGAAAGTAATTAAAGAATGTGTAAATCAGAACTATTTTAGGTTTAATAACAAGTTTTATATACAGAAAAAAGGTTTACCTATGGGGTCTTCATTATCCCCTATTCTTGCTGAAATATACATGAATGATTTTGAAAAGCAATTAATAACTTCCACTAAGTATAAAGACAATATGAAATTATGGTCTAGATACGTTGATGATGTATTAGTAGTTTGGGAAGGAAGCATAGAAGAAGTGCATGAGTTTATAAAGGAGGTAAATAATAAGGATAAAAACTTACAATTTAAGGAAGAGATAGGAGGTAAGCAAATAAATTACTTAGATTTAAACATAGAAATTAAAGATAATGAGAAACTACAGTTTGGGATATTTAGGAAAGAGTCGTATTCTGATATAATTATACCAAGAGAGTCGTACCACCCGTACAGATATAAAATGGCGGCAATCAATTCCTTTTGTTACAGAGCTCAGAAGTGTTTAAAAGAGACCGAATCAAAAGATAGGGAGTTAAAAACGATAAAGGGAATTGTAAGGAATAATAATTATAGCACCAACATAGTGGATAAACTTATGAAAAGGGTCAACATACAAAAAGCTAAAATAGAACCAGAACAAAAGAATTATGCAGGGTCATTGACATACATAGGTTCACATACTAGAAAAATTATAAAATGTTTTAATAAATATGAAGTAGATATAGCTATTAAAAAATGTGAAACGGTATTTGATAAGATAAGGAATAAGAATATAGAAAAAATTCCAGTATTACAGAAAAGCGAAATTTATAAATTAAAATGTAAAGACTGCAACAAAGTGTACCTAGGGGAGACAGGACGAAAATTCGCATGCAGGTTGTCTGACCACAAACGTGGAGAAAGTAATAGAACAACCAATTCGTTATATGCAAGACATTTCATAGAAGACAACCACAAGTTTGTTAATCCTTTGGAAGAATACGAAATTGTAAAAGTAGTAAATAACACAGTCGAAAGGAAGCTTAGAGAGGAGTTAGAAATATTGAAAGAAAGAGAAAAAGGGTTAGACAATTTAATTAATATTAAAATTAAATTTGATAATGAAGAAATATTTTATAACATGATTAAGAAGTAAATGAGAGAGGGCAGATAGATAAGATTAAGAATTATATTTCATAGTACTAATTGGTTGTATTAAAATAAGGGTGTGTGACTGACCCACGTGTGTGGAGAGGAAGAGGGTAGTTTAAAGGGATGCACACACACACACACACACACACACACACACACACACACACACACACACACACACACTGAAACACAAGGAATTTACTAGAAAAATATGTAACTGTACAGATGGTGAGACAGAGTTTAGGGGGTGGGGAAGGGTCATTAATTTTTAGTTTGTTGTGGGTGAGCAGGGTGGGGGAGAGGGGTGAAGGGTTGGGTATTACATATTTTCTGCCTATTCCTGATCTGACGATGAGCTGTGAAACTTGAAAGCGCTAATCGGAATAATTTTTATATAGTGGTGTGCAATATTGATCATTCTGATTGTGATTTCAACCACTAACACAAATTTCTTCATTAAACGTCTGTTAAGATGTCCAATCGACTACAGGTAATGGACAACAACAATGAGGTAATAAACGACAACAATAAGGTAAGTAAAGTTTTTAAATATCTTAAGTTAAAAGTTAAATTGAAGAGGGTTTTAAGTAAAATATGGTTTAATAAACAATGTCTGGATAATAATGTCATCCCAAAGTACGCTCAAGTTAAAATTAAAAATAAGAACAGTGTAGCCAAAAAAGTAAAAGAACAAAGCGAGAAGTTGTGGATAAAACTGGAAATAAGGTCACTCTACGGCTTAATCAATAGATATAATAGGGAATTATATGACAGACACATAGAATTATTAAGAATATACTCGTATGTAGAGTTAGAAGAAATATTATATAATTTTGGTTTGGGGTACATAGAAAAGAAATTGGAAAAGAAAAAGAAAAAAATGGTAGATAAGTTAAATAAATTAATAAGAAAGAACGAAGTAAAAAGAACACCTCTCTAAGAATAACTATGAAAAAAGAGTAATAAACCTTACAGAGGTAAATTTCAATACGGAAGAAAAAGAAATGTTAGCGAAAGGCTTAAAATACGCACCGCCACCAGAATTAAATCAAGAAAAAACGATTATTGAATGCGAAAGCATAATACAAAAACTAGGAAATGAAAATGATAAAAAAAGAATAAGGTGGGAAGTAGGGAATGTAGTAGATAAAATATTTAAGAAAAGTTTGTATAATTCATAGAATGAACAAAAAATCAAAGCAACTGTAACTAAACTAAAGAATAAAATAAAGAAGAATGATATTATAGTTACGAAGGCGGATAAAGGAAATACAATGGTACTAATGAGAAAGGAAGAATACATAAAGAAAACGGAAGAATTTATAAGGGAAGGACCATACGAGGAAATAAAGTATGATTATATAAGTAAGTACCAGTCAAGGATAAAACAAATGATGAAACAGATAACATTTATAGAAGAAAATAAGAAAAAGTATTTATTGGAAAGTAATCCAACAGCACCAACTTTTAAAAGTCAGGTTAAGATACATAAAGAAGGAAAACCAATTAGACCGATTGTTTCTTTTATTAATGCACCTATTTATAAACTATCAAAGGAAGTTAGCAGAGTACTGAAAGAGAAATATGAATTTGGGACAAAATACAACATAGAAAATAATATAAAATTGATAGAAAAATTAGAAAATATTAGCATTAATGTAAATACAAAATTGATATCACTGGATGTTAAGGACATGTTTACTAATATCACAGTAAATAAAATTATTAAGTTAATAAACGATAATAATATGGGAGAATACAGGTATAAAAAGCAGTTGATGAAAGTAATTAAAGAATGTGTAAATCAGAACTATTTTAGGTTTAATAACAAGTTTTATATACAGAAAAAAGGTTTACCTATGGGGTCTTCATTATCCCCTATTCTTGCTGAAATATACATGAATGATTTTGAAAAGCAATTAATAACTTCCACTAAGTATAAATACAATATGAAATTATGGTCTAGATACGTTGATGATGTATTAGTAGTTTGGGAAGGAAGCATAGAAGAAGTGCATGAGTTTATAAAGGAGGTAAATAATAAGGATAAAAACTTACAATTTAAGGAAGAGATAGGAGGTAAGCAAATAAATTACTTAGATTTAAACATAGAAATTAAAGATAATGAGAAACTACAGTTTGGGATATTTAGGAAAGAGTCGTATTCTGATATAATTATACCAAGAGAGTCGTACCACCCGTACAGATATAAAATGGCGGCAATCAATTCCTTTTGTTACAGAGCTCAGAAGTGTTTAAAAGAGACCGAATCAAAAGATAGGGAGTTAAAAACGATAAAGGGAATTGTAAGGAATAATAATTATAGCACCAACATAGTGGATAAAGTTATGAAAAGGGTCAACATACAAAAAGCTAAAATAGAACCTGATTAGTCCCGGTCCAAGTGGACCGAAACTGTTGAATAAAATAATGTTCCACAAGCGTGGACAGGAAGTGTTAGTTAATTGGGCCCGAGTGGGCTAAATGTATTCTTCTTGGTTTAAATATTCTGCTGGCTGGTCTTCCATAGTGATTGAGATAATGTGTAAATGAATTATTCTGAATTAAGAAATAACGAGAAATGGACTGTATACGAATAAGTTTAATATTTAAATAATCACATTACAGATGTAAATTTGAATGAGGCTGGCTAATACTGCATGTTGCAAGTTAATACGAATTTAGTTAAACATGAAGAGAGCCTAGTCGGCCATAACCGAGAATAAGAAGTTAATTATGGCGCTAGTTGGCCATAAGCGAGAATAAGAAGGCCTAAAGCCTACATTTAATGTCGACACTAATTGGCAGAGAAGAGTTCGGCGAACCGAACGCCGAGAAAACTGAATGTGCACTGTGCAAAGTTCAACCACGCAAAAATTGATGCGCGATATAAATCAGATTAGCTAACCTAGAAAATAAAATCATTGCGCTACCGTCCATAAGCTGCCCGTCAAAAATCAAAAAGATTTTTTAATACACATTTTAATAAATTATAATACATTTACAATTTGATTTAAAGAGTACGGTTGTTATTAACCATGATTAGCTTCAAGGCCAAGTTGAACCTTGAGTTGAGATTAGATAACGGCAGTCTGCCGCTAGTTTAGAGATAAGCATGCAGATAGGCGACTGTAGGCCAAGGTCGGCGAACAGCTGTTTCATATACGAATAAGTCTGGTTAACAATATTTCTGGCACAAGTGTGCAGTATGTAACATTACAGAACATGAAAGAAAATACATAATTATACAATGTTTAATACATGAACGGAGGTTCATCATGAACAAAATTGTTGTTGAACATGTTGCAGTTGCATGTTCTATTGTATATTCAGCAGTGCGGCATGTAATGACCTAGACATGCTATTCCTGAAGTTTCAGGAATTTACAATATGTAACAATATATGAGCAAGCTAGATGCTGAATGCAGCCCAGCTATGACATGTATGCCATAGTTTTAAATAAAGAATTGTGCATGCTTACTTACAAAAATGAATAAATATATATATATATATATATTTATATGAATAAATTAGACGTGGCAATTACATACGGCAGACGCTTACAATCGTTTTACATGGACACAATTTATGTGAAACAATACCAATAATTTGAATAATTACAAGATAAATAAAATAATTACTAGATAATGATTGCAATGTCAAATATCAATACAATAGTGAAATTACAGAGACAATTTAACAATTTAAGACATTCACAAAATAGTACATATTTATCAGCAACAATATAAAGAAATGAATGCATGGTTACTTAACGGCAAACATGCGAGTATTATGTAATAACATTTCATAAATAAGACTACCAAAAAACATGCAATATACCCCACAACATCAAATGAAAATGTGTAAGACATAGTATGCCCCATAAATTAACATACAATACAAATATTAAGATACCACAGAACTGTGATAATTAGAAGCGTGCCACGACGCAAAATTGACAAAAATGTTGTGACAATTCATCACAATTATGTTGACCAAATGGTCGTAATAAATAATAAGCCAATGGCTGAATAAGGTAGCATTGTGCTATAATCATAATGTCAAATCTCGTCTCGCGCTGGCAACAGACATAATTTATGTATTGGTCTCCGCAAAACACCCGTAGGCGTGCGAATTTCTACGACGCGAACCAAGTTATCTGGGCCGGGAAATGTGGCGATGATCACGCCAAATTTCCAGGCTAATGGAGGCAAGTTATCCTCTATAATCAAAGCTAAGTCACCAATGGAAACATTATCTTTGGCAAACTTCCACTTGTGACGCTGTTGCAGCTGGTGCAAATAATCGCGAGACCACGCCTTCCAAATGTCCCGGACAAACCTCTGAATCAGCTGCCAACGACCAAGACGAGAAACAGGAACGTGAGAAAGGTCAGGGTCAGGAATCGCAGTTAGGGGCGCGCAAATCAAAAAATGGCCAGGTGTAAGTGGCACCGGGTCGTTAACATCCGAGGAAATAGCAAATAAGGGTCGAGAGTTCAGACATGCCTCTATCTGAGACAAAACGGTCGTGAACTCTTCGAAGTTTAATATAGATTTGCCTACCACGCGCCGCAGATGAAATTTCAAACTCTTTATGCCGCTCTCCCAAAGGCCACCGAAGTGAGGTGAGGAGGGCGGAATAAATGACCATGATATCCCCTGAGAGGATGTGAATGACCTAATCGAGGTGATGGCACTCTTGTTGCGCCAAAAGTTGTAAATGTCATGTAGGATGGTGCGTGCCTTCCTGAAGTTCGTGCCGTTGTCGGAGTACAGCTGACTAGGTATACCCCGACGTGCCATAAAACGACGTAAAGCAGCTATAAATGCGCTTGCAGTAAGGTCAGACACCAATTCCAGGTGAATAGCCCTAGTTGCTAAGCAAACAAACAGAGATACGTAAGCCTTAGTAAAGGTTCTAGACTTCTGCCCGCCATGACGAATCATGAAGGGACCACCATAGTCAACCGCGCAAAATAGAAACGGCCTTGAAGGAGTGACTCTAGGGGATGGCAAAATGCCAAGTCTCTGGACCTGCTGTGTGGTACTAAACCTGATACACTTGAGACACTTACGAATAATGGAACGGATGACTAGCCGGGCATTGACAATCCACCAACGTTGACGCAGTGAATGATGCACGAGCTGAGCACCAGCGTGAAGTAAACGAATGTGTTCACGTTCGATGATAAGGCGTGTAATATGCGCCGAAGGGGGTAATACGATAGGATGTTTCGAATCGTAGGGTAATTGGGAATGCTGCAAACGTCCGCCCACGCGTATCACTCCAGAAGTGTCAAGAAACGGGTCGAGAGAAGCCAACTTGCTCCTAATGGAAACAGAAGATCCGTTCCGAAGACAACTAATTTCGGTTGCGAAGTGGATCGACTGAGATTGTTTTATGAAGAAATTGAGAGATTGATGAATTTCTACAGGGGTCAGATCGCCCGAAAGTTTGTCCGCACATGGGTGCCTAATATTTCTGATGAAACGAAAACAGTAAGCATATACACGTGTCAGCCGGTGCAACGAGGAAAAGTCCAACGATAAGTCAACAGCCAGGGTAGACATTAGTGACTGGTTGTGTGCAGTTTTCTCTTCCGCGGTGACCTCTGAAGACGATGGAGTGGCCGGTACGAAGGATGGGACAGGATTAGAATCTGACGATTGAGACAGACAGCCAGGACCGTGCCACCAAAGCGAGCAATCGCGCAAAACGTCAGGGAAACACCCCCTAGATATAATATCAGCAGGATTGCGTCGCGAATCAATGTGATGCCAGGTATAAGCTTGCGTGCGACGCTGAATTTCAGCAACCCGATTAGCGACGTATGTCTTCCAACGCGTAGACTGCGCATGAATCCAGAAAAGAGCCACCATAGAATCAGAATACAAATGTACACCATCAATAAACGAATGAAGAGCAGGAATAACCTTGGATACAAGTCGCGATAATAACAAACAAGCGCAGAGCTCGATGCGAGGTAATGACACTTGGCGTAGGGGAGCCACGCGAGATCTGGAACACAGGAGACGACAGGAAGCAGTAGAATCCTGATAAATGACTCGAATATATATACAACAGCCGAACCCTTTCTCCGAGGCATCCGAAAACCCATGCAACTGAACCGTAACCGCCTCACGGTTGAAACGAATAGATCGCGGGACTATTATTTTACCAATCAAACTCAATTTGTTACACAAAGAATGCCAATCCGAAAGTGACTGACCGGAAATCGGTTCATCCCAACCAAGCTTACAAAGCCAAAGTCGCTGCATAAAGTGTTTATACAAAAAGACAACTGGTCCGATTAAACCCAGCGGATCATATATTCCGGCGATAATTGAGAGAATCTTTCTCTTGGATATGCTATGATCGACCGGAGATAGTTTGACATCAAACAAAAATGAATCGGCAGTGTTGTTCCAAAGAATGCCCAGGGTACGCACGTTGTCCTGTTTATTTAGGGGTCGTGAAAAGTTGTGATGATTTGCGACCGCTGTGGGTTCATTTGATGCCCATTTGTGCAACGTGAAACCATATTGAGCAAGTAACGCACCTAGGTCAGATTTCAGCTTGGTTAGATCGGGGATAGTGTCCGAACCGGTAAGTAGATCGTCGACATAAAAATCGTTAGTTATGGCTAAAGCCGCTTGAGGAAAGGAAGTTTGATTGTCTCTAGCAATTTGTAGAAGGCACCGAGTGGCCAAAAAAGAGGCGCTAGCCGTGCCGTAGGTTACTGTTTGCAGAGCGAAATGCTTAAGTGGTTCGAGGGGAGAGTCACGCCACAAAATGCGTTGATAGTGACAATCTCCTTCAGCTACGCGAATCTGACGATACATTTTCTCGATGTCGGCAATCAGGACATACTTATGTATGCGAAAACGCAACAGAATAGAGAAGAGATCCTGCTGAACATTGGGACCTACTAATAATATGTCATTTAACGAAAGACCATTAGTAGTCTTGGACGAACCATCAAAAACAACGCGCAGTTTTGTGGTCAAGCTAGAATGTTTAAACACTGCATGGTGAGGCAAGTAGTAAATATTTGACGCTCCTGAATTGATAGCGCCATGATCGATGAGTGTCATGTGCCCAAGATCCATATATTCCCTGATAAAGTCCGCGTAGTCGCGAGCGAGCTTGGGATCGCGCCTGAATCGACGCTCCAAACTTAAAAATCTTGATTCGGCACTTGTGTACGATTCCCCCAAGTGGGGATTATCAGATTTGAATGGGAGCGACACTATAAATCTACCCTCGTGGTTGCGCTGAGTAGAGCACACAAAATGCTCTTCGCAAGCCGACTCGCCGTCAGGGGTATCGCCAGGGATTGTTTCTGCCTCCCAAAATCTCTCGAGAGATTGTAGAATTTGACTGTCCTCGTTCCTTGCCAGGAACGAAACCGCAGGACCCTGGGTGTGGCAGTGTTTGGGCAGATTGCCGGCCAGAATGTAACCCAGTTTTGTTTCCTGAATGATAGGGAAGTTGTGTCCGCGTGTGTATTTATTGGCTAATATTAAATCCAGATAAAATTGTGCCCCTAATAGTATGTCGATCTGTGAAGATATATTAAAATCTGGGTCGGCGAGAAAAATTTTATTTGGAATGTGAAACCGGTTGATGTCAAACGAGATTGAAGGTAGATTATGAGTTAAGTTAGATAGGACGGCACATTTGGCCTCAAAACTATGTCTCTGATAGCGAGAAATAATACGCATGGAAACAATGTCAGTAGCGCAACACGCTGTGTTGTTTATTCCTGTAATTGGAATATTAGATCGGGTTAGTTTAAGGTGCAACCTTTTCGCAAATGATTTCGTACAAAAATTGATCTGGGACCCGGCATCTAGGAGTGCCCGAGCTTTATGCCTATTGCCAGCCTGATCAACGACAAATACAACCGCTGTGGATAGAAGAATATTGTTTTTACACTGTAATTTAAATGAACAATAATTGCTGCTGGCAGCTGGTGATTGTGGCACGTAATTAGCGTGCAGCAAGGTGTGATGACCCTTTGAACAAATTTTACAGACTCGTTTACTTTTACAATTTGTTATCAAATGACCTGCTCTAAGGCTGTTAATACAGCATTTATGATTTGCAACCAATTGCCCCCGCTCAGCGGCACTTAATGTACGAAAATTGTTACACATGTAAAGCGGGTGGTCAGATTTACAACACACGCACAAATGCCTTGCCGCTGCGTGATAATTTTTAAAGGTATTGCTGCCAGCAGTATTTCTTAAGCTATATTTCTCAAATTTATTGTTTGGTTTTACGCTAGGTTTGTTGAATTGCTGTCCGGATTCAATTGGCATTGTATTTTCTAAAAGCTGTCGGCGCAAGTTTAAAAAATGCGTAAAGTCTTGAAAACTGGGCAAGTTGTCAGGGTCTATTGACTCCTTCCACAGTTTTAAAGTAATAGGGTCAAGTTTAGTGGAGAGCAACTGTATGGTTATAAAACGCAAATGTATTTACGGACAGCTTCATTGCCGCCAGTGAATTAACGGAAGACGTTATTGCATTCGTAAACTCCGCCAAGCTTTGGACTGAGTCCTTTATTGTGGACTTAACCTGAAGTAGGTTTTGTACGTAATATTTGGCTAATTTAAATGGATTATTATACCTCTCGGACAGCAAGTTCAACGCTATTACATAATTTTCTTGACAAATGGGTAATGATTTAATTAAGTCTAATGGTTCACACTTCACCGAGGAATGCAAATAATGCAGTTTCTGTACTGGTGTTAAGTCGGATCTTGAATGCACTAGATCATTGAAAATTGAATAGAAGTGTTGCCACTCAAGTATGTTGCCTGAGAAGCAGGGCAAACTTATCGGCTTTAAATGCATAGGCGTCGATAGTACAGGAGGCACTGTCTGAGTATTAAAAGTGTCAAGAAGTTGTAAAATGTTTGCCTCAGTTGAGTATATCATTTCCTCAACCTCGACTCGGTCTGCCTGAGCAGCGCTCGTATCCTTACTGATAAGTTCTATCTCAGACTGTACCTCGTCGTACTTCGAGGCCAAGCTCTTAAGACTTTCTAATCTTACAGTCAAAAAATGTTTTGTGCTTAAATGAATGTCAAACGAATTTACCGCGGATTGTATCCGCACTATCGCGGATTTCAATCCGCCTCTCTTTCTGGTCAGCACCTTGAGGCCTTCTTCAGACATTTTTTACGCACCTTTTTACTGTTGCTGATGGTACCTGGTTGGCGACGTCCCACAGCGTCGGCTCCTTGGTGACGATGGTGAACAGCTGGCAGAGATGACCACTTTGAAGCACTGCAGCCGGCAGGAACTTGTTATTGCGTTGTCCGAAGATGACGGACGAAATGGCAACGCAAATCACGCCACGGTCGCATTAGCTGACGTGCTAATTCGCCCGTGATGGCCAGAAACAGATGTAAAGATATTAAGTGGAAATCCAGGTCCGGAGTGACCAAAAAAATGATTAGTCCCGGTCCAAGTGGACCGAAACTGTTGAATAAAATAATGTTCCACAAGCGTGGACAGGAAGTGTTAGTTAATTGGGCCCGAGTGGGCTAAATGTATTCTTCTTGGTTTAAATATTCTGCTGGCTGGTCTTCCATAGTGATTGAGATAATGTGTAAATGAATTATTCTGAATTAAGAAATAACGAGAAATGGACTGTATACGAATAAGTTTAATATTTAAATAATCACATTACAGATGTAAATTTGAATGAGGCTGGCTAATACTGCATGTTGCAAGTTAATACGAATTTAGTTAAACATGAAGAGAGCCTAGTCGGCCATAACCGAGAATAAGAAGTTAATTATGGCGCTAGTTGGCCATAAGCGAGAATAAGAAGGCCTAAAGCCTACATTTAATGTCGACACTAATTGACAGAGAAGAGTTCGGCGAACCGAACGCCGAGAAAACTGAATGTGCACTGTGCAAAGTTCAACCACGCAAAAATTGATGCGCGATATAAATCAGATTAGCCAACCTAGAAAATAAAATCATTGCGCTACCGTCCAGAACCAGAACAAAAGAATTATGCAGGGTCATTGACATACATAGGTTCACATACTAGAAAAATTATAAAATGTTTTAATAAATATGGAGTAGATATAGCTATTAAAAAATGTGAAACGGTATTTGATAAGATAAGGAATAAGAATATAGAAAAAATTCCAGTATTACAGAAAAGCGGAATTTATAAATTAAAATGTAAAGACTGCAACAAAGTGTACCTAGAGGAGACAGGACGAAAATTCGCATGCAGGTTGTTTGACCACAAACGTGGAGAAGGTAATAGAACAACCAATTCGTTATATGCAAGACATTTCATAGAAGACAACCACAAGTTTGTTAATCCTTTGGAAGAATACGAAATTGTAAAAGTAGTAAATAACACAGTTGAAAGGAAGCTTAGAGAGGAGTTAGAAATATTGAAAGAAAGAGAAAAAGGGTTAGACAATTTAATTAATATTAAAATTAAATTTGATAATGAAGAAATATTTTATAACATGATTAAGAAATAAATGAGAGAGGGCAGATAGATAAGATTAAGAATTATATTTCATAGTACTAATTGGTTGTTTTAATATAAGGGTGTGTGACTGACCCACGTGTGTGGAGAGGAAGAGGGTAGTTTAAAGGGATGCACACACACACACACACACACACACTGAAACACAAGGAATTTACTAGAAAAATATGTAACTGTACAGATGGTGAGACAGAGTTTAGGGGGTGGGGAAGGGTCATTAATTTTTAGTTTGTTGTGGGTGAGCAGGGTGGGGGAGAGGGGTGAAGGGTTGGGTATTACATATTTTCTGCCTATTCCTGATCTGACGATGAGCTGTGAAGCTTGAAAGCGCTAATCGGAATAATTTTTATATAGTGGTGTGCAATATTGATCATTCTGATAAAGACGAAAAGTCTGTTTATGGACCGTTCCTCTGTAAACATGTGCAGTTACACTGACGAGAGATCCACAGGAAGCAAATCACTGTCCACGCTGGACACCTTTTCGGCTTGCAAGCGTTGTGTTGGTGTGGCTTTTGGTACTTTACATTTAAAAAGCGTGCAAACATAAGAAAATAAAATGGAAACGTAAACAATTCATAATTGAGATATGCTTGCCTGCCACGAACTATATATTTTCTCTCATACATGATTTAAATTAAAACGAAAAATATAGAATTTTGTTAAAGTGAAATGAAGTGTTTCCATAGAAACTACTTCTTTGTTGTCAATAACGTAGTACACATATAAAACTTATAAAAATTTACTTCCTCCATCATCAACTACCATTTTATTTTATAAAAAAAATTACCCCCTCCCCCATTCAACTACCCTTTTCATTTATAGATATTTCATCTACCTTCCTACATTTGATTATTATGATCTTATTTTCAGGATAATTTATTTATCAAAATTAAGCACTTTACTCTTGTTGAAACGTAAAACATTGCAGGTAAACTACCCCTTTCCCTTAACCGATCTTCACCAAAAACAATAGGCCTTGAGTGTTCTACAATTCAGGACTGTGTGCAAAACATTATTTGATTCTGTTTGAATTTGCGGCTGTTATCGTTTGCCATAGAAAAAATTCTACACACAAACACACACACAGACACTTTTGGAAAAATGACTTTTTTCATGTTTTGATAGTAGTACAAACAGAATCTGCCGTTACCTCGAACACGATTTTTTCCGCCATGATATACTTACATTACCTTATGGTACATGGAAGTAAAATATCGGTATGGAGAACCATACATGACTTCCATGTTCTAAGATTTATATTTAAAATCATATTCGAAATGAAATATTTCCATAGAAACTACGTCTTTCTACTTATTGCTTCAGCATTAAACACAGTACCGTGGTCACTAATGTATACCAGCTCACTTTTTCGCACTCGATTTTCACTGATGATGGCAGTCGATGCCACTGCCAAAAAGTCTGGTTTTGCAGAAAACATTGGACTACGGCTAAACAGCCCGGGAAGCAATTTTAACAAAAAACTACTTCTCTGTTGCCGATAACGTAGTACACATATAAAAAATTCTCCCCTCCACCTTCAACTATAATTTTTAAAAATAGAAAATTACCCCCACCCCGTTCACCTAACCTCTTCATTTATAGATATTTCATCTACGTTTCTACAGTGGATTATTATGAGCTTCTTATCAGGATACGTTATTTATAAAAATTAAGTACTTTACTCTTGTTAAATCATAAAATGTTTCAGGTAAACTACCCCTTTCTCTTAACCGATCTTCTCCAAAATCAACAGACCTTCAGTCCACTACAATTTAGGGATGCATGCAAAAAATATTTGATTGTGTTTGAATGTGCGGCAGTTATCGTTCGTCATGCAAACATTTCTCTTGTTACAGCATAAAACGTTGCTGGTAAACTACCCTTTTCCCTTAACCGATCTTAACCAAAATCAACAGACCTTGAGCTCTCTACACCTCAGGAAAGTGTGCAAAAAGTTATTTGATTCTCTTTGAATTTTCGGCAGTTATCGTTCGTCATAAAAAAAATTACCCTTTTTAAAACATAAAACGTTGCCGATAAACTACCCCTTTCCCTTAACCGATCTTCACCAACACCAAGAGGTATTGAGAACTCTACAATTTAGGGCTGTATGCAAATAATCATTTGATTCTGTTTGAATTTGCGGCTGTTATCGTTTGCCATAGAAAAAAATTACGCTTGATAAAAAACCGCTGCCGGTAAACTACCCCTTTCCATTAACCGATCTTCACCAAAAACAAAAGGTCTTGAGTACTCTGCAAATCAGGGCTGTATGCAAAAAATTATTTGATTCTGTTTGAATTTGCGGCTGTTATCGTTTGCCATAGAAAATACCTTTGTTAAAACATAAAATGTTGCCGGTAAACTACCCCTTTCCCTTAACCGATCTTCACCAAAAACAACAGGGCTTGAGAACTCTACAATTTAGGGCTGTATGCAAATAATCATTTGATTCTGTTTGAATTTGCGGCTGTTATCGTTTGCCAAAGAAAATACCCTTGTTAAAACATAAAACGTTGCTGGTAAACTACCCCTTTCCCTTAACCGATCTTCAACAAAATCAAAAGACCTTTAGTTCTGTATAGCTCAGAAAGGTGTGCAGAAAAGTAGTTGATTCTGTTTTAATGTACGGCAGTTATCGTTCCTCATATAAAAATTACCCTTGTTAAAACATAAACTGTTGAAGGTAAACTACCCCTTCCCCTTCACCGATCTTCACCAACACCAAGAGGTATTGAGAACTCTACAATTTAGGGCTGTATGCAAATAATCATTTGATGTTGTTTGAATTTGCGGCTGTTATCGTTTGCCATAGAAAAAAATTACGATTGATAAAAAACCGCTGCCGGTAAACTACCCCTTTCCCTTAACCGATCTTCACCAAATACAAAAGGTCTTGAGTACTCTGCAAATCAGGGCAGTATGCAAAAAATTATTTGATTCTGTTTGAATTTGCGGCTGTTATCGTTTGCCATAGAAAATACCTTTGTTAAAACATAAAATGTTGCCAGTAAACTACCCCTTTCCCTTAACCGATCTTCACCAAAAACAACAGGTCTTGAGAACACTACAATTCAGGGCTGTATGCAAAACGTTATTTGATTCTGTTTGAATTTTCGGCTATTATCCCTTGATAAAAATTGCTCAAACTAATAAAATTTACAATCAAATTAATACAAATTTAGACGCAAAACGCAGGGGGCCTGCCAAACAGGAATCGGCCTTGATAGGGTATGACTATCCATCTCCCTTCACAGGGTGCCCACCCATACGAACATGTGTGAGTATAATATGTTTTTGATGTGCTTTTAACAATTAACGACCTCGACTAAGCAATTTTATGTTTACCATAGAAAATATCAGTATGAAGAACCATACATGACTTCCATATTCTAAGATTTATATTTAAAATCATTTTCGAAATGAAATATTACCGTAGAAACTACTTCTTTCTACTTACTGCTTCAGCCTTAACCACAGTACTGTGGTCACTAACATATACCACCTCACGTTATCGCACTCGATTTTCACTGATGATGGAAGTCGATGGCATTGCCGAAACATCTGGTTTTGTAGAAAACATTGGACTACGGCCAAATATCCCGGGAAGGAATTTTAACAAAAACTACTTCTTTGTTGCCGATAATGTTGTACACATATATATAAAAAATATGCATAAAATTAATGACTTGTATAAGTTAATGATTGATCTCCATTAAGTAGTGCTCAAGTTTCCAAAGTTTTAATATTATGATGTCCGTAATTAAAACATCAGAGCAGATTTAGTGTGTATGAGGGTACACCGTGGACAAAAGTTTTCAACATTTCCTATTGAGCGTTGCTTAGAATAAAGCTGCGAATCTACAGTGTACGTTTCACAGAACAAACACGCGGAAAAGAAGGAGCGCTCCGAAGTCACTCATGGACCCTCAGCATCTTGCAGAGGGTTCATTCCCTAAAGACGAAAAGTCTGTCTATGAATCGTTCCTCTGTAAACACGTGCAGTTACACTGCCCAGAGATCCACAGGAAGCAAATCGCTATCCACGCTGGACACTTTTTCGGCTTGCATGCGTTATGTTGGTATGGGTTTGGCACTTTCCATTTAAAAACCGTGCAAATGTAAGAAAATAAACATGAATGAGGCCAGAAATAACGCGAATTGAGTGTGTGTGTGTGTGTGTGTTCCCTGCCTTTTTATTGCGGTAGTCATAATAATAAAATGGAAACGTAAACAGTACATAACTGAGATATGCTTGCCTGTCAAGCACGATATATTTTCTCTTATACATAATTTACATTAAAATTAAAAAATTATAATTTTATTGCCTGGCAACAAAATTATTTTATTTTTAACAATTACCATTGTTTGAAAAAGTTTAAATGAATTTTCAAGTACTTTACTCTTGATAAAACGTAAAAGGTTGCAGATAAACTATCCCTTCCCCTTAACCGATCTTCTCCAAAATCAAAAGACCTTGCGTCCTCTACAATTCAGTGACGTATGCCAAAAATTATTTGATTCTGTTTGAATATGCGGCAGTTATCGTTCGTCATAAAAAATTACCCTTGATAAAAACGTTGCAGGTAAACTAACCCTTCCCCTTAACTGATCTTCACCAAAAACAATAGGCCTTGAGTACTCTACAAATCACGGCAGTATGCAAAAAAATTATTTGATTCTGTTTGAATTTGCGGCTGTTATCGTTTGCCATAGAAAATACCCTTGATAAAAAAACGCTGCTGGTAAACTACCCCTTTTCCTTAACCGATCTTCACAAAAAAAAATAGATCTTGAGAACTCTGCAATTTAGGGCTGTATGCAAATAATCTTTTGATTCTGTTTGAATTTTCGGCTGTTATCGTTTGCCATAGAAAATACCCTTGTTAAAACATAAAACGTTGCTGGTAAACTACCCCTTCCCCTTCACCGATCTTCACCAAAAACAGTAGGTCTTGAGAACTCCATAATTCAGGGCTGTATGCGAAACATTCTTTGATTCTGTTTGAATTTGCGGCTGTTATCGTTTGCCATAGAAAAAAATTACGATTGATAAAAAACCGCTGCCGATAAACTACCCCTTTCCCTTAACCGATCTTCACCAAATACAAAAGGTCTTGAGTACTCTGCAAATCAGGGCAGTATGCAAAAAATTATTTGATTCTGTTTGAATTTGCGGCTGTTATCGTTTGCCATAGAAAATACCTTTGTTAAAACATAAAATGTTGCCAGTAAACTACCCCTTTCCCTTAACCGATCTTCACCAAAAACAACAGGTCTTGAGAACACTACAATTCAGGGCTGTACGCAAAACGTTATTTGATTCTGTTTGAATTTTCGGCTATTATCCCTTGATAAAAATTGCTCAAACTAATAAAATTTACAATCAAATTAATACAAATTTAGACGCAAAACGCAGGGGGCCTGCCAAACAGGAATCGGCCTTGATAGGGTATGACTATCCATCTCCCTTCACAGGGTGCCCACCCATACGAACATGTGTGAGTATAATATGTTTTTGATGTGCTTTTAAAAATTAACGACCTCGACTAAGCAATTTTATGTTTACCATAGAAAATATCAGTATGAAGAACCATACATGACTTCCATATTCTAAGATTTATATTTAAAATCATTTTCGAAATGAAATATTACCGTAGAAACTACTTCTTTCTACTTACTGCTTCAGCCTTAACCACAGTACTGTGGTCACTAACATATACCACCTCACGTTATCGCACTCGATTTTCACTGATGATGGAAGTCGATGGCATTGCCGAAACATCTGGTTTTGTAGAAAACATTGGACTACGGCCAAATATCCCGGGAAGGAATTTTAACAAAAACTACTTCTTTGTTGCCGATAATGTTGTACACATATATATAAAAAATATGCATAAAATTAATGGCTTGTATAAGTTAATGATTGATCTCCATTAAGTAGTGCTCAAGTTTCCAAAGTTTTAATATTATGATGTCCGTAATTAAAACATCAGAGCAGGTTTAGTGTGTATGAGGGTACACCGTGGACAAAAATTTTCAACATTTCCTATTGAGCGTTGCTTAGAATAAAGCTGCGAATCTACAGTGTACGTTTCACAGAACAAACACGCGGAAAAGAAAGAGCGCTCCGAAGTCACTCATGGACCCTCAGCATCTTGCAGAGGGTTCATTCCCTAAAGACGAAAAGTCTGTCTATGAATCGTTCCTCTGTAAACACGTGCAGTTACACTGCCCAGCGATCCACAGGAAGCAAATCGCTATCCACGCTGGACACTTTTTCGGCTTGCATGCGTTATGTTGGTATGGGTTTGGCACTTTCCATTTAAAAACCGTGCAAATGTAAGAAAATAAACATGAATGAGGCCAGAAATAACGCGAATTGAGTGTGTGTGTGTGTGTGTGTGTGTGTGTTCCCTGCCTTTTTATTGCGGTAGTCATAATAATAAAATGGAAACGTAAACAGTACATAACTGAGATATGCTTGCCTGTCAAGCACGATATATTTTCTCTTATACATAATTTACATTAAAATTAAAAAATTATAATTTTATTGCCTGGCAACAAAATTATTTTATTTTTAACAATTACCATTGTTTGGAAAAGTTTAAATGAATTTTCAAGAACTTTACTCTTGATAAAACGTAAAAGGTTGCAGATAAACTATCCCTTCCCCTTAACCGATCTTCACCAAAATCAAAAGACCTTGCGTCCTCTACAATTCAGTGACGTATGCCAAAAATTATTTGATTCTGTTTGAATATGCGGCAGTTATCGTTCGTCATAAAAAATTACCCTTGATAAAAACGTTGCAGGTAAACTAACCCTTCCCCTTAACTGATCTTCACCAAAAACAATAGGCCTTGAGTACTCTACAAATCACGGCAGTATGCAAACAAATTATTTGATTCTGTTTGAATTTGCGGCTGTTATCTTTTGCCATAGAAAATACCCTTGATAAAAAAACGCTGCTGGTAAACTACCCCTTTCCCTTAACCGATCTTCACCAAAAACAGTAGGTCTTGAGAACTCCATAATTCAGGGCTGTATGCGAAACATTCTTTGATTCTGTTTGAATTTGCGGCTGTTATCGTTTGCCAAACAAACAAAATTACCCTTGACAAAAAAACCGTTGCAGGTAAACTACCCCTTTCCCTTATCCGATCTTCACCACAAACAATAGGTCGTGAGTACTACACAAATCAGGGCTGCATGCAAAAAATTATTTGATTCTGTTTGAATTTGCGGCTGTTATCGTTTGCCATAATAAATAGCCTTGATAAAAAAACGCTGCTGGTAAACTACCCCTTTCCCTTAACCGATCTTCACCAAAAAGAGTAGGTCTTGAGAACTCCATAATTCAGGGCTGTATGCGAAACATTCTTTGATTCTGTTTGAATTTGCGGCTGTTATCGTTTGCCAAACAAACAAAATTACCCTAAAAAAAAAACCGTTGCTGGTAAACTACCCCTTTCCCTAATCCGATCTTCACCACAAACAATAGGTCGTGAGTACTACACAAATCAGGGCTGCATGCAAAAAATTATTTGATTCTGTTTGAATTTGCGGCTGTTATCGTTTGCCATAAAAAATACCCTTGTTAAAACATAAAACGTTGCAGGTAAACTACCCCCTTCCCTTAACCGATCTTCACCAAAAACAACAGGTCTTGAGAACTCCATAATTCAGGGCTGCATGCGAAACATTCTTTGATTCTGTTTGAATTTGCGGCTGTTATTGTTTGCCAAACAAACAAAATTACCCTTGATAAAAAAAACCGTTTCTGGTAAACTACCCCTTTCCCTCAACCGATCTTCACCAAAAACAATAGGTCGTGAGTACTCCGCAAATGAGGGCTGCATGCAAAGTATTATTTGATTCTGTTTGAATTTGCGGCTGTTATCGTTTGCCATAAAAAATACCCTTGTTAAAACATAAAACGTTGCGGGTAAACTACCCCCTACCCTTAACCGATCTTCACCAAAAACAACAGGTCTTGAGAACTCCATAATTCAGGGCTGCATGCGAAACATTCTTTGATTCTGTTTGAATTTGCGGCTGTTATTGTTTGCCAAACAAACAAAATTACCCTTGATAAAAAAAACCGTTTCTGGTAAACTACCCCTTTCCCTCAACCGATCTTCACCAAAAACAATAGGTCGTGAGTACTCCGCAAATGAGGACTGCATGCAAAATATTATTTGATTCTGTTTGAATTTGCGGCTGTTATCGTTTGCCATAGAAAATACCCTTGTTAAAACATAAAACGTTGCGGGTAAACTACCCCCTACCCTTAACCGATCTTCACCAAAAACAACAGGTCTTGAGAACTCCATAATTCAGGGCTGCATGCGAAACATTCTTTGATTCTGTTTGAATTTGCGGCTGTTATTGTTTGCCAAACAAACAAAATTACCCTTGATAGAAAAACCGTTTCTGGTAAACTACCCCTTTCCCTCAACCGATCTTCACCAAAAACAATAGGTCGTGAGTACTCCACAAGTCAGGGCTGCATGCAAAACATTATTTGATTCTGTTTGAATTTCCGGCTGTTATCGTTTGCCATAGAAAAAAAATCTACACACAGTCACACACAGACACTTTTCGAAAAACGACTTTTTTTCATGTTTTGAGTGTAGTACAATCAGAATCTGCAATAATCTCGAACACGATTTTTTTTGCCATCACCATACTTCCATTCCTTAAGGAATATGGAAGTAAAAATCGGTATGGAGAACCATACATGACTTCCATATTCTAAGATTTATTTTTAAAATCATTTTCGAAATGAAATATTACCATAGAAACTACTTCTTTCTACTTACTGCTTCAGCCTTAACCACAGTACTGTGGTCACTAACATATACCACCTAACGTTATCGCACTCGATTTTCACTGATAATGGAAGTCGATGGCATTGCCGAAACGTCTGGTTTTGTAGAAAACATTGGACTACGGCCAAATATCCCGGGAAGGAATTTTAACAAAAACTACTTCTTTGTTGCCGATAACGTTGTACACATATATATAAAAAATATGCATAAAATTAATGGCTTGTATAAGTTAATGATTGATCTCCATTAAGTAGTGCTCAAGTTTCTAAAGTTTTAATTTTATGATGTCCGTAATTAAAACATCAGAGCAGGTTTAGTGTGTATGAGGGTTCACCGTGGACAAAAATTTTCAACATTTCCTATTGAGCGTTGCTTAGAATAAAGCTGCGAATCTACAGTGTATGTTTCACAGAACAAACACGCGAAAAAGAAGGAGCGCTCCGAAGTCACTCATGGACCCTCAGCATCTTGCAGAGGGTTCATTCCCTAAAGACGAAAAGTCTGTCTATGAATCGTTCCTCTGTAAACACGTGCAGTTACACTGCCCAGCGATCCACAGGAAGCAAATCGCTATCCACGCTGGACACTTTTTCGGCTTGCATGCGTTATGTTGGTATGGGTTCGGCACTTTCCATTTAAAAACCGTGCAAATGTAAGAAAATAAATATGAATGAGGCCAGAAATAACGCGAATTGTGTGTGTGTGTGTGTGTGTGTGTGTGTGTGTGTGTGTGTGTGTGTGTGTGTGTGTGTGTGTGTGTGTGTGTGTGTGTGTGTGTGTGTGTGTGTGTTCCCTGCCTTTTTATTGCGGTAGTGATAATAATAAAATGGAAACGTAAACAGTACATAACTGAGATATGCTTGCCTGCCACGCACGATATATTTTCTCTTATACATGACTAGCAGAATACCCGTGCTTCGTTACGGAGTTTCACGTTGTACGTAATGAAAATGTTAGTTTAATTAATAAAGTTTAATTAAAGTAGGCTTCTTAAAAATAAATAGCTGTTGCCCACAACTTCGTTCGCGTGGTCTTCAATTTAATGCGATAATATATTTAGAACAGAATCTATTCTATTGGGTTGCCATAGTAACCAGATCTAATAGTTTTTTAAGACCGCAAAGGACCCCCCAGAGGATCGTATCGAGAAAAAAACACCTGTCCTATGTTTGTTCTCCCGTTGCGTACAATATTTGTGCCAAGTTTGGTTGAAATCGGTCCAATGGTTTAGGTGGAGACGTGGAAGACCCCAAAGGACCCCCCAAAGGATCGTATCGAAAAAAACACTTGTCCCATGTTGGTTCTCCCGTTGCGTAAAATATTTGTGCCAAGTTTGGTTGAAATCGGTACAGTGGTTTAGGAGGAGATGTGGAAGAAACCTTCGCGGACGTGCGCGCAACAACTCACCGAATTTTCATCGCAATCGGATGAATGGTATAGGAACGCATACGGGACAAACAAAGAAACATTCATTTTTATATATAAGATGTAAACTATACCACTTACTTGACATAAACCGTGATAGCTATGCTAATGTACAACATATATGGATTAATTATACACATAAATGTTCCTCGATAGACACTCTATCTATTGGCGAAAACTTGAATAAAATCCGTTCAGTACTTCCTGAGATTAGCGATTTCAAACACAGAGAGAAAACGGACCGACTTTACTTTATACTATGTACAGATTTACATTAAAATGAAAAAATTATAATTTTATTGCCTGGCAACAAAATTATTTTATTTTTAACAATTACCATTGTTTGAAAAAGTTTAAATGAATTTTCAAGTACTTTACTCTTGTTAAAACGTAAAAGGTTGCTGGTAAACTACCCCTTCCCCTTAACCGATCTTCACCAAAATCGAAAGGCCTTGAGTCCTCTACAATTCAGTGATGTATGCAAAAAATTATTTGATTCTGTTTGAATTTGCGGCAGTTATCGTTTGCCATAAAAAAATACGCTTGATAAAAAACGTTCCTGGTAAACTACCCCTTTCCCTCAACCGATCTTCACCAAAAACAAAAGGTCTTGAGTACTCTACAAATCACGGCTGTATGCAGAAAATTATTTGATTCTGTTTGAATTTGCGGCTGTTATCGTTTACCATATAAAATACCCTTGATAAAAAAACGCCGCTGGTAAACTACCCCTTTCCCTTAACCGATCTTCACCAAAAACAATTGGTCTTGAGAACTCTACAAATTAGGGCTGTATGCAAATAATCTTTTGATTCTGTTTGAATTTGCGGCTGTTATCGTTTGCCATAGGAAATACCCTTGTTAATACATAAAACGTTACCGGTAAACTACCCCTTTCCCTTAACCGATCTTCACCAAAAACAACAGGTCTTGAGAACTCTACAATTCAGGGCTGTATACGAAACATTATTTGATTCTGTTTGAATTTGCGGCTGTTATCGTTTGCCAAAAAAAAAAATTTCCCTTGATAAAAAGAAACCGTTGCAGGTAAACTACCCCTTTCCCTCAACCGATCTTCACCAAAAACAATAAGTCGTGAGTACTCTACAAATCAGGACTGTATGCAAAAAATTATTTGATTCTGTTTGAATTTGCGGCAGTTATCGTTTGCCATAAAAAAAAAATCTACACACAGAGAGACACAGACAGACACACACACGGACACTTTTCGGAAAACGACTTTTTTTTCATGTTTTGAGTGTAGTACAATCAGAATCTGCAATAATCTCGAACACGATTTTTTTTGCCATCACCATACTTCCATTCCTTAAGGAATATGGAAGTAAAATTACCCTTGATAAAAAACCGATGCAGGTAAACTACCCCTTTCCCTTACCCGATCTTCACCAAAAACAGTAGGTCTTCAGTACTCAACAAATCAGGGCTGCATGCAAAACATTATTTGATTCTGTTTGAATTTACGGCTGTTATCGTTTGCCATAGAAAATACCCTTGTTAAAACATAAAACCTTGCAGGTAAACTACCACTTTCCCTTAACCGATCTCCACCCAAAACAATAGGTCTTGAGATCTCTATAATTTAGGGCTGTATGCAAATAACCGTTTGATGCTGTTTGAATTTGAGCTGTTATCGTTTACCATAGAAAATACCCTTGTTGAAACATAAAACGTTACAGGTAAACTACCCCTTTCCCGTAACCGATCTTCACCAAAAACAATAGGTCTTGAGAACTCTACAATTCTGGGCTGTATGCAATAGAGTAGTTGATTCTGTTTGAATTTGCGGCTGTTATAGTTTGCCATAGAAAAAATCTACAGATAGACACACAGACACACACACAGACACTTTTCGAAAATTGACTTTTTTTCATGTTTTGAGTGTAGTACAATCAGAATCTGCAATAATCTCGAACACGATTTTTTTGCCATCACCATACTTCCATTCCCTTAAGGAACATGGAAGTAAAATTGGTCTGTTTCGTAAAAATATTATTGTTTTGAACAAGAAAACAATGCCTTAAATCAGCGGTTTTCAAAATTTAGGCGCAAACCGCAGGGGGCCTGCCATACAGGAATCGGCCTTGATAGGGTATGACTATCCATCTCCCTTCAAAGGGTGCGCACCCATACGAACATGTGTGAGTATAATATGTTTTTGATGTGTTTTTACCAATTAACGACCTCGACTGAGCAATTTATATCTGAAGATGAAACAATGTTCCGAAACGCGTCATTTTAACGCAAAAACGAATTCATATGACGGATCTCTGGTGATTCTATTAATTTATAAATGAAAAATGACTTGGTTACCAATAACTGGTAATTCTTTACCTGTTTGTCGGTAGAACTCCGTAATTCGTACTTCGTACGCTTTTATATGGAGCATCATAATGTATCCAAGGACAATGACAGGGAAAGAAAATATTAAGAAAACGTCGAAATATGGTTGTAGCGGTAAACGAAAGAAAAATAAAAAGAAGATAGGAAAAATAATAAATGACAAGAAGAAACAGATTGAAGCTGTTTGTATGTATATTGTATGTATATACGTATATTGTATGTTTTACATGTACTGTATTAGTTAATATATTGTAAGAAAATTACAATTTTGTATACGTATTACGCGTATTTTTCACGAGGCTGATTATTTTGAAGAAGGTTGTAGAAGGTAGTCTGCATGAGATGTGTGCCGGAGCTTTGAATATTCCCGGCGCGTGTAGAGTTGTTCAGTGCTACCAACGCGGTTGCCAGCAGTGCCTGCCAATGCCTTGTCGACGCTACGGCGACGCGATTTAGTGACCAGTCGCTGTGGTGAGCTGTTGCTGTGTTTCGGGATTTCAGAATGGCTGTGTTTTGTTCGCTGTTAGGTTAGCCGAAGGCTTTATTTTTGGCAAATTGGGACAGGTTTGTTTTATGCAGGCCGGTGCGACCAACAAGCCATTGTGTCGGCCTCATTTCTCAGCGTGCCTTCAAACAGGACATTCCCGTTGGTCTGACGGCCGGTAATTATGTGTGTCTAAATTCTTTTCATGCGTGAGTATACTTCTCAAGACGTTCAGGGTCCCTGCCTCAGCCAGGAGAAAGGGGGAAGAGTGGTGGTCACGCGAACATCTGTGACTACCAGCAGAGCAGTTCTACATTAAGGCGCTCCCCGAAGCCGTCAGATCAAGGAATGCAGAAGGAACAAAATACACCGAAGGACCCAGAAATACCAGGAACTACTTCCAGTAAACATTCACCATAGTCCAGGGACAAATTTTGGAACCTCTGCTCGTCCACAGTTCATCATGTTTCTACTTGAGTTCGTCTCTTCATACTTACAGGTGGGAGCGTTTCATTTATCCTTCTTCAAACTACATCAACTCCATAGACTGGCTACCCTTGTTTTCAACATTAAATATCTGTCTACTCAATCTGTGTAACAACTTAATAAGAACTGAAAATATCTCAAGGTCACAAGAACTCAAGTTTGTAAAAATGTAACTGGTTCCATTGTAACTTGTCTAACATACATCATGAGGGGGTGGTTAAACTGTTTTACTAAACCATGGTTTCCTTATTTAGATTATTTGGAGTCCGATTATCCGTATTACCATTATTTTATTATAATTATTTTTGAAGGGCTATTAGTGTTTTTATTAAGTGGTTGGGTTAACTTTGGTGTGGCCCATGATTCCTGCTGTATTGATGTTCGCGTGGTTCTCCCTCATGGGGTATGCTAGTCTAGAAATAAATACATATATCTTTATGTCTATTTTCTAAACACTATATAAATTAATGACTATATGTAAAGAACAATATGAAACTGGAACATTGTGTCACCCACGTGATATCTAATAAATCTTGTTATTTTGTTAAAATATGTTGATTGCAAATCCTGTAACTCTGTTAAGCTCCAGCACACTTTTCGCTTCCTCTAGGTTCATTAACCTAGTCTTAAATATTACGTATGTGTCCTGCGACCGCTACAGATGGAGCGGTAAAACTGTCGCCAATCACATCTTTCATCAATTTGTTTACATTATGTACTGCTTCTACTTATGTAAAACTACAAACACGTGCAAGTGTGTTGTTAATAATCGTTAAATAAATACGATGCTGGTTTTATGGGAATGGTTCTTTGCTTACCTGTAAAGGCAGTCGTATATTAGAACTGGGACTTCAGCGTTGGTAGTAGCCGGAACCAAATGCTGGAAGAACAATGATAGCGTGTCGTATTGTTATCAACTTTGTCTTCTCTCATACTAATAACAAGTAACTGAATCTAAATTAATAGCTTTTCCATTACGTAACCACATCTACATGGCTATGTATCATTGTCTAGAATTTCGTAGTTTTAGGGCATCTGTAAACACAGAATTGATTCCCTCGTTAAACTGGTCAGTCGAGCACGTAATCAGAACCATAACGGAAATGGAACTACTTGGAAATTCCGTTTTTCGAGGCCTAATGGAGTTGGTAAAGAATAATTATTTTTCATGGATAGAAAAGGTACAGGGTTTGAATACTACTACGACGTGTCGCATAAAACCCCGTAATACGTACGATGTGTGTGAGCGCGCGCGCGCGATATGTCTGAATATTACACGAAGACCTACGTTGAAAAACACCTACTTATGTTACGCTCAAAGTTTTCGTGTTGAAACAAAGGTGTTATGAATTTCGTCACTACCGTACTTTAGTCGTTCCATATTCATCCTGCTTTACGATCTCTCACACCACGCGCTCCTCGCGCACACATCTCTCCCTGTGCCTCAGCAAAATAGTTAGTATGAAACTGTTGAAGAGGGATGTAGCGGCAATATCATTACAGGCGAGGCGTTGCCAAGTGAAGTCCGCCATTAATGTGACGCGTGTTTAGCACTCTGGCAAATTGGCAGTTGTTTTATCCTACACGGCAGGTGCGCAGTCGAATGTTTGCTTACGAATTTGTAGTGAAGACTTGCAGTACGGTAGCTGGACTCTAAATGTGAAGCCGTCGAACGATTATGTTTAACGAATTAGGAAAATAGAAATAGAAAAACAAAATATATATGGTTAATAAAAATAATACAATAATAATATTGTTAAATAATAATAATAATACTTAAAGGTTATATAAGTGAAAGGTAGGCCTACATTGTTTAAAGCGACATAAGTTAGTTCTTCAGCCGTTTACAGATAAATGCGACTTACTGACTCTGAGGATCCATTCATAACATTATGTAAGCGTTATATTCATGTTTTATACGTTTTAGAAAAACAAAGACTTCTACAATGATATCAGCGAACACTCTACAAGCAATGGCGTTCTCAAAATCTTAAGAATTTCTTAATAAATATGATTATAAACATTTCTCTCGTAAGAATACAATTAGTCCTACGCAAGTGAAACACGGAGCTGTAATTTTCTAGGGAGTGACATTTGTTTTTCATCTCTTACACTACTGTTGTGTCGAATTTTACACGAGCATTTTCATTGTTGCATGTAGTTTAAATTTTCTGATTTTAAACTGAATTCTTAACAATTGTATCGTTAATCGGTTGACGAGTTACGGTGTATTACGCACGACACTACACTCAGTTACAAACATGTGGTCACCATTAATACAATTATCAATTTAAAAAGCAACTATTAATTCAAAAGACAAATTCAGTAGTGCATTTGCTCGCATACGACGCTCTTTTCACTAAAAATCAACGCGCGGATACTAATTCGGATACGCGGAACAATCTCAACGAAACAGCAATACAGGAAATTAAAGGAAAGTGAATCCTGCAGTGGATCCTAGTGAATCTTCTACTTATTTTTCTTTCATTTTCCGCTATAACCATATTTCGAAGCTTTCCTAATATTTTTTTCCCTGTCATTGTCTTTGTCTCCGATGGATACACAGTATGGTTCTCCATACAAAAACGTAGCAATTTTTTTTTTTTAAATTTTAATTCTTTTACAACTCAGACGATTTCTTAACTCTACCAAATTCTATTTTTCAAATGCAGCGCGTACTTTATATATCCTCTATACAGCGTCCACTGTAGGTAAGCATACTTCAAGGTTTACAAAAGTGTCTGTTATAGTTTTAATCCCTTTAGCAACACATTTTTTGTGGCGTTTTCTTTAGCTATTCGTACTACTTTAAATTTCGCATTATTTACTGTCACTTCATTATATTGAGACGGACTTTAAACAACATAACAATACACTAACAACAAGGAGGTGAGAGTTCCATAAATGAATGAACTATAGGATGGATGGGATAACTGCCAAAAGAATGTGGAGGTCGAGTGTAAATGAAGGATGTTTATCTTACTACTCTTAGTAGGTTTTCTTTTGTTTTTTAATTTCCATGTGAAATGTCTTACATGGAAGTTGTGCGTGAGGTTTGCGAACTTAAAATAACATGTTGACCTAAAGTTGAAGTAATAATATGAACTGTGCAGTTAGAAACAAACACATATAACGGAAAATTGAGTTCTCAACAATTTTACGGGGACAAAGTCATGTGGTACCCAGGGAGAAATATAAATTCATAGAAAGCGGGGAGAAAATAAAATTAAAACTACCGATTAGAGCGGTGGTACTTCAAAGTAAGAAATCTTACAATGTTTTAGAAGGGCGCGGTAGTTATTCATGCAGACGACCTTGCGTTGACCCCCGTGAGTCGGCTAAAAACTATGAAAAGTAACATAGCGGACGTACCGTCATAAAGCTGTATTATTTTCAAGGGTGACAGAAAACTTCCCTAAGATTGTAAAAGTTAAGTGCATTTAACAAAGGAAACCGTTATGTTAGACAGAGAGCGAGTAGAGCGAGATGGAGAGAGACGCTAAGATTCCTACCACATTTTCACGCGCAAATAGTTGATGAATAACGGAAAGCGTCATTTTTTAAGCGGGACGTGTTCGCTAGACAGATTGGGTAAATTTGAAGTTAGCGGTATGTCAGACCAATCGGCGTGTATTTTGTCGATAGTTGGTGAGGGTAGTTTGTAGCAAAGTATAAAGAAACGAAGTGTAAGAAGTTAAGTTATTCTACGGAGAGATTACAATACTAAGACTCGTATTTAGCGTGTTAAGAAATTGTCAGTAAATTTAATAAGTATATTTCAATCGCAACGAAATCAGATACAGTAACGCGATATTAAGCCGTGTGGAAGTTACGCATCATAAACACTTAATAAGCGTTGACAAGAATAATTCTCAGAGTAGCCTAACTAGAAAAGATAAATTAAAACCGAGTAATATATCCAAGTGTTACTTAGTACAATATCAATCGTTAAATTCCGAATTACATAACGAATTTAATGTGTCAAACACCATTGTACGGGACAGTCGGTCGAGAGTAGTTATCAATCCGGTGTTGGACGCACTTAGCTTTGATAAGGATATACTGAGTATTCAGCAAGTGTATTAGTATACGGCACATGTGTAATTATCACTAAGTTAATTAAGTGAATTGTGTAATACCTGTGAAACCAGTGTAAATTAGTGAAAATTAACAAGGATAACTGTTCAACGGATAACGTCGGACCACCAGCCTGGAACCCGCAGAATTGATGACATCGCATCGCAGAGTAATTCGACATACACGTAAATAACAAAAATGAACACTCATTTTAATATTGCTTATTAATTTTAAATGTATGTCAATCTTGTTTGGTGACTCAATCAGTCTAAGAATCCATTGCTAAGAAATAAACACTAACAGATTTTATAGTAAATTTATTGAAGTACTGACTTATAAATTTTGTAATATGTGAATGCAAATCGTTATTAAAAAACTCAATTAATAACAATGTAATTAATTGTGTTTATTTATTACTGGCGCCCTGGGATAATCCTTAAGAGTCGGTACACGAAAGTAAGTGTGATATCTTGTTGCTGAGAATTAGTATATGATAAATATTAATATTGTCATTGAGTAATGTAACTTGATAAACTCTAACTTTATACATGCTCGTAGGCCAAGTAGTATGCAAAGTGGTAACGTGAGATTGTAGTAAGGCCTATAAAAAAGTGTATTACACACACATGGGTCAAATTCTTCTAAACAGTAATTACTGAAGCTTTTGTATATTCTCATGGAATAAATCAATTCGGAGAAACCGAGAAAATACAGTTACAAACGTGTAATGTGATGTAACAATAAAGTGAAATTAGATTTTCAACGCAAAAGATAAGTAGCGGTAGAAACAAACGCTTTGAGAATGTGTGTTTGAAATAAGAGAGCTTCGTCTGCACTGCAGAGGTTTCCGGCAGTCAGCAAAACTCATGCCCAGGGAAATTACTTTGTGTGTCTCCTTTAGTAACGACTGTTTTACACTACCTAAAATATCGTTGATGTGTGTGGGGGGCGCGTGCGTGTGTGGGGAAGTTGTCAGAGAGAGAGAGAGAGAGAGAGAGAGAGAGAGGGGGGGGGGAGAGAGAGAGAGAGTGCGAGAGAGAGAATAGCCTACATACTGATGAGTAAGTAAAATCGTCATAATTAATGAACCACTTCAACATATCTAACGAAGATTGAATCACTCCTACAGTACATACGCCTATCCCGAAACATAATAGGAACATATTTTTATAAACGAGATCACAAATATTCTCACGTTAGTAATTATATTAGAGATGTATTCTGAAATACTAATCTATATTTATTTTAAAGCATCTTCATCGTCATGAAACTACAGTTGAAGAAAATGTTCAATAATAATTAATCTTACTGACCATTAATAAATATCTTATTCTTATAACAGTCGTCAGTCTTTCGACTGGTTTGTACCCTTCCCGCATACACCCGTGGGGCGCTTGTTACGGAGTCTCTCACAGGTGTATGGGATCCACAGTTTAACGCCGAATCTGAACGGCGTAGTTGGGGAGGGCTTATACTAGGCGGGATACCTCTCGCTGGTTTGCCATCGCCTTGCGAGGGGGAGGGGTCGTATCTAAATCAAGTGACCTCGGCGGGAATAAATATGATCTCGGATTATAACATTGTGTTATAAATATTACGCAATTTTAGTATAATATTGGGCTCTGAACTTCACTATTCTTATGTAAAAGTTATACATTACATTATGTATATAATATTATTACAATTGCGTGAACTACGTAGCCAATGGCTTGTATAAATATTATAATTTAAAGAAATTTGTTCAAGATTTTGTCAAGCTTATCACGTTTACTTTTAATTTGAATTAGTTCTGTACCATTAGTGCTACATTTACATTATTTTAGATTTGTGTAATTTTACATTTTACAAGCGGATTTTTGTAATTGGTAATGTTCATTGCAACAGTTTTAATTAGGTGTTATTTATTGTTTGTTATATTACTACTTGTTGGATAATTATCAAAATGAAAAATTTTTATATACAATTGGGTGTTTTTGTTATTGAAACTGTTATTAAAGTTGTGAATAACAAAGTGTCTGGTGTTCCTTAGCCTGTTTATTCTGCTGTTTAAAACGAAGATCCGTGGATAATGGTAACAGTACACTTTTAATCCTTGCTTCTCAAATAGTGTCATCGTAAACGCCAAGTTACAATAGTACATCTGGCTGTTACTCGACAAGGTAAGATGCAGTTACCACGAAACTAGCGATATTTTTTTAATTTCCTCGTAGTTGTTATCATAGTCGATATCAAGTACTATCTTACATCTAGAAAAAGTAAAGCGATAATTAAACAACTGGAATTAATTCTAACACAAGAAAATTAAACAAAAATTGTGATAGCAAAATTTCCCGCATAGCTTCTCTGTCGACTGTTTCTTTACTGGCCGTGGAATTCCTCCAACTTTTCATGGCTAACACATGGCATAAACAGAATAAATAGTTTGGAATAGGTAATGAAATAAACAGTCAAGGGAATAAGTAAGGGAATTTAATAGTTTTTAAATTTATTATGTAGCAACATATTAATTCACTACGTAAACTTATTTTTGTTATTTAATTCCTGAACTACACAGAACTAACAACTTCGAATAACACAATAAACAAGTAACTTAACAAACACTAGTGTGTCCGTACACAGTGCATACAGCTAAATAATCTTAGTAAATGCATACACCTTAGTTTACTATACGTTCTTGTCAGTATCGTCTGGATCAGTTGTGTCCAAACATTTCGAGCCGAAGAACACGTTTCACAAAAAAAATCGTCACGGAGCACTCGTACTTTGCTTTGCATGTTCTATCTCCGTTCCTATATCTATACTTATGTCTATACAATCATTAGTCTAGAAATTATATCTAAAATTGCTAAACCGGATGACAACAGTGTTGAACATTTGAGTATACAGTAATAAGCATTTGTATTTCATTACGCCAAGTTTTATTTAATTCGAAATTTTATTATCCATATTCGTTATACATTCATGTGATCTCATTACGTTTATTTATTTACACTTATTGCCAGTACAGTTTGGAAGCCACTAATCTCCGTGTATGTTATAAAACTTTGGTGTACTGCCAAACACAGAGCCATATAAAAATTACTAAACCGTACAAGATAAATTTCTCGCACTTGGTAAACGTTTGGCTGAAATAGCGAACTGAATCGAGAATTGTGTGTTCACGATGTAAGCGTATGGTTAGTATCAAATTGTACAAAAACAAACTGATAACACATCAATTCATCATGAAACATTTGTAAACAGTTGTTCTATAAAGTTCTGTTGTTTATCAGATGAGCTATTTCGTATTGTTACGACGGTCTCACTGATCCTCGTATGGTACAGTGGAAAACAAAATAAACACACCAATTACTAATCACTAATTACCGGTTTTAGTTAATCATAATTAACAGTTTGAAATCAACAAGTTATTCAACAAGATTATATTCGTGCAGTCATTCAGTTAAATTTGTTCACACACAATAATAATGTCAATTAATAGAGTCCCGCACAATAATCACTAACAACCACTAGAACGCACTGAGTAATCGCCCATAAACTGAACTGACCGTCGCTGAATGCCTGTATTTATACCCCGCTGAGATGCCAGAATAATCGGTAACTTTAGATGACGTGTTAAACAAATAGGCGACTCGAATCCAGTAGAAAAAGTGTCCTTGAACGCAGGGCGCTGACCGGTACGGTCTGGAATAGTCTCATTTGTTGACGCATGATAAGTGTCACGTAATTGTATTTCATCTCAAAGCAGTAGCAATATGTACGCACACACACATTACAGCTGGGCTCTGCTGGCATGGCCGAGATACTTGTAGAACGTTCCGTATTACGTAACACTATCATTGTTAGTAGCTAAAAACGTTAATAAGATGGACATTATAAAATACAGTATGGTATAAAATAAATTTAAATTAATATCAAAATATCCACAAGAGAAATTTGTTTTTCCGTGATAACCTACGTACATCCAGTGTTGTGATTTGCGCTGAACCGACTTAGGAACCTCGCCGACGACGTAAAGATGGGACAGCTGGACATTCAGTTTCTTCAGTTCGCGTTCCGTCTCGTAGAGGCGGTTATCGGTACGAGTATGAAAGACGCAAGCCTTAAAACGCTAGCCGTGAAGATTGAGTAATCCCTGCGAAGTAAAGATTGATAAATGGTGGAAGAATACGTTGGAACAGCCAATACCATGTAAACACTTAGAAATGTCGAGTAGAATTTCTTCATATCATCGAATGTCTCGTAAGTACAATTGTACAGCTGCTGTATCTTTGTACAACTGTATCGTTCGTTATTGAGAAACTTACGCGTCTTCAGCATGAAGTCTTGACCAGCGTTAGGTTTACACCCAATGGTGTCGTTTATATAGTTAGTACCTCGCATTCTGTCAATAGCGTAACATATTAGCCGACATCTTTGCCTTAACATGATTAAGAGATACACAAACGTCATAACGAACGAGACCACAGAATAATGGTGGTTTGCAAACGACGGCATGGTAATTATCAAGCAGATCGTGTCGTGCCGTTTCGAAGAACAGCTAGGCAAAGCTCGATCATACGCGAATACTAGATGACAAGCTGCGGTCAGCAACGTGTATAGCAAACATTTTGTCGTGTTCCTGTAATGAGGTACTTCGATGTCAAAATAGAGAGAAAGCGATTTGTCGACACAGTCGATTGTGTGGAATATATTACTGAACACATGTTGACGGCGTATTAATTTCCATCGATAGTATGTCGACAAAACTCCAAACACTGCTATCCTAAGTGGATTCAGTATATCTCCTGTGAAAAGTAGCGCCCATGCAACAAACAATGTCGATAAGACAATCACAACTGTGAAGACGCAGCAGTACACGCCCGTAATTTTATGCAGTGTCCTTATTTTAAAGCACAACGTCAAATATCCGAAGAGAATGCAGAATATCGATGTCCACCTCATTGACTGATAAATATCGGCCGCCATGGTATGTTACAATCGCCCCCCTCCCCGCACCACAAATAAGAATCAGTCTGACTAACATGTTGTTTTGCAATATGCTTACACAGCATACGATCCTTAAATTATCTTCCTTCTTCCGTCTTGCGGTTACTTCATTCCAACAATTCTGCCTATTTGAGACCGGAACAAACCATTCTTGCTTTAAACCTTGAGGATGATGATGATGATTCTTATCTCATGTAAACTTATTTCTTGTCCGTAGAGATTTCAATATTTTACCAATAATTGTACCTGCACTACATATGAGATGTTTTGAGGACTGCAAATAGTATCGATACACCAAGCAGAAAAGAAGAAGAAGAAGAAGAAGAAGAAGAAGAAGAAGAAGAAGAAGAAGAAGAAGAAGAAGAAGAAGAAGAAGAAGTAGTAGTAGTAGTAGTAGTAGTAGTAGTAGTAGTAGTAGTAGTAGTAGTAGTAGTAGTAGTGGTGGTAGTGGTGGTAGTAGTGGTTGTGACAGTAGTGGTAGTGGTGGTGGTGGTAGTAGTAGTAGTAGTAGTAGTAGTAGTAGTAGTAGTAGTAGTAGTAGTAGTAGTAGTAGTAGTAGTAGTAGTAGTAATAGTAGTAGAAGAAGAAGAAGAAGAAGAAGAAGAAGAAGAAGAAGAAGAAGAAGAAGAAGAAGAAGAAGAAAAAGTGCACCAATTATTATTGATTTTAATGCTGAATGTAATGAGAAATACGTAGTGTGTTAATGGGTGAGCATAGGTAAACATGTTTCTGTTTTGCTTTTAGTTTATTGTGTAAAGAAAACAAGTTGGCAAAACGTAATGTTCAATAAGTAAGTACAGCGCGTGTAATAGCATGAATCTCAGAACGAATGATGTTAATGACAATCTCAGTATCATAAAAACAATGCGTGTCACTAACACGCATTAGCGTATGGTCGTGTTTGCGCAGCATACGCTCTGGTGTGCCAACTCTGGTGTTCCAAACTCATTACCACTCATCACAACGGCAACATCATTCAACACTGGAGCATTATACAGTTACGTAATGCGGAAAAGTGTTACATCATTACAGAACATCCTACGTGTTTCTCGGATGTTACAGTGGAATCCGGCTGTAATGTTGTGTGCGTACGTGATCTCAACATGCGTTAGCGAGACTTTTCGAGACTTCGCCGGCAACGCGCACTGTGTCAAGACCGCAGTCAATTACGCTCTAATGTAGCGCTGATGCGTAGTATGGATGATTCTGGAATTTTAGCGGGGTATAAATATAGGTGCTCAGCGGCGCTAAGTTTAGTTATTGTCGGGCGATTTACACATTGCGGTTCGAAGTATTGTGGCGAAGTGTATTGTGTTTTATAATTGTGCGGGACAATTGTAATACAATTTTTTTATATTAGTTTACATTATTATTGCGTGTGAACAATTTTTATTTTTATTTGTTGTAAGAGACTATCTTGTTGATTACAAACTGTTTAATTGTGATAATTAAAGCTGGTGATTAGTGACGTAATTGGTGTCTTGTATTTTGTTTTCCACTGTATCATACGACAATCACTAGATCGTCGTAACAATATTGACACTCGTGTACCTCAGCCCGTATTTCGATCAGCACGTATTACAAGTTTATAGTGATTCTTACTCATGTTTTGTGAAACAGATTTAAATTCACTAACATATACTGTGTTCATACAACGCAACAAGTGTTGCTACTGTTTCCTCATGACATCTGGGACGTACTGACAACGCCTATCTATTTGAGTGCTTACTATAGATAAATTAGACTACGTTTTCTACCCGTCATTAAAGTCTAAAGTAAAATGCAAAATAAAAAAAATCAATAGCACAGTGCTAAACCAACGCTATAACTAATAACAAAAAAAATTCCAAAATTAATATTACGAAACTGACACTACCATCTAACTAGACCCAATGTGATAAATATGAAACAAAAATTTAAAAATCGGGAGAAAAAGAAACACTTATCTCCTTTTTCTTTCATTTTTGGGCGGCTAAGGATCGTGTAAAATAGCCCAGTGAATTCTTTTCAACTTGTGCTTTCCGCTTTTTTTGCTTTACAATAACTATACAATATTTTTTTACACGAACAGGCCAGCCTGGACCACGCGAATATCATTTCCTCTTCTTCTCCTGCCAGAAAGCCCTCATTCGCACACTACGCGAAATTAATCAAATTAAATAAAATTTAATTACCTCTATGAATTATCCACATTAAATTGTATTCAAATGAAAAGTACTCAAAAGTTTTTCAAATATTTTTGAATTTAAGTAGTGCCATCTATCGGTGTCAAAGAGACATTGGGATATCAACAGAATTTCAAACCAAAAAACAAAAAAAAACTTTAATTAATTAGCTTTACAATACAGTAGTAAAATAAAATATATCCTATGTCCTTACATAGATCCTAAGGAATACTATGGAAAATTTTTAATGAATATGTTCATTAGTTGATGAGTGAAAGCATTTCAAACACACATCTACTCATTTTTATATATTAGCATGGATTATATTACGATATATTATACTCCGGATATACAAGCAAGTGTGCGGTATAAGGCGGTCCTTCATTTTGTATAAGGAAGAGATGCATAATTTAAATCGCCATGTCCTATTGTAGACTAGCAAGTTCTGAAAAGAGAATCCAAGGGCAATTCCACGCATTCATATTGTACTCATTGTTACAGACAGTGTTACCCGTAGGAATTTCCACGAGGAAATTACCTTAGGTCTTACGGGAGAATGAAAAACAACATCGTAAATTATTTATAAATTAACAGAGTGGACAATCCTGTGTTACATATTAGATAGACCTATGAGATGCTCAATAATTAAATATTCTGTTAATCTGGTATTTGTTACACCTTCGTGATCATAAATGTGCCTGTATGTATGTGTGCTTATTTTCAGACGAGAAACTGAATAATTTAAAAATTTCAGTAATATATTTTGTTTCTCGCTTGCGCATTTACAGCTACAGTATAGTTTCGTTCACAGACTCAAAAATCTCGACCGTCTCTGCTGTACGATGGCATTAAGTAGAACTATTTGTTTCATTAGCGCCATACTGGTTAGCGTCTGGGACTTCGCGTCCAGTATGTATTTCCGTGCATCCAAACTAAATTGTTGGTAAAGTGTATTTTATAGATATTGTACAGTACTATTTCCAGATTTCTATCACCGGTGCTTATTTAGAATATCACAGACAGGAACAGTTGTAGTTCCAGCCGTGTGTCCCGAATTAAAATATGATTCTGTTGATTCCAGGACTTAACAAGAATCAGAAATATAAGTTTCCAAGTATTATGTCATAATCAGTAACATTATAAATTTTGTTGGGAAAATGCTTTTATCAATAAAATACAATCCTTTAAGTTTCGCGTACCAAATTTACATTTTACCGACAACCTGTTAAACATAATTCAATTGTATCCGAATAGTCTGTTAAAACATGTATTTTAAAAATAACAGTCATGTTGCGCTATAATTTGTTCACTTGCTATAAATAATCTTGGTCATATCTGCCACTGCTACAGCTGCTACGTTGACGGCAATGCGGGACTGGGACTGATACTGCAGGGTAGATCCAACACCACAGCCAGATAGCACACAGCAACGTGAAAAGTCGCTTAGTACTGGAGGAGAGTTTACTTCATTTGCTCGCCTGCTTAACATATTCCCACCTGACACACCTACACACACGCGCGCGCGAATTATAAGAGTAGATTTCTTCTGTAAGTATAATATTTCAAGTTTTGTTAGTATGTATAAAACACCTGACGCACGTTTCAGTGTTTTGTTACTTCAGAGGTTTCAATGTGAAGTAACGAAATTAACGAATCATCGATTTTTTTTTCAATTAAAATTTTTGATGATATGAGGTAAAGAGGAGGTTGTAATGTTTATGAATGTAGTCCAGTTAATTTAATGTTGTATTAAAATATGTAATGTTTATATTTTTTTATTTTAATAAATTTTAATCCTCTGGCGAGTAACACCCCGGTTCTGTACAATGATCTATTAAAAATTTGAACGCAACTGGCGAAGGGAGCAAAATAAACGACGAATTATCCGATCGAGGATAAAAGCAATTCAGGGAGTCGAGGTGATTTGGTGACGATGGTGGAGGAGTATCCAAAGAATGTTTTATACTGAAGTGTGACCTTATATATTCGTTCCTGAGGTTGTCATTGTGTTATAGAAAGCGGCTGTCGTCCGGTCCGGGCTGCGCCGAGGTCGTGCAGAGCCTTCTTGCGAAAGTACCTGGTCTTGTTTGCGGTATTTTATCGCAACCACCGCCTAACTACACGACTCTAAACGCGTGTATATAAACTCCTGAGGCGTGGAACCCCTGCCTCAGACGTGAGCACTTGCAGAAGCGCAACCGAAAAAAAAAAAAAAAAAAAAAAAAATCGTATTTCGTTCAGGACTTTTTTTTTTTTTTCGCTCGGGGCTTTGCGGTTGTGCGTCGCAGAGACGAACCGCACGGTAACTGAGTTCCGAGCTACCTTCTGGAGCTCCTGCCGTAGGGCGCGTGCTCTATAGCAGGCCGATTCTCGGCTGTTGTGCTAGCCTACGCTAGCGCAGTATACACCGAGGGCGTTTCCACGAATCACCTGGGCGTATACGGTACCTTCCCAGCCCAGTCACTAGAGGATTGCCTGGGAACCTCGCCGCACGTGCATAAAATTTGCGTGCAAGCCGCCTGAAAGTGTCGTCTAAGGAGCGGACGCCAAGTCCTCTCCTTAGAAGGCGAGATGAGAAGCGAGGGGGGACTTTGGCCGCTAGCCGAAGCCCCCTGTCGAGGACGCTCTGTAACTTCTTTTTATGCATTGCGGCGAGGTAACCCCAGACCGGGCAGGCGTAGGTAATGACCGGCAGCAGATACGCGCCGACGATCATCCTACCCAATTTCCTGGTCATGGCTGAGCTGATCAGGAGTGGAAACAGTGCGCACAGGCGAGTGGATGCTCGCTTAAGAACTGTCTGTGCGTGGGTACGCCAGGTGAGCCGACGGTCAAGGTGTAAGCCGAGGTACTTGACCTCGTTGGACCAGCGCAAGTACGTTCTGCCGATACGTAGTTGCCTAACGGGGTTCTTCCGTCGCTTGGAGAATTCGACGGCTACACTCTTGGTGGCGTTGAGTTGCACTCTACAATTCTCAGTCCAGTCCACGAGCGTGTCGAGCTGGCGCTGCAGTCGTAGGACGGCCCTTTCCTCATGACGATCGGCCGTAAATACGGCCGTGTCGTCAGCGAAGAGGGCCATCTGGACTCCAGGCTGTCTCGGCACGTCGTTGACGTAGATCGAGAACAGAAGGGGGCCTAGAACACTACCTTGAGGGACGCCGGCTGTGATTCGTCTCTCGGAAGAGACAGAATCGCCAACTCTCACGCAGAAGGTCCTCTCCGTCAGAAAGCTAGCAACCAGATGGAGGTAGCAGTCCGGGAGCTGGACTTCCCTAAGTTTGAATAAAAGGCCATCATGCCATACGCTGTCGAAGGCTTTCTCAACATCTAAGAAACAGCCAACGGTCCGTTCTCTCCGACACCCGGCTTCCGTGATGCTTTCCACCAGGCTCATCAGTTGATGAGTGGTCGAATGCCCCACACGAAAGCCGAACTGTTCGGGGACCAGCACGTCAAAGTTGGTTAGATGTTCTCGTACACGACGCTGTACGAGGCGCTCAAAAACCTTGGACGTAGCGGAAAGTAGGCTGATAGGCCGGAGGTTTTCCGAGCGGGTGGTATCCTTTCCCTGCTTCGGGATCACGATAACCGTCGCCTTTCTCCATTTCTTGGGAAAGTAGGCCAGTCTAAGACACGCGTTGAACAAATCAGTCAAGAATTGAACTCCAGGCTCGGGAAGAAGTCGTAGAGCGGTGTTGGTAACACCGTCCGGGCCTGGAGCCTTTCTTGGCTGAAGTTCAGCGAGCCGATCTGAGACCTCTTCCAAAGAGATGGGTTCGGGCTCCGCCGTGATCGGAAGAGACAGAAAGTCTTCCACAGCCATCTCGACTTGTTCGTCGAAGTCCCAGTCCATGGGCGGGTTGGGAGCGAACTGACGCTCGAAACACAAGCCCAAGTACAAGCACAAGCCCGTTCGGGCCACGTCGAGTTCCCAACAGCTACGTCGGAACGCCTTCAGACTGCCACGCAGTCGTCCGGTGAGCCGATTGTATGCTGCCTTATCGGCCGGATCACGGGTCCTCTGCCAACGTTTCCGGAAGTAATTCCTCTCGCGAGCGAGAAGAGAGACTTCCTCAGGGATGCGTTGGTAGTCAGGCGTGAAGCCAGCTCGCGTACGTGAAGACACGCCTATAGCCGAGATGATTGCCTCTTCGATTCCCGCAACTGCTTCGTCTAGGAGGCGAACGGAATCGAGTGGGGCCGCTGGCGGCAATCTACGGCACAAGGCCGGGCCGTAGCGATCCCAATCGATAACCTTCTGCTTGTCAGAACGTGCATAGGCGTGCTGGGTAGCGACGTGGACCAAGATAGGGTTGTGGTCGGATGTCAGCTCCGTAAGTGAGAATACCTCGACCGGACAGACAATTCCTTGGGTCACCGCGATGTCCAGAACATCGGGAGCCGCGTTAGGCAGTGACGGAAAGAACGTGGGTTGCGCTGGACCAAACACCATCGCCCGGCGCGATTCAACAAAACTGAGCAAGCGCCTCCCGTTCGGAGTAGTCAGGCGACTATTCCAAACGCGATGCTTGCAATTCAGATCGCCGGCCAAAATTACCCTTCGATGGGAATCGAAGATGACGTCCAGGTCGCCGACAAGGAGTTCAGCTTGTGGGGGCTTGTAAGCTGAGACCACGAGGACGCCGCCAAGAGCTCCGTGGACCTCAATGGCGGTGGCCTCTAGGTTGGTAAGCTGCGGCAAAGCGACACGATGATGACCTATGGAGGTCCTCACCGCGATCGCCGTGCCGCCTCCTCGTCGGCCAACTCGGTCATCCCGATAGACCACGTAATTTGGTAATCGAAACCGGTTCGCCGGGGTCAGGTGGGTTTCCCCGAGGAGAAGTACGTCGGGTTTGAACCGAGCCAGGAATTCAAGAAGGTCGGAATGCTTGGTACCGATGTTGTTAGCATTCCAGGCTACGAGCGAGAGATCTCGTCTAAGGGCTCGGTTCATAGAAGACCTATGACTTCGCAGGCTTCCACCAAGAGCATGAATCTCTCAGTTGGGTCAGCAGTTTCCAGGCGGTCTCGGATGGACCTGAAGGTAGATGCGACTTTCGGGAGGTCGTAGCTAGACAGAAAGCCGCGGACGAACTGTGCGTCATTGGAAATGACGGACTGGGCGGTTTGCCTGGAAACTGAGGCCGCATAAGAGCGACCAGGTGTTACGGCAGATCGGGTCGTGGTGGAAGCCATAGGACCAGGGCCAGACGGTTTTGAATCAGCGGCAGGAAAAGTACGCTGTTGCGCTTCGTCGGACTTATACCGGGAAGCAGGACTTTTCTTGGGCTGTGGGCCGGCAGGAGCTCGGGGCCGAGCATCCGGTGTGGGTATCCCTTTGTTCCTGGGTTTGATGCCTGCTCGCGGAAATCGCGGAGGTGGCAGGGGCGGCGAGGCTACCTCTGGTGCAGAGGCGGGAGTAGGAGGTTCCGCGGAGGTGGAGGGTTCATTCTCCGGCTCCAAAACCGAGATGACAGCTACTGGGCGTGTCTCTGCTTCGGAAGGAGACGCGGTACGTTTAGTTGCCTTTGCAGGGGCTGGAGGTGGAGCCGGAGAGGGCGCGCGCCGTGCCGGTTGTGCCTGAGGTTGAGGCCTAGCCTGCATTTTAGGCTGTCTAGGTTGGGGCTGCATAGCTGGCTGCCGTGGCTTCGGGAGGGGCCCCTGCGGCTTTTGCTTCCGCAGGAGCTCCGCCTTATAGACCGGGCAGTTTACGTTACTCGCTGCGTGGCCTTGGCCACAATTGATACAGCGAAATTTGGTTTTGTCTGCCACAGTGCAGGCCTGTGTTGAATGTCCCAGAGAACATCGTAAACAGGCCGGGGCATTCCGGCAGACGTCGGTGTGATGGCCGAACCTCTGGCACCGGTGGCACTGCGCAAGCTTGCCCTGGGGTCGACTGGTTTCCACCCGGACGCGGAAGCCAAACAGCCGCGTCAGGTGGAAAATTTTGTCAGCAGCCTCGCCCTTCTCGAGCTGGAGACGGACGAGCGGGAGAGGTACTCGGGTTTCTGAGTGAGTGAACAGGCGGAAAATTGCCTGCACCGGGTACCCGAGGTCGCGGAGTTCCATGAGGATCTCCTGTGGATCGGTGTGCGCGTCAAGCCCTCGCAAAATTACCGACAAGGGCTTGACTCGCTTAGGAGTAAAGGTGTGATACTGAAGGCTGTGCGCCTGCAAGAAGGCCTCGACCAAGCGATGGTCCTCGAGCTGGCGGACGACAATCCTGACCGTATCACCGCCAAGCAGCTTCAGGTCAAGCTTGTCGGCCGACAGGCCGTGGGCCGCGATCAGCCGTCTGTATAAGGCGGCGACATTAGACACGCTATGGACGTACAGGGGCGGCGCACGACCAACAGCGGCAGCAGCCGGAGCTGCTGTCGAAGCAGTCGGAACCGCGGCCTGTGGGCCCTGAGAAGGTCCAATGTCCATGGCCGAGGTGTTAGAGGAAGCGGTTGGGTGGGTTCTCTTGGGCTTCTTAGCCGGGCGATTACGCCGACCAACGGTCGCGAACTCGCCCGACTCGTCAGCCGGAAGAGGAGGAAGCGGGTTAGGGAGAGGATCGTCCGTCTCCATCGCCCGAGGCGAATCAGGCGAGTCGCCCAGATGGGGCAGCAAGGCGGGGCCGAGCGACTCGGCACTTGGGCCGTTCGCTCAAGTGCCAGCATGTAGAAGGCATGCTGGCCAGGTGCGGCGGCTGCCGGGCAGAGGCTGCTAGGCAGTCACTGCCAGACGCCAGGGATCTCGGGTCCGGCCGAAGCCGGATTACCCGCGCGTCTTCCTTGCTCACGACGATGCGGGTGGAGCTGGGCTAACGACCAGCTTCGTTGAATACCAGTCCTTACCAAGACTGGTGTCCACTGGCCCCTTTACCCCGGCGATATCCTAGCTCGCTTACCACTGGTGGGGGCTTGCAAGGATCGTCCGGGGCAGCGCTACCTAACAGTCGTGAACAAGTTAGGAATTACACACTGATAAACGGCACTCACCAGGTGAGCCCAGAGCAATCCTCTTCTTTCCTGTCCGGCAAGATGTTTTCCGGCGCAGGTGGTCCTTACAAGGGCAAACTTCGGCCAGCTGCTTCTTCTACCAGCTACTTAATTCACCGGCAGCAGCTGGCTTCCTGGTCCTTTTCGTTCCCACGAAGAGAAGAAGCAGTAATCCTCGGTCGAAGGCGAGGTGGGCGAAGGCAGCAAGGCAGTAGTCCGTCCAGCGAAGAGCTGAAGAGAGCAGTCCGAGTAGAGCGTCCTGTTCTGTCAGAAGCTGGAGCAGAAGTGTCGTTCTGATCCTGTTCAGGACTTGTGCTGGAAGAACCAACTTCCCTGTGCTGGAGTTACCGTGACCCAGCACTACCACAGCCTCCGTGATTGTCACGATTGAAAAATCATTCTGCTCCAGCGATTGAAAGGACCAACAACAGAATTCTAACCTCAAAAAATCCTCTCCTGACTAGCCAGTTGGCTAAAATATTCGGAATAGTTCGAGTGGGCCAGAATTCGGCCAGTTCGCGACAAGTCGTGTGCGGGCTATTGTTTCTACTTTGTGCGCGGTGTTCTGTCCCGAAGTTTGGTGAGTGCCAGTAACAAAGTGCCAGTGCAGTTCAGAACGGGAGTTTGCTCTCTCCTCTTCCCCAAGAGCGTACCCGACACCCGTTGACGACGGCGATGTCGGTACGAGACCAAGGGGAGCCCCTGTCCGCGGAAAGTTGTGGCCCTAATAAGGGCCATAATAGATCCGATGGCAGGGTAGCCCCCTTGCTGAAGCCAACTGTGCTGCGAAGCGTTAAGCTAAGCTCCACAGATGGACCAACAGTAAGAATCCAGACCACTTTTCCCCCAAAATCTGAAATTGCCGCAGTCCGCGGCGATGGTCCTTTTAAGGTCTACCCAGCATCTGATGAAGTTTCGCGGGCCCAGCCTTCCGCTGGTCCTGCTACTAAACCCGATACTGACCCAGTCCGCGGCGAAGGCCCTTCTAAGGCCCGCCGAGTATCTGGAGATTCTTCGCGGGACCAGCCTTCAGTTGGCCCTGCTAAGGACCACCAACCAACTACAGCTACTTTGCAGGTCCGGCATACTGCCGATCCTACAGAGAGCCACCATGCATCTGACCATCCCGTGGGGGACCAGTCTTCTGCTCGTCCTTCTCAGGACCCTCTATCCATCGCTTATCCCGCAGCCCTCGGCACTACGTTGTCGTCGGACTCTGAGATGAAGACGGAGGACGGCTTCCAGCCCGTGCCTTGCCAGAAACGGCGAGGTAGCGGTGGAAGCATGCCGACGTCCCCAAAACGGACTGTCCCGGCGAAACGAGCCGTGGCTGCAGAGTCGGCAGGCCGCATATCACCTTCCCCTGAAATCACTGTACCAGAACCAGAACCAACACCTAAACAACCAAAGATACCGCCAATCGTCGTGCCACAGTGCAGCGACTGGCATACCCTCCTTCGGGAGCTTAAACAAGTTGTGCCGTCTGGGCGAATCGAGGCCAAAAGCCAAGGTTCGTCGATTCGACTGCTACCGAAGTCGATCTAGGACTTTCGGGCTTGCCAGAAATTCCTGGCCGACTCCGGTCGCGCCTTTCATACCTTCCCCCTCCCTGAGGAGAGGGAACCCAAGATTGTGGTGTCCGGGATTCCCCCATGACACACCGATCTTGTGGATCTGGGAGAATCTGGCGGAGAAGGGTTTCTTCCCTACCTCCGTCGTCCCTCTCCTATCCGGTGATCGTAAGAGGAAAATCAATTCCTTTTACATAAGACTCCAGAAGGTTGGTTCCTTCGCTGACGTATATCAACTGGAGACCATTCTGTGTCTCCGGGTACAGGTTAAGGCATTCAATAGTAAGCCTGGGCCTTCCCAGTGCTTCCAATGTCAGCGATTCGGGCACTCATCGGCCTTTTGTAAGATGCCGCCGCGTTGTGTACGCTGCGGAGAGGCCCACAACGAGAATTGTCCCGTTGTGAAGCCTCAACCCGCGACGTGCTGCAACTGCGGAGGCAGTCACCCGGCTATCTTTAGGGCTGTAACCACTTTAAGAAGGCCCTAAAGAAACAGCAGCGGGAGCAAAACCGTCAGGTTGAACCTCCTCGCCCTGCTCCTAGACCCTCGAAGCGGGCGGCAGTCCAACCACCCGCCTCGGCATCTACGGCTCTTCCTGCGGCACCTGCCGCTGGAGGAACCATAACTTACGCTACAGCGGTCGCTACGACGCCCCCTGTGGCCCCCAGAACCTTAGCACCTGCCGAAGTGCCATCTCCTCAAGCGGCAACGCCCGCAGTACCCCCCTCACAGACCCAGCCGCCTAAGAAACGGCGCTCTAAGCGCAAAACTAGACAACCACTAGTGGTAAAACATCTATACCCGGAGTCTGACAACGCCCCTCCGGCTGCCCAGCATCTACCCGGCCAGGAGCCTGCTTCTGTTGCCCAGTCCCCTGCGACTTCCATGGAAGTCTCGCCAGCCCCCGAGCAGCCAGCTCCAATAGCCCAACCTCCCCTGGAGGCGGCATCTGCACCTTCCGCGGCCCCAGCGCCGGCTAGTCAGGCCCCTCTGGCTGGTGGTTCACCATTGGTCACTGAGGCTCAGATGATGGCCTGGGTCAACGGCATTGTCCCGCAAATTCTTGCTGCTCGGGATGTCCCGACTTTACTCATGGCGATCCTAACATCGCTGATCGCCCTGATTGTCCCTACATCTAACCATGGCTAGACAGTTTCGGTTCGTCGCGTGGAATGCAGATGGTGTTCCGGCGCGTCGGGCCGAACTGGCAACTTTCCTTGTGGACATCTTGTCCCTAACCGTCGATTCTCCCTGCCAGCCTATGCTTGCTACAGGAAAGACAGGAATGGTCCCGATCGCCGCCACGCATCTGGCGGAGTGGCGATCTTAGTCCACAGGCGGCACTCTCATAGAGAACTCCCTGCCCCTGAAACTACCCTCATCGAAGCATGTTCTGTGGCGCTGGATGTTGCCGGCCTGGAGGTGCGCTTTGTTTCTACGTACCACCAGCCCGGCCATCGAGCTCCACCGCATGAGGAGTGGGACGCTCTCCTAGACAGCGATCTCCCAACCATCGTAGCCGGAGACCTTAACGCCAAGCATCCCTCTTGGAACAGCAGAACGTCAAACCCCTACGGCCATTCTCTCCGTAGGGCTGTTGAAGATGATCCCAGTGTCCTCATCATCGGCCCGTCCGAACCGACACACTTTCCCACTGCGGGTTATCCGCCGGATGTCCTTGATATTGTAATTGTCAAGGCCATCCCCTTTCATCTACAAGTCAGCGCGGTGTGGGACCTATCGTCCGATCACGACCCCCTACTTGTAACTGTCTTTCTGCCGTCGGTCTCACCCCGACTTCCCGATCATCCTGTTAGGAGAGTCAATTGGCGATCCTACCATGATGATCTGGCCAGGCAGTTGCCATCTGTCCCTCCGGACCCACTCGTCTCTTGTGACGATGTGGATCTCCGGGTACATCAGCCTCCAGGACCTCGTCCAGTCTGCAATGGACAAGAACACCTATACTGTTTCGGTGAGTAATAAACGCTCCGACCTTCCTGCGGAAGTTCTCCAAGCCATCCGATTACGGCGCCACCTCCGCCGCAGATGGCAGCATACCCGAGACCCTGCCGCTAGACGGCGTTTTCGAGCCCAGTCGGAACACGTCTCGCAGCTTCTGCTTGACGTAAACGCGAATCGATGGGACTCCTATTTGGAGTCCTTGGAAGTCGACCACGCCTCCGTATGGAGAGCCGCTGGTAGACTAAAAGGCGAAAAGAGGACTCGCCATCCCTTGAATACCCCGGACGGCACTGTATACTCTGCAGAAGGCAAGGCGGAAGTCTTCGCCGACTGTATTGAGGAACAGTTCACCGTCCATAGAGGCATCTCTGACCCGGCTCATACGGCCGTCGTCAGGGATTTCCTATCTGGATACTTTTCTGCTCCCCCCAATGATCCTCCTAATTCGGTCGACGAGGATGACCTTGCGTTTGTCCTAAGCCGACTGAAGAAGAGAAAGGCCCCTGGCCCCGATCGCATCGGCGCCGCTGCGTTGCAGAATCTCCCGCCTTTGGCAGTTGACGTTCTTCTTGAGCTGTTCAACTCCTGTCTCCGGCTGAGGTACCTCCCCCGCCTGTGGAAAACTGCTAATGTCATCATGATCCAGAAATCTAAAAAGCCGCCCACGCTACCTGGAAGCTACCGCCCGATATCACTATTGCCAGTAATCTCGAAGGTATTCGAGCGTCTTCTCCTGGCCCGTATTCGGCCCCTGGTGGATGGTTTCATCCGCGAGGAGCAGTTTGGGTTTAGGCCGAGGTACTCGACTACTCTTCAGCTAGTACGGGTTGTCACCTGTCTAGCCGACGCCGCCAACAATCATCAGGCAACAGGCGCCGTCCTGTTGGATGTGAGCAAAGCCTTCGATAAAGTCTGGCACGAAGGCCTGCTCTACAAACTGGCGCATTCGCCACTCCCAACATCTATCGTCCACTTGCTCCGATCTGACGGATCGCACCTTCAAGATCAGCGTAGATGGGGCGTTCTCTCGGGTTCGCCCTGTCGCCGCCGGCGTCCCACAAGGATCTGTCCTCGGCCCCGTTCTGTACGTACTGTACACGAACGATCTGCCTGTTTATCCCGGGGTCACGTTATCTCTATTTGCCGACGACGCGTTGTTTCATTTTAGCTTGCTTTCGCCTTGGCGGACGAGCGTAATGTTACAACGCCAGTTGGTTACGCTTCCGGACTGGCTAAGGAAGTGGCGGGTAGCGATCAATACGGAGAAATCCGAGGCGATCTGCTTTACTCATAAGTCCATTTCCCGATGCCAATCCCTCTCCTTAGAGGGGAGACCCATCAACTGGACTGAGACGGTGAAGTACCTAGGTGTTCGGCTTGATCGGCACCTAAACTTCAACGCCCACGTGCCCACAACCCTCAACAAGGCTCGAGGCGTCAGAGCCAAAATATCACCTATGCTTTCGCGGAACAGCTGCCTGGCTGTCCGTACCAAACTTACATTGTATCTACTGTTCCTCCGAACAGTACTCACTTATGCGGCGCCCGCTTGGTGGCCTCTCCTGTCGGCCACCAACAGGCATAGGCTGACTACATTTCAGAACTGGACCCTACGCTCCCTCACGGGGTCCCCGTGGTATGTGCGAAATTCAGCCATTCACCGGGGCCTCCGTGTTCCCACCTTAGAGGTCTTCGTCTGGTCCTTGGCAACGAATTTGTTCGCCAAGGCCAGCGAATGTCCCCTTATCCGCACCTCCAAAGGCTTAACAGCATGGAGAATGCACCGCCCCCTCGCCGCGTCAGGCGCCCTAGGGCGCTGTTAGACGACCCACCCTAAGTTCATCACATGAACCCCCCAGAAACGAACCCCCCAACCATCTGGAAATCTGAACCGATCACAAACATTAACTACCTGCGCCTGCCGAAACTGTAGTCAATCATGCTGCGGCAGATTTGATTGGATAGATTTATTGCCAGCATCGGCTTTGCCGATTCGGCAGGGCTTTGATCCGGGACACGGGCTCCTGCGAGGTTGTGCAAATGCCTTCCTTGCGAAAGCCGACTGCCCCGCTGATGAGTCCCTTCGACTCGGCCGCCGCCTTCGGGCGGTCGAGCCTCTTGTCCTCGCCAGCGTGCCTATAAGTTTCCGTGGGCTATGTCCTCGGAGACTAAGGAGCCGCGACCAGGCGTTGCAATTGGCTGAAGCCATGATCACCACCAAGATCCCCGTCAGCACCTGCTTTGCTGATTCGGCAGGGTAATGACCTGAGACACGGGCTCCCGCGAGGTTGTGCAAGTGCCTTCCTTGCGAAAGCTGGCTGTCTCGGAGTCATTCCTTACCATTTCGGCCGACGCCCTAGGGCGCTCGAGCTTCTTGTCCTCGCCAGTGCGTCACTACGTTCCCAAAGGCTAGCCTGAGGGGACCATGGTGTCGCGCCTCGGCGGGACAATTGGCTGAAGCAAAAGCTTAAGCTTGCCTCCGTGGTGGCCATGTTAATTATCATGGACCGCGGACTGCACCATAACTCCCTTGTGCAGAGCAAACGACCGCGCTGACCTGTTGGCACCTGGCGTTCATCAGGCCTAGGCCTGGACAACGCACACAAATTAGGGCGCAAGACGCCCGCGCATCATCCATCCATCCATTGAAACATGATTGGAACTCCGAACTAAAGAACTCCGTGAGAATATCATGTAGGCTGTGGCACAATACTGGAAGAATCGCGCTCATTGGACTAAAACCGGACAGCGCCCTAATCCCAGGTGTAAGACACTACCTGTAATGCCAGTCGACTGTAAAAGGACTAACTTATACATGTCAGTCATATGTTTCTGATAAATAATTTGCTTATAAATCGTTTTATTACTTTATTTTTCAAAAAGACGTATAGATTCAATAAATATAGGATTGTATAGCGAGTATTTTAAATTTGCACAATTACGCATGTTATGTTATTAATATCGCCCTTTTACTGCACGTAAGATAATTGTCAAGGTACGATGTTTACGAGTCAGCAGCGTATATTCTCACTCGTTAACCGACTGTACGTAAAGAGGAGGACTGCAATGTACGTTTGTGTGTTCCTCGTACGTTCAAAACGACCACACCGATTTTGATAAAACAGGGCTCAGTATCAAGATGAGTTTCCTAGGCCAAAAGTGTCTTGAGGCCTAATTAGTCGCCTAAATAGAAACCACATTGTCGACACAAAAACGAAAAAGTTTCATACCCATCGATGGAGATATAACTTCCATCGTCTTGACCTCGTCAGTGGGTACAAAGGCATTTCATTTGAGAGAGTTGATTAACGTTAAATAAATTTAATCGAACTGGTTAGTTTTCATACCGTCACTGACTACTACAGGCTTACTATCAAATTCCTATGTTTGTTTTTGACTCGGAAACTGCTGTACGGATCTCGATAAATATTGTAATATAATAAAAATTCCTCTCCTTAAAGCCCCACGTTGGGCGCCAATTTGTAATATAATAAAAATGTGATGGTTTTAATAAAATTTAATTATGTGTAAAATATTATTTTGAAATATATTAAAGTTTGTAGTTGTTGAAAATTGAAAGATACTAATTTGATAAAACCATTTAAAATGTAACATTCGAGGTTACTCAAAGTGTGTTTACAATTGTAGAATTATAATTGTCTGAAAAGAATTCCCTTAGATAAAACAAATAAAATAGTTGTGTTGATATTATTTAAATACTAGCTTTGCTTAAGTTTAATAGTAAAGTATAATAGTTGGTCGCTTGATGATGGTGATCGTCTTGTTGATACTAGCTGTGAAACTTCTCTTCCAGGTCGATAACAGTCTAAGTACGTTACGTCTAGTAATGTCTGGACAATAGAATAAATATAATATACTTTCACGTACCTGGTCGTGTTTTCTAGAAGTTCAATAAGCTGTCAAAACGGTTTACAAAAACCAACTCACTTTAGCTACAAGGTTAAGTTGCCTTGTTTAATAGTGGGCGCCACACGGATTTATTTTGGGAAAATCCCGTGGAAAACCCATGAATAGAATTAATTAATGATTTTTAAAAAAAATTAAAATAATTGTTTATTACCTTTATGGCAATGCTATTCAAAATATTTAATCACAACTGAAGGTTGTTTTGAGTTTTTTCTGAATAAAATATTTAGTTACTTTTTAGAAATAAATTAAGTCGAGTTATGCTGTTAATAATGGGTTTTTTTCATACCCTTGATAGAGAATTCAAACAAATATAATTAAAAACATACAATGATGTACAATTGTAAATAAGTTGTTACAAACCCTATAAGGCTTGCTCAGAACATAAGCAGTAAATCTGGCTAAGTCCAGATATTTCTTTTTACTTCAAACATTAATCTTATTTAAATCTCAGGTGTAAGTTCTTTGAGACACAAAAAAGAAAGTTTATGCCTACACAATAGCTAATGAATTTCTGATATGAGATAGACTAGTAATGTTTTTGATGTTACTATTACTAATAAAAATAAAAATAACCTATTTCATAGGTTATGCGTTCGTCACGCTTGGTTTATGATTTACAACGTTATATTTTGAGAACACTTATAACTAACATTCAGCTTAACTAATATTGACAAATTCATTAAATAAATTTAGACATGGTGTAATATAGAAAAATGTTTCAGTGTTTTTGCGTCAGTACAGATCAGTGTATCAAAACGTACAGGTTATGGCGCTCGTAGTAAAATGAATAATTGTTTACACTGTTACCTGGTGTTTTAATCTTTCGATTAAAATTTCAATTAACACCTCGATAATCGGATTATAATGATTATCGTTATTCACTACACACGCACAAGAACAGAGAATTTCGATCCACTTCTGACTTAAAGGATCATAAATAATACTATTTAATTCTTTCTTCTGTTCATTATTCTTCCCGCACTAAATGAAATAATACTGCACATAATCACAACGATTCTTTGTAGAATATCTTGAAGTAGTTGTAGGTTGTTGTCAAACTGTTTCCTTTGATGTACTATGGTAATGACGCTATCAGTAATTAAAAATGATGAGATGGCCAGCGTACGTTCCTCGCTGAATGAGATTAAGAAGTGTCTGCTGAAAATCTGTTACAGCTCTTTTTATACTCGACCCCTTGATCGGCTCTAGGCAACATTGTTAATTACTAAGCAATTTTGTCATTGGCTTAGACAGGTGTGATGAACGTGACGTATTGTCTTTTTCAACCGTCAAAAACGGTTTTCTAACTGCCAAACGCTGAGATGATTGACAGTTGTCGATGTTATTGGAGTTGATAACCAAATTTCTTAAGCATATTTTGTAAATGATGCTAACGCCTTTCACGCACTTAATATAGTTGCGATTGGGGCTGTATCGCCATCAAATTAAAGAATATTTAGTCCTCTTTAATTTGATATAGTTTGAAACCAAGTTAATTTCACTTTTACTGACATTGCTACATAAACAATGTTCAGGTACACTACTTCGTACTGTCGTCTGTTTACCGAAATCGGCGATTATACACTCTGACTAATATAGTTTGTGTTCTACATCGCGTTTTATCACTCAAACGTTTATGTGAGAACACTATTAAATCTGTACTGATATTTAATTACTGTACATTATGAATAAACCTTAACTTTATACATTGTAATGAACTGTTCCTACATACTATGATATTTCGTTTCACATTAATTTGCTCTATTCTACTAACTAACAATTGAATTATAAATTATATCATTTTAATAATGCTTATTGCTATGTTTGAGCATAACAATTGTTAAGTGTAGGTGACCTACATTTATATTACTTCCTAATAATCATCTCATTGATGATTGTTTGGTCTAGGCCTTGTCAAGGCATACCGTTTATACTGGAATTCTGCCTTAAAAGCTGCTATTAGTTCACAATTCGGTAATTTTGCTGAGGTAGCTTATTGGTATAAGATTCCCTCTTACAAACGTGTTTATTTGTCATAAGTATATTTGAGATTTAAATATAGCTTCATTTTCATTTTGTGGCCATTGCTAATTTTAGTTCTTGGCCTCAATAATTACTAGTCATATTTAATTCATTCTCAGCCAAATGCTGATTCTGATCTCACATTATTCAGATTCTTATTTAATCATTTTTTAGTAACATATCATATTCTGTTTACATTATTCACTGACTCGCTTGACAGCTTAAAGTGAATTTAAATTGTCCATCAGTTTGTGTCAGTTATAGTCTGGTTGTAGTGTCAAACAGTATTTGGGTTTACTGTTTCTTGTGGCACTTCTGCTTCTTTCTTCTTCCATGATTCCTCTCTTTTTGGTTATTCTTATCATTACCTTATCTATTTATATTATCGTTATGTACTTATTAAACTTGATAGTATATGTTTAGGTTATGTAACATCTGGTTATGTTACATATACTCCCCCCTCAAAATTGATAATTTGAGAAAAAATTTGATCTTTTGATAAAATTATCATTTCATGTCAGTTTTTTGCATATTACTACTGTTCTTTGTCTTGTACTCTTTACATTGATCCTTAACATACTATTAGTGTGTTACACTAGCTTGATTGCTTGCCTAGTGATATTATTCTTAGTTTACTAGTATTCTTTTCAAGTTGCTTACATTTTAAGTCATCTAATTACAATAGGTCTTATTTCTTAAATTAACAATTTCCTGTCTTATATACATTTCTCTTTCTTCCTACATATTTCTATCTTTGTGATAATCTCAATGGTTCTTACATTTTATACATCATAGATTTTTTCATAATAGTCCTTGATACATTACAATATAACTCCCTAACTTTTGTAGTGGGTTCGGAATCAGAGTGGCTCACTGTGGCTTACATTCTCTGCCGTTCCTCAATACACATACTCAGATTCAGAGGCATACTCTTCTCTGTCTGAGAAAAAAAATAAACATTGCACCTGGCAATAGTTGCACTATCACAACACATAAAATATAATACATATCATTCATTTTCAATAATATAATATCTTCAATATAATATTCAAGGTATCAGAGGCTTTCATTTGTATCACATTTCCCTCTCTTATACTTTCTAACATACTTCCTTTTCACAGGTAATTATTTCTTTTCAGACTTGACATTCTCGACTATGCTTTTTTATTAGCCGTATCGTTACTTTTTATACTAGTTGACAATTGTTTTAGTTTACTTGAGTATTCTTAAAATTACACACTTACATTGATGCTTATATAATTATGCTGTTGTTTTTCACATATAGAGTCTATAATATTTTATTTTCACAATAGTTTACAAGTTTTTCTTTCTCTCGCTAGTAATTTATACTTATCCTGAATTATCAGGTTTTACAATATTCATATATAAAATGTTCTTGGTTAGATGTTCTCTGACATATTCTGTTACATACAATATTTGATAATTACAATACAATGTGATAATATAATAACAATATCTTGATATCTAATTTTATAGACTTTCTTGGGGGTTACATGGTTCATTTAATAAACATTTTTTCTCTTTCTCTACTTTCCATAATAAAATCCTTCTTTCATGTTACACTCTTTGTTATTCTTCTTCTCTACTCCTTCAAGTGATGGTGGCTTTCACTTATTCTGGATGATTATAATTCTTATTTACGATGTGATAATATAATAACAACATATTAATGGATAACACTTGATTTGATAGACTCTCTTGGGGTTATATGGTTCATTTAATAAACATTTTTCTTTTCCTCTTCTTTCCATAATAAGATCCTTCTTTCATGTTACTCTCTTTGGTCTTCTGCCTCTCTACTCCTTCAAAGGTTAGTTGGGTGAACCTTTATTCTGGATGATTTTAATTCTCTTTTATGGAGTATACAATATTTGATAATTACAATAAACATTTAGTTACCTACAATATTCATTTGGTAAACATTTTTTCTCTTTTTTTTTTTCTTCTAAGTATAGCATAGTAATTTTAGTTATAAAAGAGTAGTAGCTCCTCTTTAAATTAATCTAACATAGGAGTATGAAAGTAATTTTATGTCATTATCCTAGGTATATTTTAGTTACATGCCACTTTTGGCTCCCTATGACATAATAGATGTCTTTTTTCTCATTAAATTATTTAGTTTACAATACATATTTTTCTATCCTTTAGTGTGATAGATCTGGTTCTCTTTTCTTTTTTTTTTTTTAACAAGTAACAAATAGTTTGGCCTATGTCTTAATCCTACACACTTTTTGTAACACAATAGGGCAAATAGGTTTGCTATAGACAATTAGTTACCTTCAATAATTTGGGCATAATACGTGGTCCTTCTAATCACTAAATGAGTCCGTTTATAGTAATCATTTTTAAAACATATTTTTTTTCTTTTTATACTCTAAATATTCTGGTGATAAATGTCGCCTACCACTATAACTTATCTGCTCTTAACAGTAATCGCTTTTATGGTCTATATACACGGGGTTATTTTGTGCTCTTCCACTCTATTGGGTTTTTTGCTGGGGACAATTACGTTATTATGGGTATTCTTTTTCATCTTCCACTTTGCGGCTACCAGATAGTCATTGGCTTCCCGTTTTCTTGCCTTCTTCTTCTCCTCTTTGGTATCCAGGTGTCCAGTGTACTCCTGGTCTTTGTTATTATTGGCGTCCAGTATCTCTTCTAACTCTGGCTGATCATCATTAGTTTCCTGGTTGGATTTTTCCATTGATTGGTTTCTCTCCTTCCGCAATTCCTTTATTCTTTGGGCATACCCTTCAATGATCCGGTCCAGTTGTTCTTGATACCCCTTCCTTTTCTTAAAACGTTTTATTCTCCCTTTGGAAATATCTGCTTTAAGTATGTTATTGGTTATAGTCTTCTTTGTTGTAACACATTTCTTCTCTTCGTCCATCTTCATGAAGCTCCTTCGATACTCCTTCCTATAGGTTCCTTCTTTACGGTTGTTGACTGGGAAATAAATCATATTAATTAGACCACTTCGAGTCATTTCGATTAATTCTATTGTTACCCTAGTCTTCTTTGGGCGTATTATTCTTCTTATCTTCACCTCCTTTTCTTCCGTTTTCTTAATTATTTCGTTCCTTTTTTCATGAATTTTAATTTTTAAATTCACTTGTTCGGTGTTTTTACTTCTGGGTAATTCTTTTGTCTTCACTTGATCATCACACATTGGCAGATTATTTTGTTCTAAGTTTTCATTCTCGGCTACTAACTCTTCTGCTTCTCCAATTACCTGAGTGTTCTCTATACTTCCGGTATCGATCTCCTTGTCATGAATATCTTCCTGGTGTCTGTCAAGCTCATTTTCAGATGATGATGTATTTGTGTCTTGTTGTTTTTCTGCTGGTTTATTATCATTTTTCATTTCTTCCCTCCATTGTTGGATGATTTCTTCTCTCCATAATTTGATATCGTTTATCATTTCCTCTCTTGCCTTCTCAAAGCTATTCTCTACGGGTTGGGGGAACTGTTCCCTCCTACATTCCTCAATTCTTTCCCGATTAGCGACGGTTAAATTTCTTACCGCGTCTACTGATGTACTTACCTCCTCACAGCGCTCACCTACGTCGGTCCTCACCCGCTTAATTTCCTCTTGACTCATTCTTTTCAAGGATTCTATTCGGGCTTCAGTCACCTCCTCCATGGTGTCGATCCTCCCGTCGACCTCTTCTCTCGTTCGCTTCAAATCCTGGTCATGCTGTTCACATCTTTTGTTTACTTCTATTATTTCTTCCCTCACGACCGCTATCTCCACGTCTACTCTGGTGTCAATTTTCTCACTACCTTCTTCCATCCTCCGGCTAATTTCAATTAATGTGGTGTTCAACTCTTCTCTGATGGCTCTACTGTTGTCATCTATTTTACTGTTTAGCATGTCCATGGATTTATGGGTATTATCTATCTTTTTATTCAAGTCTTCTTTTAATAATTCTAAGTTTTTATTCTGGTCGTCTAACCGCGCATGTAAACCAGCTCTCAATGACTCCATATTTCTATTATTGTCGTCTAATTTCGTGTGGAGGTCTTCTTTTAATGATTCCATATTTTTATTTAAATCTTCCTTTAACGCTTCCATATTCTTCTGGTTCTCTTCCCTGGATTTCCTACCGTCTTCCTTTAATGACTCATTGTTCCTAGTCATTTGTTCCATCATCATCATCACCATCATCATATTCTCTATTCTTGCCCCTTCGGTTGTTTTGTTTGGTTGGTCGCTGACCATTACCTCCACTTCTGGTTCTGCATGGGGTGTTTCATCGGGTCGAGTTTCTATATTATTAATGGTAATGACTTCCATTTCGCGTGTGGGTTGTGTCTCATATGTCTCTGTATCTAGTTGTACTTCTCCTACCCGACTGTCCTTATATCTCGTATCATATTGATGTGTGTGTGGCATGTTTATTCTTTTGTGTCTGCCGGGCTGTTTATCTATATAAAAAATATTTTTATTTAATATTTTTAAGCCACACGTTGGGCGCCAATCTGTAACGAACTTACTATGTATGGTGTAATTCTGCAACACGTCGGATGCGTCAATTTGTAATAAAATAAAAGAAATGATTAAGTGTATTGTTAATATTTATATTTGAATATTATTTCGAAATATATTAAAGTTTGTAGTTGTTGAAAATTGAAAGATACTAATTTGATAAAACCATTTAAAATGTAACATTCGAGGTTACTCAAAGTGTGTTTACAATTGTAGAATTATAATTGTCTGAAAAGAATTCCCTTAGATAAAACAAATAAAATAGTTGTGTTGATATTATTTAAATACTAGCTTTGCTTAAGTTTAATAGTAAAGTATAATAGTTGGTCGCTTGATGATGGTGATCGTCTTGTTGATACTAGCTGTGAAACTTCTCTTCCAGGTCGATAACAGTCTAAGTACGTTACGTCTAGTAATGTCTGGACAATAGAATAAATATAATATACTTTCACGTACCTGGTCGTGTTTTCTAGAAGTTCAATAAGCTGTCAAAACGGTTTACAAAAACCAACTCACTTTAGCTACAAGGTTAAGTTGCCTTGTTTAATAGTGGGCGCCACACGGATTTATTTTGGGAAAATCCCGTGGAAAACCCATGAATAGAATTAATTAATGATTTTAAAAAAAAATTAAAATAATTGTTTATTACCTTTATGGCAATGCTATTCAAAATATTTAATCACAACTGAAGGTTGTTTTGAGTTTTTTCTGAATAAAATATTTAGTTACTTTTTAGAAATAAATTAAGTCGAGTTATGCTGTTAATAATGGGTTTTTTTCATACCCTTGATAGAGAATTCAAACAAATATAATTAAAAACATACAATGATGTACAATTGTAAATAAGTTGTTACAAACCCTATAAGGCTTGCTCAGAACATAAGCAGTAAATCTGGCTAAGTCCAGATATTTCTTTTTACTTCAAACATTAATCTTATTTAAATCTCAGGTGTAAGTTCTTTGAGACACAAAAAAGAAAGTTTATGCCTACACAATAGCTAATGAATTTCTGATATGAGATAGACTAGTAATGTTTTTGATGTTACTATTACTAATAAAAATAAAAATAACCTATTTCATAGGTTATGCGTTCGTCACGCTTGGTTTATGATTTACAACGTTATATTTTGAGAACACTTATAACTAACATTCAGCTTAACTAATATTGACAAATTCATTAAATAAATTTAGACATGGTGTAATATAGAAAAATGTTTCAGTGTTTTTGCGTCAGTACAGATCAGTGTATCAAAACGTACAGGTTATGGCGCTCGTAGTAAAATGAATAATTGTTTACACTGTTACCTGGTGTTTTAATCTTTCGATTAAAATTTCAATTAACACCTCGATAATCGGATTATAATGATTATCGTTATTCACTACACACGCACAAGAACAGAGAATTTCGATCCACTTCTGACTTAAAGGATCATAAATAATACTATTTAATTCTTTCTTCTGTTCATTATTCTTCCCGCACTAAATGAAATAATACTGCACATAATCACAACGATTCTTTGTAGAATATCTTGAAGTAGTTGTAGGTTGTTGTCAAACTGTTTCCTTTGATGTACTATGGTAATGACGCTATCAGTAATTAAAAATGATGAGATGGCCAGCGTACGTTCCTCGCTGAATGAGATTAAGAAGTGTCTGCTGAAAATCTGTTACAGCTCTTTTTATACTCGACCCCTTGATCGGCTCTAGGCAACATTGTTAATTACTAAGCAATTTTGTCATTGGCTTAGACAGGTGTGATGAACGTGACGTATTGTCTTTTTCAACCGTCAAAAACGGTTTTCTAACTGCCAAACGCTGAGATGATTGACAGTTGTCGATGTTATTGGAGTTGATAACCAAATTTCTTAAGCATATTTTGTAAATGATGCTAACGCCTTTCACGCACTTAATATAGTTGCGATTGGGGCTGTATCGCCATCAAATTAAAGAATATTTAGTCCTCTTTAATTTGATATAGTTTGAAACCAAGTTAATTTCACTTTTACTGACATTGCTACATAAACAATGTTCAGGTACACTACTTCGTACTGTCGTCTGTTTACCGAAATCGGCGATTATACACTCTGACTAATATAGTTTGTGTTCTACATCGCGTTTTATCACTCAAACGTTTATGTGAGAACACTATTAAATCTGTACTGATATTTAATTACTGTACATTATGAATAAACCTTAACTTTATACATTGTAATGAACTGTTCCTACATACTATGATATTTCGTTTCACATTAATTTGCTCTATTCTACTAACTAACAATTGAATTATAAATTATATCATTTTAATAATGCTTATTGCTATGTTTGAGCATAACAATTGTTAAGTGTAGGTGACCTACATTTATATTACTTCCTAATAATCATCTCATTGATGATTGTTTGGTCTAGGCCTTGTCAAGGCATACCGTTTATACTGGAATTCTGCCTTAAAAGCTGCTATTAGTTCACAATTCGGTAATTTTGCTGAGGTAGCTTATTGGTATAAGATTCCCTCTTACAAACGTGTTTATTTGTCATAAGTATATTTGAGATTTAAATATAGCTTCATTTTCATTTTGTGGCCATTGCTAATTTTAGTTCTTGGCCTCAATAATTACTAGTCATATTTAATTCATTCTCAGCCAAATGCTGATTCTGATCTCACATTATTCAGATTCTTATTTAATCATTTTTTAGTAACATATCATATTCTGTTTACATTATTCACTGACTCGCTTGACAGCTTAAAGTGAATTTAAATTGTCCATCAGTTTGTGTCAGTTATAGTCTGGTTGTAGTGTCAAACAGTATTTGGGTTTACTGTTTCTTGTGGCACTTCTGCTTCTTTCTTCTTCCATGATTCCTCTCTTTTTGGTTATTCTTATCATTACCTTATCTATTTATATTATCGTTATGTACTTATTAAACTTGATAGTATATGTTTAGGTTATGTAACATCTGGTTATGTTACATATACTCCCCCCTCAAAATTGATAATTTGAGAAAAAATTTGATCTTTTGATAAAATTATCATTTCATGTCAGTTTTTTGCATATTACTACTGTTCTTTGTCTTGTACTCTTTACATTGATCCTTAACATACTATTAGTGTGTTACACTAGCTTGATTGCTTGCCTAGTGATATTATTCTTAGTTTACTAGTATTCTTTTCAAGTTGCTTACATTTTAAGTCATCTAATTACAATAGGTCTTATTTCTTAAATTAACAATTTCCTGTCTTATATACATTTCTCTTTCTTCCTACATATTTCTATCTTTGTGATAATCTCAATGGTTCTTACATTTTATACATCATAGATTTTTTCATAATAGTCCTTGATACATTACAATATAACTCCCTAACTTTTGTAGTGGGTTCGGAATCAGAGTGGCTCACTGTGGCTTACATTCTCTGCCGTTCCTCAATACACATACTCAGATTCAGAGGCATACTCTTCTCTGTCTGAGAAAAAAAATAAACATTGCACCTGGCAATAGTTGCACTATCACAACACATAAAATATAATACATATCATTCATTTTCAATAATATAATATCTTCAATATAATATTCAAGGTATCAGAGGCTTTCATTTGTATCACATTTCCCTCTCTTATACTTTCTAACATACTTCCTTTTCACAGGTAATTATTTCTTTTCAGACTTGACATTCTCGACTATGCTTTTTTATTAGCCGTATCGTTACTTTTTATACTAGTTGACAATTGTTTTAGTTTACTTGAGTATTCTTAAAATTACACACTTACATTGATGCTTATATAATTATGCTGTTGTTTTTCACATATAGAGTCTATAATATTTTATTTTCACAATAGTTTACAAGTTTTTCTTTCTCTCGCTAGTAATTTATACTTATCCTGAATTATCAGGTTTTACAATATTCATATATAAAATGTTCTTGGTTAGATGTTCTCTGACATATTCTGTTACATACAATATTTGATAATTACAATACAATGTGATAATATAATAACAATATCTTGATATCTAATTTTATAGACTTTCTTGGGGGTTACATGGTTCATTTAATAAACATTTTTTCTCTTTCTCTACTTTCCATAATAAAATCCTTCTTTCATGTTACACTCTTTGTTATTCTTCTTCTCTACTCCTTCAAGTGATGGTGGCTTTCACTTATTCTGGATGATTATAATTCTTATTTACGATGTGATAATATAATAACAACATATTAATGGATAACACTTGATTTGATAGACTCTCTTGGGGTTATATGGTTCATTTAATAAACATTTTTCTTTTCCTCTTCTTTCCATAATAAGATCCTTCTTTCATGTTACTCTCTTTGGTCTTCTGCCTCTCTACTCCTTCAAAGGTTAGTTGGGTGAACCTTTATTCTGGATGATTTTAATTCTCTTTTATGGAGTATACAATATTTGATAATTACAATAAACATTTAGTTACCTACAATATTCATTTGGTAAACATTTTTTCTCTTTTTTTTTTTCTTCTAAGTATAGCATAGTAATTTTAGTTATAAAAGAGTAGTAGCTCCTCTTTAAATTAATCTAACATAGGAGTATGAAAGTAATTTTATGTCATTATCCTAGGTATATTTTAGTTACATGCCACTTTTGGCTCCCTATGACATAATAGATGTCTTTTTTCTCATTAAATTATTTAGTTTACAATACATATTTTTCTATCCTTTAGTGTGATAGATCTGGTTCTCTTTTCTTTTTTTTTTTTTAACAAGTAACAAATAGTTTGGCCTATGTCTTAATCCTACACACTTTTTGTAACACAATAGGGCAAATAGGTTTGCTATAGACAATTAGTTACCTTCAATAATTTGGGCATAATACGTGGTCCTTCTAATCACTAAATGAGTCCGTTTATAGTAATCATTTTTAAAACATATTTTTTTTCTTTTTATACTCTAAATATTCTGGTGATAAATGTCGCCTACCACTATAACTTATCTGCTCTTAACAGTAATCGCTTTTATGGTCTATATACACGGGGTTATTTTGTGCTCTTCCACTCTATTGGGTTTTTTGCTGGGGACAATTACGTTATTATGGGTATTCTTTTTCATCTTCCACTTTGCGGCTACCAGATAGTCATTGGCTTCCCGTTTTCTTGCCTTCTTCTTCTCCTCTTTGGTATCCAGGTGTCCAGTGTACTCCTGGTCTTTGTTATTATTGGCGTCCAGTATCTCTTCTAACTCTGGCTGATCATCATTAGTTTCCTGGTTGGATTTTTCCATTGATTGGTTTCTCTCCTTCCGCAATTCCTTTATTCTTTGGGCATACCCTTCAATGATCCGGTCCAGTTGTTCTTGATACCCCTTCCTTTTCTTAAAACGTTTTATTCTCCCTTTGGAAATATCTGCTTTAAGTATGTTATTGGTTATAGTCTTCTTTGTTGTAACACATTTCTTCTCTTCGTCCATCTTCATGAAGCTCCTTCGATACTCCTTCCTATAGGTTCCTTCTTTACGGTTGTTGACTGGGAAATAAATCATATTAATTAGACCACTTCGAGTCATTTCGATTAATTCTATTGTTACCCTAGTCTTCTTTGGGCGTATTATTCTTCTTATCTTCACCTCCTTTTCTTCCGTTTTCTTAATTATTTCGTTCCTTTTTTCATGAATTTTAATTTTTAAATTCACTTGTTCGGTGTTTTTACTTCTGGGTAATTCTTTTGTCTTCACTTGATCATCACACATTGGCAGATTATTTTGTTCTAAGTTTTCATTCTCGGCTACTAACTCTTCTGCTTCTCCAATTACCTGAGTGTTCTCTATACTTCCGGTATCGATCTCCTTGTCATGAATATCTTCCTGGTGTCTGTCAAGCTCATTTTCAGATGATGATGTATTTGTGTCTTGTTGTTTTTCTGCTGGTTTATTATCATTTTTCATTTCTTCCCTCCATTGTTGGATGATTTCTTCTCTCCATAATTTGATATCGTTTATCATTTCCTCTCTTGCCTTCTCAAAGCTATTCTCTACGGGTTGGGGGAACTGTTCCCTCCTACATTCCTCAATTCTTTCCCGATTAGCGACGGTTAAATTTCTTACCGCGTCTACTGATGTACTTACCTCCTCACAGCGCTCACCTACGTCGGTCCTCACCCGCTTAATTTCCTCTTGACTCATTCTTTTCAAGGATTCTATTCGGGCTTCAGTCACCTCCTCCATGGTGTCGATCCTCCCGTCGACCTCTTCTCTCGTTCGCTTCAAATCCTGGTCATGCTGTTCACATCTTTTGTTTACTTCTATTATTTCTTCCCTCACGACCGCTATCTCCACGTCTACTCTGGTGTCAATTTTCTCACTACCTTCTTCCATCCTCCGGCTAATTTCAATTAATGTGGTGTTCAACTCTTCTCTGATGGCTCTACTGTTGTCATCTATTTTACTGTTTAGCATGTCCATGGATTTATGGGTATTATCTATCTTTTTATTCAAGTCTTCTTTTAATAATTCTAAGTTTTTATTCTGGTCGTCTAACCGCGCATGTAAACCAGCTCTCAATGACTCCATATTTCTATTATTGTCGTCTAATTTCGTGTGGAGGTCTTCTTTTAATGATTCCATATTTTTATTTAAATCTTCCTTTAACGCTTCCATATTCTTCTGGTTCTCTTCCCTGGATTTCCTACCGTCTTCCTTTAATGACTCATTGTTCCTAGTCATTTGTTCCATCATCATCATCACCATCATCATATTCTCTATTCTTGCCCCTTCGGTTGTTTTGTTTGGTTGGTCGCTGACCATTACCTCCACTTCTGGTTCTGCATGGGGTGTTTCATCGGGTCGAGTTTCTATATTATTAATGGTAATGACTTCCATTTCGCGTGTGGGTTGTGTCTCATATGTCTCTGTATCTAGTTGTACTTCTCCTACCCGACTGTCCTTATATCTCGTATCATATTGATGTGTGTGTGGCATGTTTATTCTTTTGTGTCTGCCGGGCTGTTTATCTATATAAAAAATATTTTTATTTAATATTTTTAAGCCACACGTTGGGCGCCAATCTGTAACGAACTTACTATGTATGGTGTAATTCTGCAACACGTCGGATGCGTCAATTTGTAATAAAATAAAAGAAATGATTAAGTGTATTGTTAATATTTATATTTGAATATTATTTCGAAATATATTAAAGTTTGTAGTTGTTGAAAATTGAAAGATACTAATTTGATAAAACCATTTAAAATGTAACATTCGAGGTTACTCAAAGTGTGTTTACAATTGTAGAATTATAATTGTCTGAAAAGAATTCCCTTAGATAAAACAAATAAAATAGTTGTGTTGATATTATTTAAATACTAGCTTTGCTTAAGTTTAATAGTAAAGTATAATAGTTGGTCGCTTGATGATGGTGATCGTCTTGTTGATACTAGCTGTGAAACTTCTCTTCCAGGTCGATAACAGTCTAAGTACGTTACGTCTAGTAATGTCTGGACAATAGAATAAATATAATATACTTTCACGTACCTGGTCGTGTTTTCTAGAAGTTCAATAAGCTGTCAAAACGGTTTACAAAAACCAACTCACTTTAGCTACAAGGTTAAGTTGCCTTGTTTAATAGTGGGCGCCACACGGATTTATTTTGGGAAAATCCCGTGGAAAACCCATGAATAGAATTAATTAATGATTTTAAAAAAAAATTAAAATAATTGTTTATTACCTTTATGGCAATGCTATTCAAAATATTTAATCACAACTGAAGGTTGTTTTGAGTTTTTTCTGAATAAAATATTTAGTTACTTTTTAGAAATAAATTAAGTCGAGTTATGCTGTTAATAATGGGTTTTTTTCATACCCTTGATAGAGAATTCAAACAAATATAATTAAAAACATACAATGATGTACAATTGTAAATAAGTTGTTACAAACCCTATAAGGCTTGCTCAGAACATAAGCAGTAAATCTGGCTAAGTCCAGATATTTCTTTTTACTTCAAACATTAATCTTATTTAAATCTCAGGTGTAAGTTCTTTGAGACACAAAAAAGAAAGTTTATGCCTACACAATAGCTAATGAATTTCTGATATGAGATAGACTAGTAATGTTTTTGATGTTACTATTACTAATAAAAATAAAAATAACCTATTTCATAGGTTATGCGTTCGTCACGCTTGGTTTATGATTTACAACGTTATATTTTGAGAACACTTATAACTAACATTCAGCTTAACTAATATTGACAAATTCATTAAATAAATTTAGACATGGTGTAATATAGAAAAATGTTTCAGTGTTTTTGCGTCAGTACAGATCAGTGTATCAAAACGTACAGGTTATGGCGCTCGTAGTAAAATGAATAATTGTTTACACTGTTACCTGGTGTTTTAATCTTTCGATTAAAATTTCAATTAACACCTCGATAATCGGATTATAATGATTATCGTTATTCACTACACACGCACAAGAACAGAGAATTTCAATCCACTTCTGACTTAAAGGATCATAAATAATACTATTTAATTCTTTCTTCTGTTCATTATTCTTCCCGCACTAAATGAAATAATACTGCACATAATCACAACGATTCTTTGTAGAATATCTTGAAGTAGTTGTAGGTTGTTGTCAAACTGTTTCCTTTGATGTACTATGGTAATGACGCTATCAGTAATTAAAAATGATGAGATGGCCAGCGTACGTTCCTCGCTGAATGAGATTAAGAAGTGTCTGCTGAAAATCTGTTACAGCTCTTTTTATACTCGACCCCTTGATCGGCTCTAGGCAACATTGTTAATTACTAAGCAATTTTGTCATTGGCTTAGACAGGTGTGATGAACGTGACGTATTGTCTTTTTCAACCGTCAAAAACGGTTTTCTAACTGCCAAACGCTGAGATGATTGACAGTTGTCGATGTTATTGGAGTTGATAACCAAATTTCTTAAGCATATTTTGTAAATGATGCTAACGCCTTTCACGCACTTAATATAGTTGCGATTGGGGCTGTATCGCCATCAAATTAAAGAATATTTAGTCCTCTTTAATTTGATATAGTTTGAAACCAAGTTAATTTCACTTTTACTGACATTGCTACATAAACAATGTTCAGGTACACTACTTCGTACTGTCGTCTGTTTACCGAAATCGGCGATTATACACTCTGACTAATATAGTTTGTGTTCTACATCGCGTTTTATCACTCAAACGTTTATGTGAGAACACTATTAAATCTGTACTGATATTTAATTACTGTACATTATGAATAAACCTTAACTTTATACATTGTAATGAACTGTTCCTACATACTATGATATTTCGTTTCACATTAATTTGCTCTATTCTACTAACTAACAATTGAATTATAAATTATATCATTTTAATAATGCTTATTGCTATGTTTGAGCATAACAATTGTTAAGTGTAGGTGACCTACATTTATATTACTTCCTAATAATCATCTCATTGATGATTGTTTGGTCTAGGCCTTGTCAAGGCATACCGTTTATACTGGAATTCTGCCTTAAAAGCTGCTATTAGTTCACAATTCGGTAATTTTGCTGAGGTAGCTTATTGGTATAAGATTCCCTCTTACAAACGTGTTTATTTGTCATAAGTATATTTGAGATTTAAATATAGCTTCATTTTCATTTTGTGGCCATTGCTAATTTTAGTTCTTGTCCTCAATAATTACTAGTCATATTTAATTCATTCTCAGCCAAATGCTGATTCTGATCTCACATTATTCAGATTCTTATTTAATCATTTTTTAGTAACATATCATATTCTGTTTACATTATTCACTGACTCGCTTGACAGCTTAAAGTGAATTTAAATTGTCCATCAGTTTGTGTCAGTTATAGTCTAGTTGTAGTGTCAAACAGTATTTGGGTTTACTGTTTCTTGTGGCACTTCTGCTTCTTTCTTCTTCCATGATTCCTCTCTTCTTGGTTATTCTTATCATTACCTTATTTATTTATATTATCGTTATGTACTTATTAAACTTGATAGTATATGTTTAGGTTATGTAACATCTGGTTATGTTACAATATTTGTCACTGGATTTGTTCTGATGACGCGAGTCACACTGCGATAGTGCGACTGCCATATCAGAAAATAAAAAAACGGTAGGTACTCGGCAAGACAGTGTTGAAAAGCACAATCATTTATTTATTCTTACAACATTGTAGCAGATAGTAAAGTAAAACAAGAATTTCTTGGAATACAATTTTGAAAATTGTAATTCCTTCGTGTCGGTTTCTAATATTTTTTTGTTTCTGGAGAATAATTATTCTATAAATTATTTAAAATAATTTATTATGTTTATTTTTATTATAATTTAATCATTTTTGAAAATAAAAATGAATTTGTTTTCCTTAATTTTAGTACTTGTATTTTTCAGTCGAAGTATTCCTGCTTATACGTAACTGCGTTTCTAAGTTCTGATAATTTAATTTATTGATCCCTGTTTCCTAGCAACGGTTGCATTATTTACGCCGAAATTATTTAAACAAAATTATTAAATAAATTTGCCAAACATTTAGAATTAAACCCTACGACAATTGTATAATTTTTATGTAAATTTTGGTTTACTTTAACATGTCCACACTACATATACTGTGTATTCTGCATTTTCGGAAAATTCTGTTAAACTCTGTTTAGAAGTCCTTGTTTATTGACAAATCAAACACACACGAATATAATATCAAGTTATTTTTATACTACGTATATGCAGACATTTCACATACATACTGAAATCTATTAAATTTCACGTACACGTTTTGTTTGAACTGTGCATAACTAATTACTGTTGCTGTCATTAAGCTTAACGTAACGCAGTAAATTTTAAGCTGAAACAAACCCATTGTATGAATCGTTGGCATGAAAATAGCCAAAAATCTATGCGACTTTCACCTACGTAGATAAAACGTCATAGGTGTCATCTCTTTGTGTTCGCGTTGTTGCTTGTTTTGCATTTTGATAAGAATAAAATAATTTTATTGACTAAGTGATAATATAATTAACATCATGTTTGTTTGAACTATTACTGTGGAGTTCAATTATTTATCTGATGAAAACGACTGCAAACATAGACAACACAAACGACAACACAATTCAGCTATCCACGACCGATATGTTAATAACATTAACATATAAAACTGATTGTCAGCCTTTTCCTAGCCGAGAGAGAGAGAACTGTTTAAAATAATGTATTCTGTATGCTTTGTCAAATAACTATGCGGTTGTGTAATGATCGGTTGTAAATGTTAATTCCATTGGCGAGGGTGCAAAATCTAATGACATATTATCCACGCAAGGATAAATATGTAAGTGAGGAAATTGGGGCGGTGGTGATCACGTAATGTAGAGCCTTCCCTTTCCACAGAATATGCGTATACGTGCGCGCGTGTGTACACACATACAAGAGAGCCCTTATGACGCAGGTCATATTAATACTTTACTACTTTATTTATTGATGTTTAGTAACACACAGACATAAAGTGATGTATTTAATTTTTTACATCTCTTGATTATGTGAATTAGCAAAAACTTTGAAATAAGTTTTTGTAACTTTTAGAATACATTAACTTTTTGTAACTTTTAGAATAAATTAACTTTTAGAATAAATTTTAAAAACGTTAAAACTAAAATTCTTAGCAGAAGAATTATTGTTTATAATTATTACAAATATTTCGTCGCATCATGGAAAGAAAGGAATATGGAAATTTATAAAAGAGCTTGTCAATTATAGGTTACTGATATGTGTGTGTTAACACAAACAAAGCTGAGAAAGTAAGTTCATTTCTGAGTACTAAAAGGGACAGGAAATGACAGTGAAAAAAGGACAGTGCTAGGTATAAAGCTATCTTCCAGAATAAACAAATAAACTTGAAATTACGCACGTGCTTTACAAAATTCTACGGAATCTGCTGACAAAATTATAATTCTAGCATTTACTGGCTTCGAGAGCAATTTCAAAAAGACAATAGAAGCATTTGAATCGTGGCGCTACAGGAAACTGTTGAAAATTAAATGGATTGGTTAAGTTCTAGAAGAACTGTATGAAAAATCAAGTTTATAAAACATTATTGGAAAAACGAAATTTGTAGCTCATATAATTAGAGACGTCGGATTAGTTCACACACGTTTAAACGTTCAACGAAAAGCATAAACTGTAGAGAAAGGAGCATCTCGAGCAAATGGCTGTAGAGTGATAATAATGCAGACACGGAAGTTACAGGTGTTATGCGAGACTTCAAATAAAATAAGAGATTGATGAAGAACAAAGAATAAGTAAATATTAACTTGTCTCCTCAAATGAAAAATACTCTTTTTATAATCTACGTATTTTCTTTGTTATGATACTTGTGCGATACGGGTGTTACAAATTACTGTCATGTACAGTTACATTTTAAGTTAAAGTACAAACAACTAAATCTGTCTACGGTAAAGGAGAACACAAAAATACTACAGTACTAAAAGGTAGACAAAGAACGTTGTAAGTGCGATCAAAAGAAAACAGAACCAAACCAAACAATGTATGGCGCGGTAGGAAAAATTCACGTAAACAATAAACACATTACAAAGATAATAAATAGTAACCAAAGCCATGGTAACTTCCTTTAAGATAAAAATAACAAGGAAAAACGTTTGTTGTAATTCATAACAATGAATTGTCAGAAACCAGAGTGATCGACAATCCGAAGCATGTCTCTCGCTATAAGAAATTAAAGCGACACTAGGGTTACACACAGGGTTACATACCAGTAGCGGATTCGGAAATTTTGCGGCCATAGGTAGTTTATTCCCGGAGTCTCCCCTTTTTCAACAGTAACATTTATTATCCCATTTTAACACATTTTCGACAGTTGTGTATCATTCGTCTCCTTGAGACTGTTTTCACTTTTATTTCAGTAAAAAGTATTTCACAATGATTTATTCTAAAATGGACTTCATACTAGAATAATTTTGTGAAATGTTACATCTAACATTTAAAGACAGCACAATAAAATTACAAAACCAATTAATTAATAAGAGTATAATCATAAATTCGCATTTCTTCAATTACAAAATCAATACAATTTTATTATTACGATGGAAATTTAGTGAGTAATAAAACTATAAAAAAATTGTTATTTCTGTTTATTTAGAATGTTAGTTCTTATTACACAGCACATAACTTGTTTTAATACACATTTATTATGAAGCTGCCTAGTCAGAAATCCGCCATTGTGCAATACTACCCAAATTATACTAAACACCAAACTACCATAAAACACAAAATGTACACGACAGAAGATACCGCACGTACCTAAAGCTTTCCTGAGAAAGCAACATAACGACAACAAATATATTAGCCATAAATTCATCAAGTAACATCATAACGTAACACATATAATTACTCAAGTAAGTAATACATCGAATTCCAGTGGTGCCCATTAAATTATTTCTTTCAATTTTTCCCTAACACGCTTCTTGCTAAGAGTACTCATCAAAGATTCAAATAGAGTCAATTTTACTTCCATGTTCTCGGATAAAAATCGTGTTCGAGATAAGGGCTGATTCTGATTGTACTACCCTCTAAACATAAAGAAAAGTCATTTTCCGAAATATTTCTGTGTATCTGTGTGTAGATTTTTTTATATGGCGAACGATAACTGCCGCAAATTCGAACAAAATCAAATTATTTTTTGCATATGTGCCCAAGTTGTAGAGGACTCGAGGCGTATTAATTTTGGTGAAGATCGGTTAAGGGGAAGGGCTAGTTTACCTGCAACGTTTTACGTTTTAACAAGAGTAAAGTACTTAATTCTGATAAATAAAGTATCCTAAAAATAAGGTCATAATAATCCACTGTAGAAAGGTAGATGAAATATTTATAAATGAAAAAGATAGTTGAATGGAAAGAGGGTAATTTTTTGTATGTGTAGTACGTTATTGGCAACAAAGAAGTAGTTTCTATGGAAATATTTTATTTGAGTTTCTCACACATAAAACTCGATTTATAAGGTGGCAGATACCTTTTTTTTTAAGAAATTATCAAACCGAATTAAAATAAATGATTTTAAATGTAAATCTTAGAACATGGAAGTCATGTATGGTTCTCTACATGCGTTCTTACGGAACACGGAAGTAAAAATTCATTAAACTTTTTGAAACTATGGTAATTGTTAAAAATAAAATACTTTTGTTGCCAGGCGTCCAGGTTGTCCGGTTAGGAGAGAGGGGTAGTTTACCTGCATAGTTTTGTGTTTTAACAAGAGTAAAGTACTTAATTTTAATAAACAAGTGTCCCGAAAATAAAGTCATATTAATCTACTGTAAAATGGTAAATGAGATAATTATAAATGGCGTGGGTAGTTGAAGGGGAATGCGGTGATTTTTTGAAAATTGCTGTGCTGAAATCAAGTAAAGTACGAATATTTAATTTTGAAGTATAAGATATCTTAGAAATTACATATGACAAAACTATTACTCTATGAAAGTGTAAATATCATTAATGGTGGGGATCGGTTTAGGAGGAGGGATGATTATCTGCGTAGTTCAGTTTCTTTATAAGAATAAAATACCTAATTTTTATAGATAAAGTGACTCGAAAATAACATTATATTAAACGACTACCCCGTAATAACAAAAATATCTATAAATAGTGAAAATAGTTTGAGGGTGGGCGATATGTTTTTAGAAATTATAGAACCGAATTCAAGTAAATGATTTTAAATATAAATCTTAGAACATGGAAGTCATGTATGGTTCTCCATACCGATATTTCTTCTTGAGATTGTTGAATATTACAATATTTCTTATTCTTACCTTGGCATAGTATTACAGCGTTATGTGTTTTAATTCATAATTTTGTTGTTAAGAACTCTTAAATTCTTAATGTCGTTATTTGATGTAATTCCCATCACATAGTCTTTTATGTTCAAAACGTAATTTAACTAAATTTCGTTTTAAGTAATTTAATATTTTATAATTAGTAGTCAATTACAAACTTTGTTATACTATCTAACTTTACATAATGCCTGTGATCACTTAATTAAACCTATGTTTTATTTTAATTTCTACTTCTTAGAAATTATTTCAGTGTTTAATAAACTATCATTAACTGAATATTTTGTATTTATAATATTACATACATAATTTTAAGTTAATCATTTACAATTTCTACACACATTGATTATTATTCCTATTATTATTTACTAACTTTTACCAAATTTCTCTGACTAGACTTAAGTTTCAGACATTTCACAAATTCAATACGGCCTAAGACTTTTTATGTTTTAAATACACAAATTTTACAAAATGTATAAATTTATATTATTTTAGTAACGTTTAGGTACTGTTACATTTTACAGCAGTACAATACGCAAAGTCGTTCACTTCAAACACACTGTTACGAGACAATCGATCAACGAATTGAATCTGTGTGACATTTTTACAGCAATAGTTTAATACGGTACAATAGTTTAATATTAGCGATGCCACATTTGTCTAAGTCAAGTACTTGACGCACAAGTGTATTATCCGGCGTGGGACCTCGGAGACCCACCGTGTAAAACACAATAACTACCCACGAGAAGACGCATATGGTATCCCGCGTACAGAGAGCACATAAAACATCGGGCGATGACAGCCGGCAGTAGCACCAAGACGTGCATAAAAGCATCGCAACATACCATAAATTTACTATAAAACGGAACCAACCGTTACGAGGGGGACACAAGCAGCATTTTAACAACGATTAAACGCTGAGGGATGACACGGAGCGAGAGGGAGATTGTGTAAATACAAGCACACAACAACAATAGCGGACAGTGTTTGTGTAAATGAAGCGATTTTATTCCAAATCGGTTTACATTCGGATCAGTAACTTAGGCGCACACGTACGGCGTGTTCTGAAAACATACGGTGACTTAAGTGGATAATTATTGTATTGCAAACAACTCTGCGTAGACAACAAGCAAGCAAAGCAAGATAAGCAAGTATGCGTTCATTAGGGTGTAATACGTTCGTTTGCCTTCTGTACAGTTACAATGATTTGCATTCGATTTTCATCAAACTACTGCTTATTTTTAGAATAAGACTAATGGACTAAATCTCACTTGCCTAAACCACTTTATATAAAATAATAAATGCTAATCAAAACGTAAGGAAAGTCTAATAAGATATTCCTGTTAAATTTTATTTTTTTTATCAAGTACAAAAATTACAACAAATAATGTAAATTAACTTCTGGAGCTTGATGTTTCATGAATATATTATTATAGTCGTTTACATCTAATTAAAACGTTTACATCTAACTAAAATAAATTCAGGCATTCTTATCCCCAACCCATTGTTACTTCCAACTCATCAGCCACACATGCGCGAGCGCAATTGTGTGTGTGTGCGTGTGTCTGTCTGTGTGATCTGATATATTTCCTTTTGTTGACCTACTAATAAATTAGTGTTGTATAATGTACAGTCAACGTTGCTTTAGGCAATTTTTAAGTGTCACGCAGTATGCTAATCGTCACCGATGTTGATTTCAGCCTATACAACGTGATTTGTAATTGAATAGAAAAGTATGTGTGTTACAGATGAATAGTGTTTGGTATTGTGAGGCCTTTATTGTTTCATTTTCGTGATTGGTTTTCGTGAATAATATTGAGTGCGTATCTGATATTTAATTTTTCAAAATTGTAACACGTTTTATAATGACTTTTGTTTGTTCATGTGTCAATTAGTTTGTGTTTGTACGTACATTTCCTAATCTTCTTTATTCTGTCCTCGTGTAGTACATCTTTTAATAGTGTCATGTTAGTAATCTCTGGGAATTCTTGCTCTTATGGCATGTTGCTGCATTTGATTTGAGTGTTTGTTTTCGCTTTTAAGTATTGAAAAATCAATTTGCCTTCTTTAATTACTTTTTGTTTATCCTATGTGAATAAACGCAATCATCATTTTGTAAATGCCAATGTTTAGACTATCATTTTTGTTTTATAAGATATACTTTGTGTATTGTTACTGTATGTTTTACACGTTGATTTAATATCTGTTATTGATATCTGTAATAGCTGTTACTGAGATGCAGCCCATTTCTTAATTAATTGCGTTATTATTCTATTCGTTTCATTATGCGCTGGTTTTTAAATTGTTATTTTATTTTGTATTACATTTTATATTTTATTGTATTATATTATTTTCTAGTTTATTTAACAGACACACATGCGCGCGCTCCACTTTCCATAATAATAACATTTGGTAAGTTCGATTTCTCATAGTTTGTGAGGAATTCACTGTGTCCTGTTTCGGACATTATTCACATACGTTCATGTTCATTGTCGCTGCTAATTTGCTTCTCATGTTAAATGCAGGTACGTGACGTTTCCTTATACGTATTGCGAGAGAAGTAAAGCTATCATCTTGCTCACAGGTTAACCAGGTTAGCAACTCCTACCACTGCTGGTATAAAAAAATCGTTTCCGGTTTTAAGAAGATTTTAGTTAGTAACTCGTTTTTTTTAATGCTTGAAAACGTGCCTTTGTGCGGTATATTCTATATTAGTGCTATATTTTTAATATCTGAGAATTCACTTCCAGTATATTTAAATTAGTATTATGAACAAGCGGTTTTTACATCCATATTCACAGACCCATATAGCACAGGCTTTCTGATTTCAAGATTTCAACCGTAGGCAGATCAATATAACCAAGGAGTGGAATTTCAATTTTAGACTGGTTACATTGTATTTATGCGTTTATCTGCTGAATTTCGTAACTCTTTTTTGTCACTCCTATTGAAACTCGGTTATAAAGACTTTCAGTGTGTTTTGAACGTTTCTTGTATAGGCTAAGTTAGCTACAAGATCTTTGATATTGGAAGTTTTATAAGACTTAACTGTTCGGTGCAGACTGTTGGAAGTTGAAAGCTATGATAACCAATAAAAAACAGTACTTCAATTGTATTAGCTCCTTTCATGGTAGAAAAAATGGCTTTCATGGGCCAAGAAGTACAAATAAAGAGTAGGTGAGGACTGGGAGAAGATTATGTTCTCTGATTAAAGTACTCTTTTGTGCAAGAAATTCAAATTCATATTGGTCAACTATCAAGTACTGAACACCAAAATGTATTCATCGGTTCTTAAAACAACCCAATAAACAAATGTTTTGGACTTGTTTTACTTACATAGATGGACCTCTTATCCCTCCAATGATGAAATGATAATCTGTGAAAGATACGTACGGATATTTGAAGAAAACATGTTGTTTCAGAGTTATATAAACTTACTCAAAACGATACAGTTACTTCTCAACAAGATCTTGGTCGTTCTCCAAAAAGCGAAGGAATTTAAAAATGAATACTGTACTTAGGTTTAAGGCTGCTCAGATAATTCACCTGACACGAACAGAATGTATTTAGGCTGTCTAACGATAGACTTACAGAATGTATAAATGCATCGGAAAAGAGAAGCACAGTTCAGCTATAACTCATCTTTGCTTTCAAGATGATGATACTAACGTATTTGTAATAATTTAAGTCAATAAATGAGTAATCGACTTGAGTTATTAATAAAAGCCTAAGGAAGGCATACTAAATTTTGAAGATATTTTATATAATTAATTTTTAAATATTTTGTTATATTTTACATTTCAAATATATTTTATATATTTTTGGGTCCATTTAGCTTATTACATACCGTAACTTATTAGGTATTAATAGTCATAGTTCTGACCGTGTGTGTCCATGTCTTATGCTGCCCCCTCAGTTTCAGACCTTAACATGCAAAAGATATGTACTTTTAGGTAATCATTTAGTAATAGTAACTACTACTTAGAAGAGTTTTTACTGAAAAAAACTTTTATCAAATAATACTTTCGTTTTAGTATCGTGTCTCAGATTTACATTTCCCTAACGGAGTGTTAAATATGACGTCACATAAACTATAATGTGACTAAATTGTTTCATATATCGTGCAATGTGTTGCAAAATGTGTGTGTGTGTGTTCAGTGTCAATGAGTCAGAAGAAACAAATATTTATTACTTTTTTTTTTGCGATAAATCTGTTTTCATGTTGCACTATAATTTTGTTCACTTGCTACAAGTAATCTTGGATATCTCGGTCGCTGCAGCTGCATAGCTACGTTGACGGCAATGCGGGACTGGGACGGGTACTGCAGTGTAGATCCAACTACACAGCCAGATAGCACACAGCAAGGTGAGGAAGTTGACACAGTCGCTAAGTACTGCGGAGAGTTTGCTTCACTCGCTCGCCTGCTTAACATATTCCCACCTGACACACCAGTACTTATATTGTGCGGTCGTAAGGAAGAGATCATCGGAATAGTATACAGAAATTGAATACATAAACGGATATAGACCTATTTAAACATCCCGTACTCCTGGAAACGTTTTCTGTCACCGTAGTTACAAGAGTGACTCAGATCTAAAGATGTGATTAAAATGTGAATCACCATATACTTCCAACTTTTTCGCGTTCCAAAAACCCAATGTTTAAATCATTTGTTCTTATTTTATTATTCTGATCATGACTCGGCTGGTAGGAAGATTTTTCATTTAGCATTTTGATTGACCGGGGCACGACAGTGGTCCGAGAGCGTTTTTGATGAACATAGTCATATTTTTCTTTTCTTTTTAACAAACAAACCATCCGTTGAAACGCAATGTTTACACTTCTTTTAACGGAACGGATTGAGCATGTCTGTCAGATAAAAGATGGCATTTTACCGTTTCCACGAGATGTGGTTGTTGCGAAATGTTAGATTAGGTCCGATCAAGATTTGGCTGATCGCCAAATGCAGCTATATAAAGAAACTACATTCCACTACAAAGCAACTAATGAGATAAACAAGCAATGATTTTTGTAACACGTTTCCACAACTATACACAAGCAACACGTGTACAATAAGAGATGTCACATTCTAATGGATGAACAATCCTAATTAAGACAATTCTTTAGCCCACATGATTGAATAATTTCGTTGTTAATATTAAAGATTAAATTATAATCTGTTTCGTTTGTAAACATTTTATTTTAAAATGTTCTGACACTTTAACTTAAATAGATATTTTCATATTTCCATGAAAATATACATAAACGTTTTGATTACAATTTCAGAAGGAAACCAGACCAGACCTACTCCAGTATACGCAGTTAAATGTGGTGGTTGGTGTTAAATGCACATAATACTCTCATACAGTACAAATGTGTTAAGTCTGCATCACACAAAAAGAATAAAAAACACATGCTGTAGCAGATGTGGTGCTGTTAAATTAATTACAATATTATCTTCAAATAACTACGCAAACAAAACAGAATTCTTAACATATATAAACAAAATGATTCACCAAAGTGTTTTAACTCTTAAATCTAATTTACAATTCAGTATACACAGAATTAACATTTCAACATTCATAACCAAAATCGTTATTCATATCTAAATTCTACACTCCTACTTTTACCGAAAGATCAATATTATCTTTACCTAACGACCAGTTATTAACTCTTTTGAAAATAAGTCAACTCTCTTGATCTGATCTATATTAACAGGCAATAAATTGAAAATATTAGATCACAAAATAAGATGAGAGTCGAACCCATGACATATTTAATTTAGATCCAATTAAATTACCTTGTTGTTGGTTTGGAGTTCCGTATTTTCGATCGGGCACTATTAGACCTTACATGGAATACTATCAGTACTTTATGAAGGAATACGTGTCATAAAATTAAAACTTTGTTTTTAGAAGTTGGAGTGAATGCTGTAGCGAAACTGTTTTGGAAAGTGAGAATCCGAATTAAAAATTTTGGATCGAGAAGAAGAAACTAAGACAGTTAAAAGCAGCGCCGTTCCAAAACTCAGTGCTGTACTGAAGTCTTGAATGAATGAGAGCGTAATATAGTAATGTAAATAACAAATGTCAGTTGTTATACAAATTCGATTATTAAGCAAAAAAATTTGTAAACTATTACATTGAATTAAATAGAAACCCGTTTATTCATAAAAGATATGTTACAGTTTCCAAAGGGACCCGGAAACGCAAGACAACGACCTACTGGCAAGAACAAAATTATATAGTTTTTTAATCAAAACCGCGATTTGTGAGACTGTACAAAAGTAAAATACCAAAAAACATAACAAACAAACTATATTCACTATGTTTAATAAGGTTATGTTTGTCCATGGGAGTTTACAAGAAACAAATGACTTATAACCTATTTAGTTAGTAAGTAAATTGTAATAAACGCGTTAGAGTATGTTGTAGAACATAGGTTTTATTTTTGATAAGTAACATTATCTCAACAACATTCACAGGATGTCAGTTGTTCCTCGTCATACTCAACAAAAAAAAAGAACAATGGTACCCTACACAATTTAGTTTCATTCGTGAATGTGTTATTATTTCACAGATTTAAACAAAAATCACATTAAAGTCAGTCGATGAAACATTTTTAGTGCATAAATACTGGCTTTACAAAAACAAAACTCTCAGTGCCAAATAAAGTTCAAGTTTTTTGTACGCTGCTTTTACTTCGCTTCACTGCTGTAGGTACTTTTTCGATGAACTGGCAAGAGATTTGTATCAATGACACACGTAACGTCTACTAATCAACACATCAACACAATTCGATTTTCAACTGGCACAAACTCCCAACGAAATGGACACTGGTCCGTTTTAAGTTTAATACAAGCAGGGAGACGCGTTTGAGTTTACAACCCTCTGCACAAGGGTGGCCGGACAGTTGCCCAGTCCTTCCGTAAAAGCAGCCAAATTTTCTCATCTTTTTCAATAAAGACAAGGGCAGCGCAAACAGAGTTTCTGTGGGGAAAAGGGGATTACTATGCGCTGTACACATATCAGTGGAAGTATACAAGGAATGCTTTGAACGCCTCAGGCGACGCCAAGGCAAAGTTGATGCTAAACGGACTGCCAATCCCTTCCCCCAAGGCGGCGGCTGAGCGTCCTTACAACCCCTACCAGTAAAGCCATACTGATCCCCACACGTGATTTACTGTCGCAGCAAGTTGAAAACACGCGCCTTTATCATTGCTAAGCCTCTACTCTTAGTGGTTATATTGAATATTTAGTACTGCACTAACCCGTTTCACGTCAATTAATTTCCTTATTGCCACGTTAACGGTCACAGAGAATACGATAATGAGCTCGCGCGAGCGTACACATACCGAGAAGTCATGATATGCACTAGCTTCAATTGGTATAATAAGGTACTATTATAAAAAATTATTTTTTTTATAATGTGTATCGTTTTAGACAATACTTTAAATCACAAACGAATAACGACTTATAACGACATATGAGTAATGATAAACAAATATAGAATGTTCAATCACTAGCATAAAATATTCTCGATGATTATTACTAAAACACAAACACACACAGAGTATAACCTGAAGGAAAATTGCGAGGGGCAGAAAAGTTTAATTAAATATTTAGGCACAGTGATACGGAAGAATGAATATTGAATGATTGAGAGCACAAAAAGAGCATGGAGATTATTTATCTGTAAAAAATATTTTTTCTTGAGACAGTGGAATCACGAAAAATTGGAACTAAAATAGGTGAAACAATCATGTTTACATTTAGGTGAGAGTGGTACATGATCGCCGAAAACGAAAAAAATTGTAAGTACGTGAAATGAGAATCTTAAAAAACATACACAACCCAATAATCATGAAAAAATTAACACACTTATAGGAAGATAAAGGACAAAATCTATAAAACAGATATACAACATAGTTTGGTCTATACGAGTGACACAACGAAGTGAGAATATGAGACTATTAAAAAGAGAAGGCTTGGAAATATGACAGGACGAAATACGAAAGGCGCTTAAAAAATATCATAAAAATGTAGGAAATAACTAAATAAACAGGACAGGAGAAATTGAAACATCTGGACAAAAACTCATACTAAACTCAACGGAGCCTTATGTCTGTAAGAGTAACAGTGCATAAGGATTAATAAATAAGTAATGTACTGATCAGTTTCAGGTCAACTAATTTTCTTCTTCACACCGGAACGAAATGATCACAGAAAACAGTGAGAGAACATGCAAAGCTCTCTCTCTCTCTCTCTCTCTCTCTCTCTCTCTCTCTCTCTCTCTCTCTCTCTCTCTCTCTCTCTCTCTCTCTCTCTCTCTCTCTCTCTCTCTCTCTCTCTCTCTCTCTCTGACACACACACACACACACACACACACACACACACACACAAATAAATGGGTACTACTACCTGCATCGTGTTCCCGCTAGTGTTACATAAACATAACGAGAACTACCACCACGGTTGAGATTTGTAAAACATGTAACAAATTAAATTGTTCTGGTATTAGGTTCTGTACTATGTTATGATAATGTACCCTTCATCGGAATCACAAAAACATTTTTATTCTCTGTAAAGTTCGACGACATTGTAAAAAATTTGCCCTTCGGATAGGACTAACTAATTCAACGAGAGAACAATGTCCTTGCGATAGGGCAATGCGAATCAAGTAGTAGAATTTTAAACTTATCATTTACGTACGAAACATTTTAATTATGATACAGGCAATATTTAAAATAAATCGATTATGCACTGTTTATGACACATTATTCGAATCCTACATATTACAAAAATGTCTACACTTATATACGCAAAGTTTTTGTTTTTCTTGTTCCTCAACGTCCATTGTAATACAGCAGCAATTTCGTTGTGTTATGTTAAAATAATTTTTTTTAATAATTTAAAAATAATTTTTATAATAATAAAAGTAAATCCTAATTTTGAACTTGATTAATTCGAATTTTATAAATTTTGCAATTTTATTGTGGTCCTCTCAAATTTGAATTAACTACGTTTCACTTGTTTTAGCGTGTTTTTCGAAGCTGTTCCTTTCCGGGCCGTGTTTTGTTACTCTCTTGCCTTTTATGTGCTCAGATTCATAATGTCTCATGATCCCTATTAGAATATAGCTATTTTTCATGCCAGCTTAAGAAAAATGTATAACGTTTTTAAAGTTACCTTTAATTGAGGTTTAATAAAATTTAATTTGAAAATGTTTGTGGCATATTTATGGCAAAATAAGAGATTTCAAAGACGACATTCAAAAATCTGCCTCTTACAGCTTTTAGAAATGTATTTATTTATTTTTTTTAAGTTGTTCGAATCCGTTACATAACGGATTTATCAAAGACGACATTCAAGAATCTGCCTCTTAAAGCTTTTAGAAATTTATTTAAGTTTTTTTAAGTTGTTCGAATCAGTTAAGAATTGATGACGTTAATAAATTTTTAACAAATCTGCTTATTCTGATCACTATACGGGGGTTGAACAGTACCGAGTCAGTAGAGTGCCCTGCAATATAGTTTTGTACCGATGTTTTTCATTACACTTTGTAGTTGTTTACAGTTTTTTATTTATATAAGATTATTGTATGTACTCGTGTTCGAAAAGGCGAATAAATCTTGTAAAAAATGAAAAATCCGAAAACGTGAAAAATATTTTGTATCGATTAGTTGGTGAATTGTCGTCTGTTATTGTATGTTACATAATGCAGCCAGTAAATAGTGATTCAGTATTAAACGTTTTAGAACGGTTAGTATAACGTAGTGCGAAAATGTTGATTGACGCAAGGGTTTATGTCGCTGTGATGGGGAAGAGACTGAGGTGTGCATAAAGTGAACATCATCTGTCAATTCACAGCTCCTCCTGCAATCGCTCTTTCCAAAGTGTGTCTCGACGAATCTTACGTGCTCAAGCTTAATGTTCATATCAATTTTACCAAATAACGTTTTTTTCACAGCTTTACTCTGCTGCGACGATGAAACACGTATTATGTTCTTTTCTTCTCACTCCATTTCCATTTTGCATAGTTTTTCTGCATTTTAATGGCTTTTATTTTCTTTCCATTTTCAATCTGTTCTCCATTTTCTCTCTACTCTCTAGTAGTGTCTCTGGTTCGTTCTTCTTATACACTTTTAATATTTAACTTCAAGATTCCTCTTCAAATGGATAATCTACAATGTTTTATTCTCTGATGTGAATACGAGATTGATTAAATGACGGAGACTTTGTAATGAAATTAGCTTTCAAAGAAGTAATGTTGTATTGATGACGATCGTCTGCAAATCACTGATGTACTTTGGTGGCGTATTTACCGCCGATTTACGATTTACGATTAACACATCACTGGGCTACTGACGATATTTGAGGCCACGACTCTTCAAAGTCAACCACAATATCATTGTGTTAAAAGACGCTACGTGTAATTCTTCTCTGAGATCCAGACCACGTAGTCTTGTACATAAATAAGTCTCATTAATTTATAATTAAGAAATGTGTTTTCATATCTATCAGAAAAATTACCTGATGCAATAAAGAAAATTTTATCTCTAACAAAATTTTGCTTTCAATATTTTGTAACACTTATATACTTACGTTAACAAAAATAGAATATAAAATGAAATAGTATATTTTTCCACAGGCAGAATATACTTTCTCCCAAAACACACTTTTTTATTACTTCCATGTTCCGTAAGGAAATGAAAGTATAGTGGTCGCGAAGAAAATCGTGTTCGAGAAAAGGGCGGATTCTGATTGTACTACCCTCAGAACATGAAGAAAAGTCATTTTTCGAAAAGTGTCTGTGTGTCTGTGTGTTCCTGTGTCGAATTTTTTCTATTTCGAACGATAACTGTAGAGTACTCGAGGCCTATTGATTTGGTGAAAACGGTTAAGGGGAAAGGGTAGTTCACCTGCAACATTTTACGTTTTAACAAGAGTACAGTACTTAATTTTGATAAACAAAGTATCCTGAAAAAAAAAGATGATAATAATCCACTTTAAAAAGGTAGACGAAATATCTATAAAGCGTAGTTGAAGGGGAGGGGGTAATTTTCTATAAATGAAAATGATACTTGAAGGGGGAGGGGTTAATTTTTACTTCAATGTTCCATAAGGAAATGGAAGTATGGTGATGGCAAAAAAAATAGTGTTCGAGATAATTGCAGATTCTGATTGTACTACCCTCAAAACCTGAAAAACAGTCATTTTTCGAAAAGTGTCTGTGTGTCTGTCTGTCTGTCTGTCTGTCTGTCTATCTGTCTGTCTGTAGATTTTTTCTATGGCAAACGATAAGAGCCGCAAATTCAAACAGAACCAAATATTTTTTGCATACAGCACTGAATTGTAGAGTACTCAAGACCTATTGTTTTTGGTGAAGATCGGTTAAGGGAGAGGGATAGTTTACCAGCAACATTTTATGTTTTAACAAGTGTAAATTTTTCTATGACGAACGATAACTGCCGCACATTCAAACAGAATCAAATATTGTTTTGCATACGTTCCTGAATTGTAAAGGACTGAAGGCTATTGATTTTGGTGAAGATCGGTTAAGGGAAAGGTGTAGTTTACCTGCCACATTTTATGTTTTAACAAGAGTAATTGTTTCTATGACGAACGATAACTGCCGCATATTCAAACAGAATCAAATAATGTTTTTCATACATCCCTGCATTGTAGACTACTCAAGGCCTGTTGATTTTGGTGAAGATCAGTTAAGAGAAAGGGGTAGTTTATCTGCAACGTTGTATGTGATAACAAGGGTAATTTTTTCTATGACGAACGATAACTGCCGTAAATGCAAACATAATCAAATAATTTTTTGCACACATCCCTAAATTTTAGAGAACTCAAGGCCTGTTGATTTTGGTGAAGATTGGTTAAGGGAAAGGGGTAGTTTACCAGAAACATTTTTTGTTGTAACGAGAGTAAAGTACTTAATTTTGATAAATAAAGTATCCTGATAAGAAGATCTTAATAATCCACTGTAGAAACGTAGATGAAATATCTATAAATGAAGAGGCTAGTTGAACGGAGTGGGGGTAATTTTCTATAAATGAAAATTATAGTTGTAGGGGGAGGGGATAATTTTGTATATATGTACTACGTTATCGGCAACAAAGAATTAGTTTGTTGTTAAAATTCCTTCCCGGCCCTGTTGGGCTGTAAACCAATGTTTTCTGCAAAACCAGACGTTTCGGCAGTCCCATCGACTTCCATCATCAGTGAAAATCGAGTGCGATAACGTGAGGTGGTATACGTTCGTGACCACAGTACTGTGGTTAAGGCTAAAGCAGTAAGTAGAAAGAAGTAGTTTCTATGGA